>PVHT020000061.1:2406891-2468174 GCA_004024745.2 Catagonus wagneri
TCTGGGGTGAAGGGTCACTCACCATTCCCCCCAATTCAATGTGGAAAAAATAATTTTGTAAAATGCAAAAGATATAAACTATCAGAAAGATAAGATATAAACAATGAAGATATAAAACGTAAATTCTATTTTTATTAGATGCAAGAAAGAGAAAACTCATGATGCAATAAATGTATTAAGGACAAAAACTATGAGAAGAATAAAAATATAAACATTTTACACATTGTTCATGGAAACTATGCATACAGAGAATTAACATAGATAATTGCTTTTACAATTGATATATTTTGCCTCCTGCAGTTGTAAATGAAGAAAACAGTGATTATCATATCAAGAGAAATAGGTCAGACAAAGACAAATATCACATGCAATCACTTATGTGTGGAATCTAAAAAACTGATACAAATGAATTTATATGCAAAACAGAAATATACTCAAAGACATATGAAGCAAACATGTTTATATGTATAACTACATCACTTCGTTGTACACCTGAAACTAACACAACACTGTAAACCAACTATACATTAATAAAAATTAATTAATTTTTAAAAAGGACACCTATAACACTTGGTGGGAATGTAAATTGGTGCAACCACTATGGAAAACAGTATGGAGATTCCTCAGAAAACTAAAAACAGAATTACCACTCGATCCAGCAATCCTGGGCATCTATCCAGAGAAAACCATAACCCAAAAAGATATATGTACTCCAATGTTCATTGAAGCACTATGTACAATAGCCAAGACATGGGAACAACCTAAATGTCCACTGACGGAGGAGTGGATAAAGAAGATGTGGTACACATAAACAATGGAATATTACTCAGCCATTAAAATGAAAGAAATAATTTACAGCAGCATGAATGGACCTAGAAATTATCATGTTAAGTGAAGTCAGTCAGACAGTGAGATACCAAGGTCATATGTTGTCACTTACATGTGGAATCTAAAAAAAGGACACAATGAACTTTGAAGAACAGATACTGACTCACAGACTTTGAAAAACTTATGGCTTCCAAAGGAGACAGGTTGGGGGGTGGTGCATGGGCTGGGGTTTGGGCTGGAAATGCTATCAAATTGACTTGCGATGATTGTTGTACAACTATAAATGTAATAAAATTCATTGAGTTAAAAGTTTTTTTCTCTATATTCCAATAATTGCTTTCTGCTTTTGCCCCAGAGACCTAAAAATGGTTAAAAAAAAAGAAAAACAAGAAAAAAAACCTACTGTTAATAGTCTTAGAACACACATTTCACACTGTTACAAGGTCCTTACATTCTGCCAGCAATATCTACACACTAAGTGTTCCACGAATTCCCCAATTTGATTCTGCTATCCACACCTTGGCTGGCACTGACTATACAGGAATTAGTATGAGGATTGCCTCAAGAAAAATAAAAACCTCAAAATTGAGTTAAGTATTTGAGTTACATAGAGTTTTAGGTTCACACAAACACATTTTTTGTGAATTATTTTAAAGCCATGATAAGACAGTGCGGTATTGACGCAAGTATACAGAAATGGATCCATGAAAAAGAGAAGTAAGAAATAGATCAACTTCTACACACTTGATTTATGACAGTGAAGAAACCACTGAAATTTAGTGAGGAAAGAATGGTGTTTACAATAAATATCTGACATGAATCACAGACTTAAATGTGAAAGTTTGAAAATAAAGTTCGTATATGAAAAAATTAGAAAATATAATGCACTTTGTATTGAAAAATACTTTAAAGAGATCTAAAAGTAGTACTATATGAAAATTAAAAGAAAAAGTTTAATATTGGTAGAGCATAGTTTCAATGTATCAATCAGGATAAAATACCAATATATAACTTTATAAAGAATGTCTACTAATTTAGAATATAGTGCCTGAGTGTGATAGTTAGTTTTAGGTGTTAACTTGGCCAGGCTATAGTTCTCAGTCATTTAATAAACCCAAATCTAAGTGTTACTGTAAAGGTATTTTGTAGATGTGGTTAACACTTACAGTCAGTTTATTGGAAGTAAAGGTTACACTCAATAATGTAGGTGAGCCTTAACCCATCATATGATGCGTTTTAGAGAAAAAATATAGATTTCCCTGAAAAGAAGAAATTCTCCCTCAATACACTGCATCAACTCCTATCTGACTTTCCAGTCTGCTTTTTACCGAGTCCAAGCTCACTCTGTTCACTGCACAGCAGGACAATAAATCTAGAGATGCATTGTTGGAACAAGAGGTAATGACTTTATTGAGAGAGTCAGCAGACCAAGGAGATGGTGGACTCATGTCCCAAAGAACTTTCTTGCCTGGGTCAGAAGATAGGCTCCTTTTACATTGAAAGGGGAGGGAGTAAAATCAAACATTTCTTGATTCCAGTCAGCCTCTAGAGGGAATACGTTAATTTCTTCTTTCCTGCCATCATTCACAGCTAGGACTGGTCTGGATGTTTCCTGTGAGCTAACAAAGATATTTAAGCTTAATGCTCACTACCTGGGAAGCAGTGTTGCAGACATGGGCCATTTCGTGTTAGTTATACTTAGAGGTAACAACCCTTTAGCAATTACCCTATAATAGAATATAAAGGTTCTCCCCTATTACATGCAGAGAATACCCAACAAACCTCAGACTTATCAGCCTCAGCAATCATGGGAGTCAGTTTCTCGGGAAAATCCTATTTGGCTGGAGAACCTTGTCAAATACACAGTGTAGGAGAGGTTCAGAATGCTAAACCACGGGCCTCCAAGTTACCATAGAACCTGAGCTGAACATAAACCAGTTATTGTTTTGTCAATGAAGACATAAAGTTCAGCATCACAGCAACGCTCTCAGAACAAACGGAAAGATATAAAGTCAGGATCAAGCAGGACCTGAAGGCATAATCAAGTTACCTGAGAAAATGGCCAAAATGCCCATAGTCCCAATTTTTGCTATACTGCCTCATTTCTCCCAGCCTGCACCTCTGGTTACATGAGGGTGGGGGGGTGTTCCTTACTGTTGACTGGTCTACGGGTGGTTCTGCATGAAATCCAGGTGACAGCTAATTTCTGTCCCGTAAGGACAGAGGTGAACATCTCAAATCACTTAAAGTTAAGTAAGGGAGATGACTCTTGATAACCACGAGGCTGGGCCTTGTCAAATCATTTGATGGCATTCAAAGCATTAATTAAGATTTCTTAAAGAAAAAAAGAATTCTGAACTCTTTTTTGGGGTGGGGGTGGGGAGGGCACGTCTGTGGCAATGGAAGATCCCAGGCCAGGTATTAAACTTGAGCCGTGGCAGTGACAAAACAATATCCTTAAATTGCTGTGCCACAAGAGAACTCTAGGAAATTTGAACTCTTAATTTGTCCCTCCTCCCCTAAAACTTAGGAGTCTGGAATTAAAATAAATGTACTACTATATATAAAATAGATAATCAATAAGGACCCACTGTATAGCACAGGGAACTACTTAAAATTTTGTAATATACATATATATGTAGATATAACAGAATTACTTTGCCAAACACCTAAAATTAGCATAACACTGCAAATCAACTATACTGCTAAAAAAAAAAGAAGAAGAAGCAAAAAAAGAAAAGAAAAGAAAAAAGGAATTCTGCCTCAAGACTAACATAGAAATCCTGCCTAAATTTCCAGGTTACCAGACTGTCCTACGATCATATGAGTCAACTCCTTAATATAAATCTCTTAATACATGCATGTATGTACGTGTATGAGAAAGAGTTCAGTCTCTCTGGAAAATCCTGACTGATATACTGATAATCAAAAAAAAAAATTTTTAAGGGGGGGAGGGTACAAAAAACCATAGAAACTAAACAGACACTTTAGAGAACAGGATACACAAGTGGCCCATAAACACATGAAAATGTGCTCAATCTCATCAGTTGTCAGATAACTACAAATTAAATGCAGCGAGAATCACTGTACACTAACCAGAATGCCTGGAATTAAAAAGACAACAGCAAGAGCCACTGAGGTTTTTATAGGTCTGAAATGTTCATACAACACTAGTGGAAGTAAAAACTGCCATGCACTATTTGGAAACACTTTGGCAGAATCTGAACATGTGTCTCTCCCAGGAATGTTTAACCATATTTTTGGTGTCAGGTGCAATAGAATGGATGCATTTATTTACCAAAAGGCATGGAAAAATGGACTTAGATGTATGTTCATTACAGCCACAGACATGATACGATCTAAATGTTTATCAACATAATTATATGTTTGATATATGGATGTGTATGGTAATATATACACATGCACATATTGCTATCATATACATGTATATAGATACATAGATATGCACACATGAAGTGGAGTTGTACATAGTAATTTCGAACAACCTACTACTATTGAGTGCAAGCACATAATGGTGAGCAAAGAAAGCCAATCACAAAGTTATCACATCCTGCATAACCCACTGACATGAAGTTCAAAAAGTGGCAGACCTCATATATAGGGATGGCGTCCAGAGACGCAATTTCCCACAAGGATGTACTCATTCGGTGGAGGGGCCATCGAGAGCCCTGACACTGTCCTGAGAAAGTTCATATTGTAACTTGAGTCACGCTCACCCAGATTTGTGATCATGTAAAGTTTATCTTATTGATGTCAACCTTTACTCATTAGATGCAAATTTTATCACAGTTTTTTTTTTTTTTAAAGTAAAAACCACACTCACCCTCTGGCTTTCTGTTTGCATTTGGAAAGTTAGGATCATCAGAAGATAATGAAGAGAGCAGGAGACGGAATTCACACTCTGAACGCCTATTTCTCCCAAGCAGGTGGCTGCGAGTAAAAGGGGCCCTTTAAGCAAAGGTCCAGCTTTATCAGATGCCTCCCTCCAAGCATCTCTGTCTCCAGTCCCTCAACTTTCAGCCTGAGCACTAGCCTCACGCCACTATCTCTGCAGTGTCCAACCACTCTTATACACTTCTCAAACATTTGTAAATAACCCCTCAATAACCTATCCTCAGATTAACCAGTCTGAGCATGACTTATCTTTCCCACAAGGACACATTACAGTACCTAGAGTTTCCCAAGTTGGAGCAGATGCGTGCCATGGAATATTCCTGTGATATATTATTCCAGATGGTATTCCGTTTTTGTCATTTTGCTCAGATGAAATAGACTGGCAATTCCACTGTGCATGTTGCCCGATTTACTCTGCACTACTTCCTTTTAATCATTTGATATGAGAAATTACTGATTAAAAAATCGATTAGTTAAGAACAGTGTTCGATCGCTTTGATTGGTGGATGCTTTGCTTCGGAAACATGGGTGGCTTTGAAGGTTTTAAAACACCCTTGTCTTTATTAATTGAATGCTTCAAGGTGAAGGGTTTTATTTCCTTCCTTCCAAGAGAAAAAAATATATTTGTATATGAAGAGGAAAATATCTCCCCTAAATTCAAGTGCTCTTCGACACTGTCCTCTTGAAGGCACTGTTTAATGTCTTTATTTAAAGATATTTGTATATCCGGAAAAAGAAACAAAGACTGTAAGAACACCATTTCATCTTTCAGTATAAGTACAAGACACTTACCAGCTGGAAACAAAACATAAAAGACCACAACATCTAGATGTCCCAAGACTACCAAATGCTACATGTTAGGGATGGGACCGGATGGTGTGGGGAGGAAGACTCTTTGAATTGCGACCTGCTACCCATGTAGCACTAAAGCAGTGGGCATAGGGCAGATGGGTGCCCTAAGTCAGCCAGTAAGGACCCAGTGCAGGACCATAGCTGAAGTTCTGCCTGGTTTCAGATTTTAAGATCACTACATTAGGAACAGAACTACCATGTGATTCAGCAATGTCCCTTCTGACTGTACAGTTGTCCCTTGAACAACATGAACATGAACTGTGCAGGTCCCCTCATACATGGATTTTTTTTTCAGCAGTAAATACAACAATGCTACCAGATCTGTGGCTGGTTGAATCCTCAGCCACAAAACCTGGATAGGGAAAGAAATGCCTATAAGAAGATGCTGACTATGAATTTCAGGCAGATTTTCAACAGGAGGGAGGTGGGTACCCCTAAAGCCTGTATTATTCAAGGGTCAACTGTATTTCTAAAGGAAACCAAAGGGGCACCTCAAAAAGGTAGCTGTACCCCCATCATTCTGGCTTAAAAAAAAGGAAATACTCTGATGTGAAACAAAGCAGATGAACCTGGAAGGCACAGTGTTAAGTGAAATAAGGCAGAAGCAGGAAGATAAATTCTGTGTGACCTCACTTACATGTGGAGTCTAAAAGAGACTCACGGAAGCAGAGGGCAGAATAGGAGCTGCCAGGGGAAAAGGGGAGAGATGTTAGTGGTGGGTACAAGTTTCAGTTATGCATGAGTGAGTTCTGGAAAGCTAACTCCAGCATGCTGACCAGAGATCACACTGAATTATAAATTTAAAATTTGCTAAGAGGATCTTAAATCTTTTCAACACACACATACGTACACACACACATTAAAAAACTATGTAGAGAGGATAGACCAGTTATTTGGCTAGATTGTGAAGATCTTTTCACAATATGTACCTATTTTAAAACACCCTTGTCTTAAATATACTGTTTTATAGGTATGAAAGATATTACCACCACCATGAACGTTCTTCCCTTCCCACACTCCACATGTTTCAGAAGAAAATGGAAGTGTATGTGTGTGTGGTGGATGTGTTTGAGTTTGATAGGACAGTATTTTTCAAATCTTCTCTTCAATTTGAATTTAATGGGCACATAATTTATGCCCCAGATACTCTTAGACACTCATAGATTCGGGATATGTCAAGATGAATGAGAAATGATTTCCACCCTGTATACATACAAAGGCTTCCTATCCTACATCAAGGCTTTGAAAATTCTTGAGTCAATAGAAAAATTAAATTTTCATTGACTGCTTTTAAAATTGCTTTAGAAAAAAAAAATATTCATAGAGCAATAAACCAATTAACATAGTGCAACCTAAGGACGTGCTTAATGCTAATAGCAATAACATCAAAAGGATAAAGTTAAAATTATCTTCATTTTCCTTAAGTTTGAGCCTGTGACTTTTATCTTCTAATTTAAAACCTGGTAAACTTTCATCTGCAGTTCTACTCTACTACTGCTATTAAAAATTTTAAGCTCTATAGGTCCATTGTACAATAGTCTGCCTATAGTCAACAGTCATGTATTAAAGACTTAAAAAATTGTTCAGAGGGTAGATCTCATATTAAATGCTTTATTACAATAACATAACATTAAAAAACTTCAAAAATTAATAACCTTTACCTCAGGCCTAAAAAGTTATAATTTGCTTGTTATATTATCTAGGAAAGAATAATGTTAACTGTGTAATGAGAGACCAACAGCTGTATATATCAATTTTCCTGTTTTTCATAATTGATGCCAATCTTATGGGAGGCAGAAATAAACCCAACTAAAGCACTACATTTTGTCATCTCTGATTTCAACCTGTGGTATAGTCTACCAAAGATAAAACACAGATGGGTTATGTGCTACTGCTTTCTTTCCTATTCCCTGTTTCTGCTGCCTGAGATGTGAAGTTGATAGCTGGAGCTCCAGCATGCATTTTGGTATCTCTAGAATATAAGACACATACTAAAGAGAGTGAAATAAAACAAAGGCAAGTTATGATTCTCTGACATGTATGGAACCCAGCATTACCTGACACTATAAACAAAGCAAAATTCTTTTAGCCATTCTTATTATGCTCTTTTTTTTCAATGATCTAGAAAAATTAACCTAAACTCATATCAAAGTAGTATCCAATTCCAGATGAACACAAGTTTATTCCTTCTTTTTTTTTTTCTTTTGCTTTTTACACCACACCCAAGTCATATGGAAGTTCCCAGGCTAGGGGTTGAATTGGAGCTACAGCTGCCAGTCTACACCACAGCCACAGCAATGCAGGATCTAAGCCATATTTGCAGCCTACATCACAGCTCATGGCAATGCTGGATCCCAACCCACTGAGCAAGGCCAGGGATCAAACCCACATCCTCATGGATACTATCGGATTCATTTCCACTGAGCCACAACAGGAACTCCCCCAAGATTATTACTCTTTCATTAGAGGATTATTTATGTATTAAAATTATGTCTCCAGGACTAAATCTATACAAATTATGAAATATGAGTAATAAACAAATGTAGTATAAACTAACTCCATAAGCTACAAATTCCATTCTTTAATATGAGAAAAATAAAACATTACTTGCAAGTGTGCATATAGGACCAGAGAGGCATATAAAGCATACAGCAAGCTAATTAATATATGACATTTGTTCAACAGCTAGGATATTGTATAATAATAAAAAAGTACAATTTAAATATACTTCATAATCAAAATTATGTAAAAGAAAATTATGATCAATTACCATTCAAAATTAATACATGATATTTTCTTTTCTAGTCTAGTGTTTTATACAAATTTTATAGTCTGAATGTGATTATAACTAGGATACACTTTTACATATTATATTAGTTTATACAATAATCGTTCTTTACCACTCTTTTGAAAAACAAAATGTTATATTTTCTTACATATATTTTATATATTCTTATATATTATAAATATATATATTTATGTATGTGTGTATGTATATATATATGTGTATATATATATATATATATATACATATATATATATATATGTATGTGTGTGTGAATACACACGCACACACACACACACACACTTACATGAAGCAGGAGGCAGATGGGCCCCAGGCTGAGCAAATAGAATCTGTCATCTGTGGACAGATACTTCAAGATAAACATAATGGCAGGGGCAAGGATGGGCTGAGTCCTCCAGCAGTAAAAGAAGGAAACAACCTATTTCTCACTTTTGAGGTTATGGAGACCTCACAAACTACACATTTACGGAAAGGTTCCTCAGAGGTCAGAGAAGTGAGGGGGCACCAGGCCATAATAGGTGATGTCAACTGCAGAGAAGTCCTTACCCTTGAACCCATCTTGGCTAAAATACGTGCCTGTGTACAGGGAGGACCCTGAGTCAGACCAAATACGGACACAAGGTCAGACAAGCAAGATGACTGGTTAAGAGGAAACCCAGAAGAACTACCCCATATAAATGACTTAAACTACGTGCCCCCCCCAAGCACGCTTCTGTCTCTGAGCTTGCTTGTCCATGTGTCCTATCCACACACACCCTTTTTATAATAAAAATTTAACTTGTTTTGCTATTCTCCGTCTCTTTCTGAATTCATTCTTCAAAGCAAAGAATTGGCGCCCTACTCTGCTCCCACTAGGCCTCGTGATCTAGTATCTAGGATTTGACACTCTCACCACTGTGGTAACCTCACAGCCACCCAAGATCATATATATATAGTCTAGTATTTGTGTGTTTGTATATATAATGCATATACATATAAACACAAGTATGTATATAAGAATATATAAAATATATTTACTATATACTATATATAGTATATACACTATATATTTATACTATATAATATATATATATACATATCTAGCATCTGTGTATATGATACTAGAAACAATCAATTGTATCAACTGATAACACACTTAAAAACACTAAACTCAGGAAAATCAGTTTCTTCTCTAACAGTGTCCTCTACCTCTTCTCTCTCTCTTTCTCTACATGCAAATTAGGCAATTTTACATTTAAGTCACTTTCTAGATCAAAGTATCCATCATTTAGTCAGAAGATGGTCAATATTTTTGGCACAAACTTCCTATCACTTCTACAGTTGGTTCCGTCCTGAAACCCTTCTTTTGTTCCAACCTCAGAATTAATCACTGTATTACATAAACTTGTAAAATGTTTGAAGATATCTTACTATTTGACAGTTTGTATCAGGGCCACTCAAAGTGTATCTGTAGTCATTAAAAGACACTGAAGCCCTTGACCCGAGGGTTGGAAATTTCCAGAATCTCTAGTGACAGGATGAGACAGTATTACTGAGAAGCTGCCATGCCATAGCCTAGTGCCTCATTTACACATTACAATAGCCCTGAAAAGCAAACAGGATTTTCCCTGTTTTACAGATAAAGTACTGTAAATTAAAGACATTAAGTAGTCCACTTTGGGAAGCAATAGACAAATAGTACTGCCGAGAATTTTATCGAGCTGTACTTTGAAGTTTGCCATTGTTTCTGATGGATTCTTTGAAGTTGTTTTAAAGTGATTGGAATATTCCTCAAAATAGGTTCTCAGCAGGAACAAGAATGGCATTGCTGTCTTTCAGCTGCATGTTATGGTATTTAAATTAACTTTTGCAAGTCATATCAATGAAAAGCATGTGAAGACTTTTCCTTTTGTTTTCTGTTTCATACAATTTAAGATTTAAATATTTCGTTCTTGAAAGAAATGTGGTGAAGTATTTTAACAAATATACTACTGTTTTTATGATAAGCTCTGTACTTCTTACATTTTCCATATATATCCATTTAAATTTATGCTCTGGTATGCTTACGATCTGTTCTTATTTCAGCCTTCAGACATAAGCCATGATTCTTAAAAGTAATAATGGTTAAAAACCGGCCTTGAGTTACAATAAAATAGAAACTGCAAAATGCTATGCCCTTGATCTTTAGGAAAAGTTATAAAGCTCTGAGAATAAATCTGAATGCCAAGATCAAAGGGATGCCATCTCAATAAAAAAATATATGCTGGTGTGCTTAATCTAGTATTAATGTAGTTCTGACTTCCTCTTTAAAAATAATGTTTCTAATTATCATTAATTGAAACAAATTTGGGGACACAGCTCTTATTTAATAAGACAAATGCTGCATGAAAAATGGCTTGACCTTTTCACTATTGCTTTGTCAGGACATTTCTCCAGAGCTATTTATACTTTTCCAACGCTTTCTTTGCCTTCCAAGACCTTAGTAAGGCATAGTTTGTTTTTGCTTCAGCTCCAAACTTGTACATTCAAAAGGAGGATTTATAATTTACTACAGACAACAAGATATTATGGTCTGAGTTAAAGAATAAAACAGAATTTTTCTTGTAGAAAGACTCATCATACACATTTGAGAAGAATGTTTTAGAGACATGAAGCATTTTGTTTAGGAGTGGTACAATTTGGAATTTTATTCTGCTAAGTATTCTCAGAATATTCATATGTTTCAAAACTCATTTGACTTAAGAATGTTCTAATAAAATATTCACTTTGGATCAGTATTGGGTCATTTTTCACAGCATGAGGAATTGGAAAAGTGTTTGGAATTCATCATTGCCTTCTTAGGAATAACTGTTTAACCTCTGGGGTTCCTGCTTAAATCTCAGGCCAGTGGAAGTAGCTAGCTAGCATCTCCCGCAGCATATACAGGCCTTTCTCTACTTCCTCCAAGTCATTGCCATCTGATTGGTGATGATAATTTAATAAAAGAAAACCATATTGAAAACAGAGTGAGTTACTTTAATCAGAAATGATTTGAAGTATTATGAATGAATATTTGTAGTCTTACTCAGGACAAGTTTTCAACTCTAGTGAATCTTAAAGAATTGATGTACTGATGTTCTTAGATGGGAGGAAACAGGACTGGGAAGAAGAATAAACTTTATCTTCTGGTACTTATTTGCTCACACTATTTTTCTTGACGTAGGTTGGCATAAGAGAATAGTAAGCATAATTAGCAAAAATAAAGATAAGAATCTAGATTCTTTGTGAAGGCTTTCACATCAATGCACCATATATATGATATATTCATATATATGATGCAGGCACCTTTTTATCAGAGAAAAGTTATATTCCTTATGCTTCTTTTAGAAATGACTAGTTTACAATTGAATAGCTTAGGGCCCTTCCTTGTGCTTCTCTCTGGCTTAATTGCACTCTATACACAATTACCTGTGATCTACAATTAGGTCCCCTGAGCACCTGGAGGTCAAAGATTATAAGCACATACTCTCTCTCTCTCTTTTTTTTTTTTTTTTTAGGCACTTTCCTAGACTGCCCTGATCTCTGATCAATTGCCCTTTTCCCAGGCATTTTTATTTTAGGAAAAATCAAGGTATGATAAAACAGAAGACCACCAGTTTCACACTGAGATCTCCTCACACCAACTTCAATGACTAAAGATTCGTCCAAAGAAAGAGGAAGGCATATTTGCCCTCAACCCTTGTTCTTATCCAGAATGCTGCTTTTCTCTTTATTACTTTAAAACTCCCACAGTTCTTCCCAAAGGAGGGTGCAGTCTTTAAGGCATTAGCCTGCTATGGCCTCCTGTGCGTGGCAAAGCAACAAAAGCAATTTTTCACTCCTTTGCCCAAAACCATGTCTCTGCATTTCTATTCTGCACTGGTGGACAGAGGCCAAATTTCAGCAACATTTATGACAGCATTCATTGCATTAATTTGAGAAGGTGTAGGTTCATCTTTTTTCCCTGGTCCCTGATCTCAGTCGCAAGAACTTTTATTCTCTGAGAGCCTGGTTTCATCCCTTGAAGCCTGGCCCATCATCCACATCCAGTCTCCAGGGCAGGCTGCTCCCCCCACCCCAGCTCTGGATCTCCAGCACCCTTGCCTGTGGCCTTGCTTTCTACATTTTTAAATATCAGAATACCTTAACTTCAATATCACGCAGTTTAACCTTTTCCTGTAACGCTAAAACTCTAAATATATAGTTCATTAACAGTACTGTCATTAAAAAGGGAACATGATGATAGCCTGTATAGTATGATGTCGTTTATGAAAATAAAAAAAAAGTGTATGCATAATTAATTACTTATGGAAACACACAGGAGAATGGCTAAAAGAACACAATACGAACCAGGGCGTATCTCTGGGCGGGAAGTGAAATCTAATGGGATAAAATAGAATGTCAATTTCTCTTAAATACATGGAATTTTCATGACTAGGAGTCTAATGGAAGCTGTAACTGCTGGCCTATGCCACAGCCACAGCCACACCAGATCCAAGCCTCATCTGCAACGCACACTGAAGCTTGCAACAATGCTAGATCCTTAACCCACTGAGCGAATCCAGGGATCAAACCTGCATCTACATGGACACTATGTTGGGTTCTAACCTCCTGAACCACAACAGTAACTCCAAATATTTTCTGTATTAAATAAAAAACATATATAGCTTAAATTAAATGTATATTAAAAAAAGGTATGTAAAATTGAGTGTTCTAAAAATAAGAGTGTAATTAAAATAAGCTTTTGTAATTAAACTTTTAATTACAAAATTAGGTGAAAACATCAGAAACACTGAAAATTCACCATGCTTATTTGAATGCTTAGGCATGACTACTACTTCACTTTTATTCTATTAAAAAAAAAATCCAAAGGCTTGTTGTATATACAGTGTTTTGGATTTTTTTAGCTCTCAGATGTAAGTGTGGGCACTGTATCTAAAAAAACAAAATTCAGTGCTAATGAACTACATCTGTTTCGGGTGTCACAAGTTCTTTCATCTTAAAAAGCAAAAAGCATATGAAAAGTTTTTAAAATCAACCAGAAGACTGATTTTTAGGCTATACTACCAAAAACTTTAAAAATAATAACCTGAATTTTTTTTGTGAAGTCCATCTTTCTAAGCTTCTGGCTGAAAGAATATAACTCTTTGGAGTTTTTCTCATGGCTCAGTGGTTAACGAATCCGACTAGGAACCATGAGGTTGTGGGTTCAATCCCTGGCCTCGCTCAGTGGGTTAAGGATCCAGTGTTGCCGTGACTTGTGGTGTAGGTCACAGACGCGGCTCGGATCCCGCGTTACTGTGGCTGTGGTGTAGGAAGAATTTATCTCTTACTTTGCTACTGAGAGCATTAAAATTCCCAGGAAAATGGGAAGGATGCTATTATGTAGATTTTTATTTCCTTTAGAGAAGAGCTTCTGACATTTTTCTCGTGTTGTTATTATTGTTACTGCTGCTCAGTGAAACAAAATATTGATTATGTTAAGGGTGTTTGCTTTGTTAGTTGTCTGTTATTGAGTGCTCTATTACTGAACAGGTCCCTGGCATCAGTTTTCTGAGTAATGAAGCTGTGCAAACACCCGCTTACTAAAGCCTCCCTATTTATTTCCATGCAAGGAAGATTCTATGATTAAAGACAGCAAACTCAATTTTAAAGTTAGCTGTATAATCTGCATCTTAAATAAAAAAGTTCCTTTAAGATATATATGGACAGATATATCTATATATCTGAAAATAGACTAGAATATACGTGTCTACCTCATTATTTCTATATGTACATCTAAACTTGTATTTATATCAAGAAGTTACTAAAGGCCTCCTGTCTGTGTCTAAAAAGAACTAATCTTATCTTCTTATCTACTGGACCAAAAGAGAATTTTCCTTTTTGGTGTATATCCATTTAATTTAAGAATTGTTTAAGTAAACCTAGAAATTATACACACACACACACACACACACACACACACACCCCTTTATATTGTGTGTGTGTGTGTTTGTATATACATACATACATATATATATACATCTTTATATCATATAGGTATACTTTTATTATCTATTTACACAAATTTGAGGCCAGTCTTTTACCCTTTAGTATGAATAGATGAATTGCTCCACTTCTTACTTTAAAGGTTAAAGCAGAAAATTGAATCCAATGTTCGGAGAAATATAAGAAGCAACATCATGAATGCATGAAAAAAAAAATGAGGGTACCGGGGGGCCCAGAGCACAGTTTGCAATTCTGATGATTTATCCACTTATAAATTTTTAATTTTACCTTCCTATTTAAGAGTTATATTTATGCATGAAGAGAAGTTCAACATCCCCGTAGCTTAATGATGACAGTCCATTTTGCAGTCTTCACACTCTTGCTATATTGCTCTTTCCCAGAAGAGTGACATGGGATTTTTGCAAGAATTTCTATTTTAATCCAAAAAAATGGCATACAGGTAATTTGACTCCAATAAATAATTTAAGAATCAGAAGTTACATAGCTCCATTACATAAGCCTCTTTGAATGACCGACCTGTGCTCTCTATCCACTCTGTGCTCCTACCTCTATCTTTAGTCTCAGGCCTAAGTCTCATATCGAATATTAAGTGATACAGTGGAAAGCGCCTGTATCTTGGTGTCTGAGGTTACGGAAATACCAGTTTTATTTTTTCCTGGCCACGTGAGTGTTATGACCTTAATGCTGTCCTACTAAAATTTTGGGTTGAATCTTGGTTCCTAATAACATTGAATGTGACTCTTCTTAATAGAGCCTTGAAAGAGAGAATTTAGGTTAAATAAGGCCGTATGGGTGGGCCCTGATGCAATATGACTGGTGTCCTTGTAAGAAGAGTGGGAGACACTAGAGATGTAACAACACAGAGAAAAAGCCATAAGAGAATCCAGGAAGAAGGCAGCCATATCCAGCCAAGGACAGAGGGCTTAGGAGAAACCAACTTGATCTTGAACTTCTAGCCTCCAGAATGTGAGAAAATAAAGTTCTGTCTTTTAAACAACCCACTCTGTGGTATTATGTGATGGTAGCCTTCGCAAACTAAGACAAGAAAAATACTTGCCATACTTAGAAAAGGTATGACCTTTCTGAATCTCAATTTCCTTCCTCTTTATAGAGCTTAGAATTATAACAGACTGTTTTGACTAACAAATGCAATAAGCTACAGGGTGCAATGATGTCTATATTTATGCACTTTATTTTCTCTCGGTATGTTTTTATTGTGACTTCCCAACTCCAATTAACTACTCATTAAACTCATTCCCACCAGTAGTTCATGCTACAAATCTAAGGGCAGAGAAAATAAGTTAATAGTCAAAAGCATCCAGAGAGAGTTCACTTGCATGAAATTCACAAAATATTATTCAACTAATACCTTGTTTTCTTTGTACTTTACTCAAGGTCTGGTAATCTTATTCGTAATGAATAGGTTTTGTTAGAATATCTTTTAAGTGAAAATTTTCAACATCAGTAACACCCTTAGCATTCTTTAAATTCTTACGCTTTTAGAGTATAAGTAAATATAAAACGAAAAAGATTTCATCTTGTTGAGCAGGCGATCAATGCAATTTCTTTGGTCTCAGAGATTTAAATCCCAAGTTATTGTAATTCCCAAATCTTCTCCTTGGGATTTTGAGTCATATTCAAGTGCGTTGAATCAATTCAACAGGAGAAATATTTTATTCCCCAACTCACTTCACTGCATAGTCCCAGAGTCTGCTAATCTTTTTTCTTGTTTTCTTGATGAAAAGCTGATAATCATGATTAACCCCTCACTTTCTTTCACGTCGTATTTACCATCTGCTAACTCAGCCTTCACCATGGGACCACCTGCCCGCCTCCACTTCTGTCAATTCTAATTCAATTCCAATCTCTCCTGCATTGTTTTAATCCTATTAGCTATTCAGGGCCTGGTGGGGCTCCTGGGCACAAAAGCCTTTCTCTGACCCCCATTTCTCGTTTTTAGGAAATAGGCCTCATTCAGCCACCACCATGACATTCCCTGAGTCCCAAGAGGCAGGTTCAGACAGTTGCTGATCAGGGAAGGGAGGGGATGAGGGGACAAGGGAGGAGCAGTCAAGGAACAGTAGTACAGACTTGGGGCAGAATCCTTGTTCCCTTTCAAGGGATATACATAATGGCATAGGCACCCTATACCCCTAAGAGAAAAGTTATATTCCTTATGCTTCTTTTAGAAATGGATTCTTTAAAACCGAACAGCTTGGAGCCTTTCCTTGTGCTTCTCCCTCATTCGATTGCACCCTAAACACAATTACCTGTAACCTAAAGATTAGGCACCCTGAGATCAATTGTCTGTGGGTTAAGGATTATTGACCCATGATGCTTATTAGGAACTTTCCTAGTTCGTTCTAATCTCTGATCAACATGCCCTTTTGGCAAGTACTGATACTCTAGGCAATCACCCAGAAGAGCATCATGATCAGGCCAAGATCTCCTGACTTCAGCTCTGATGACTAAGAGTCCCCAAAAGAAAGAATGCATGTTTGCTCCAGTGCTGATCCTTATCTGAAACCTTGTTTTCTCCTTTTAGACCATAAAACTCCCCAAAAGAGCTTGTCCGACTTAAGGCATTAGCCTGCTGTGGTCTCCTTTACCTGGCAAAAAAATAAAAGATATTTTTTTCCTTCTTCACCCAAAACTCGTCTCCTTGTTTCTATTTGGCACCAGTGGACAAATGCTGAATTTGGGCAACACCATTAATTACTTTAAAAGATACACACTGGCTACTTCCCTTATCCTCTTTCTTACCTTTTAACATGTGATTTTTTTGGCGGAGGGAGGAGGCATTGAATCAGCAACTCCACAGGGAATCAGGCCACACACCCCAATCCTCCATCAGGAAGTGAGCTTTGCCTCATGGGGCGGGTCCCACATGCACTCTATTTCTCTCCATCAACTTCCCCAAAGCAGGTTGATTCTCCACTTCATCTCCATCATACCTAATTGAGGGAAGGGAGAAGAAAGGCACTGGAATTAAGCATCTACATCTGGTGATTCTAGGCTAGTAACCTTATATACCCTGATCTTTATATACACGATATAATTATATTCATTTTACAGGCAATGAAACCAATGAGTGCCTGGAATATCTGCATAATTATGTTAACAAGTATCAGCAAAGCCAATGAGTAGCAGTACCAGAATTTAAACCCAGAAATCTGGGGCTAATTCCTATGCCCTTCTTACACTGTGCTGCCTGGAAGGTGTTCACTAGCATTTCTCATTGGCTTCTTCTGGGATTCCAGAACCAGAACCACTAGGCAGGTAGTAAAAGGATGTGTTTAGGAGGCAGAAAAGAGACAGAATTTGAGGACCCTTCTTCAGCTGTAAAATAGAAATTAAAATCCCTAACAGAGATTTAATTCTTTAAAGAATTAAATAATTCAGATAAAGAATTTAGCACTGATATTAGGAAACAATAAACACACACACAAATAGATACCTAACTGCTACTTCTCTTACCCTTTCTCCTAAAATATATGTGACACACACTAAATTTTAAGTTATGTCACGCCACTTATACACTTCTTGACTTCACCGCCTGCTGCCTTACTTTCTCTCCTTCCAGGTCATTGACTCCTTGCTGTTCCTGGGGTACACAATGCCTCACAGGCCTTGCAGTTTTTTGTTTTGTTTTGTTTTGTTTTTGTCTTTTTTAGGGCCACGCCTGCAGCATATGGAGGTTCCCAGGCAAGGGGCTGAATCAGAGCTGTAGCCGCTGGCCTACTCCATAGCCACAACAACATCAGATTCGAGCTGTGTCTGCGACCTACACCACAGCTCATGGCAAGGCCAGATCCATTGAACCCACAACCTCACGGATACTAGTCAGTTTCCGCTGAGCAATGCCAGGACCTCCTCACAGGCCTTTGCCTTGTCTGCTCTGCTTGGCAAGTTCATTCTGGAAGCTTAGCTTGTTCATCGAATTTCTTCTGATGCCTGTTCAAAGGTAGCTTTATTAAAGAAGCCACCCTGAATTATTCTATTTAAACACCTCACCACATCTCACCACAGGCACTGTTACCCTATATTATCTTTGTCTCTCCCTAGCACTTATCGCAATCTAACATACAATATGTTTCCTTTCCCCCCTAAATATCTGTCTTCTCAAAAGAATAGAGTGATGGGATCTCCTTATGTTTTGTTTACATCTAGATTCCAAATGACTAGAATAGTACCTAATGCCAATTGGTGATAGCAAATATTCAGTGGATAAAAGTACTGATATAATCAAATATTTATATTTGTTACTGTGCAAATACTTTAAAAAATAATATCAAAGCACAACCTAATTTACTCTTTTGTTTCCCCCTGAGGTTTAATTTCAAACATTAGATGTTGTTTCATCACACGAGCTTTGGAACTATTTACAATTTACATCTTCAGTGGTTTCATTCTTCCTGTGACTTGAAAACTTAGGTAAATTTTTATTTTAAACACTATTTTAAATATGGACTGTTCTAAATTTATTTAAAAATTCAATAAGATATTACTAATATTACTAATCTCAATAAGATATTACTAAATACTGCTTAAATATATATGTGTATATACATATATATGCACACTAATGTATATATAGTTCATAATGTAGAATTTTAATTCAAATTTTATTGTTTTTCATGCAAGATATAACTTCATTAAACATCCATGATTTTTTAGCCATGTTAATATCACTCTTTCTTGCTCTTTTCTCACTCATTAAAATTAAAGTGCTATAATAAATCAGTTACTCTTCTGCATTTTTGAAGATTAATAATATACATGTTACCTCAGAATTCTTATACCTAACAGCAAAATACTTATTTAATCACTTTACATTTTTCTCTCTTTTAGTGTTTCCTGGAGTTATAAATCCAGTAAATCTCTGGCCACTTCTGCCAAGTGTATCATCTTTCCTCTTCTGCCATACTGGCTGGGGGCACAGAGAAAAAAGAAAGAAAAGACAGAAATTTGATGCTGTTTGATATTTTTTATAGTTGTGCCTTTATGGAAAATAAACCTTAAAAATGCCTTTGAGAAATAAGCACAGTGATGAATGTTTACAATTATAAGAAAATGTCCAAAAAGGTTAAAAAGTTTTGGTAAATTTTAATCTCTCTGCTTTTAATATTGTTTGGAAACTGGGATTTTTTGTTTTAATTTACTATGCTAAGTACGAGATCCTTTATAGACTGGCTTTGACTTACAAACTGCAAAGGTATGTTTCACTTTATTTTTTTATTAGTTTAATATTTGAAAAGAATCACTGGCCCTTTGGCTCTGATCAGTTAGATGAAAAATTCTGACTGCTTTTTTGTTATCCATCTAATTTTTATAGACTTCTATGAAAAGGCAAGTTTTAGGGCAGTATCTATCTTGAGGATATTTGAGTTGTTAAAATTACCACTTTTCTTAGAAATGTGTTTTCCATTGCCAGAACATGCGGGCTGAATAATACAGGGTATTTTTATTTTACTAGTTTTTCTTTTTTTTGCAGTGTTGTTTCTTGGTATAGTTGGAAATTCCCCAGATTTATAAAACATCAATATTAAAAATGTAATAATTGATTACGCTGTAAAATCCTATCGCATATGAAGTGAACAATACCCTTTCTTCATTAAAACTATTTTAGGAATACAGAATTTATAAGGGATTATCTCTTAAATGCAAGAAAAAAAAAACATGCCCTACCTTCCATAATCAAAAATAGCAAAATAAAAAGCAAACACCATTTCTTCAACGTAATGAAGATAAGGCTGACAAATCACAAGACAAATTCTATGAAAAGTTAAATTACTTAAAGCATTTCATATTGCAGTGGAAAGGAGCTCAGGTATATATACAGTACCATCCAATTAGCTCTATCATTTATGGTAACAATGGCAATTTTCATGTGACAGAAAAACTCTTAAACTTGATGTCCATGACAAGAATAAAACATTTTGAATCATGTCTTAACAATTCTCATTTGAAACTGGTCAAATTTAAGATATATGACTACTGATAGTGCTCTCAAAATGGTCAAAGCTATTAGACCTTTATTTGAACTGAGGTGGCAACATTTTTCAAGGACATGAAACTTAAGTTGGTTCCTTGCATGAATGAACTAGAGTAACTCTCTGCTAGAAAATTAAAATAGAATCCATACTGCTTGTAATAATTAAGTCTATGAACTTTGTGTCTTCTTGTGGGCAGACCACCGGCAATTTTAGTTGTGGTTGATGAATCAGATGAAAAATAACAGTCTGCTCTGTATGTTGAGATTACGCTGCTTAGATGTGGCATGTTCTGGAGAGAACTGAAATTTTAAGAACTCAGTTCATTTGGATAGTTAATAAACAGTGGGTCAAAATCCTGGAATCTGTAATTTCGTTTATTATATTGAACTCAGTTTCATCAAATCAAGGGCATGATCAAATGAAATTACAAGATACTGGTGGTTAAAACTTCTCCTTCTCCTTCCCTCTCTCTCTCCAAAAAATAAAAACACATCGAATTCTTTCGGCTGCCTTTCTCAATACTGTAAATTTGTAAAAAAAAAAAAAATACAGATGTGAAGCTACTGAATTACAATTTAAACACCATACTGAAAGCTAAACACAGTAATGATGCAGCAGTAGAGGGATTCTACCATTACGTGAATGAGTTTTCCTGAAAATTAATTTGAAATTAAAATAATCTCCATAATTCTATCAATATTCTTATTTATTTACTTTCCAAATTGTTTCCTCCTGATAAAAAAAGTAAATGAAATGATTTTATACAATTAAAGGACAAATAAGTCCAGATACTCTTATTGTTCCGTGATAATATAACTTAATTATCATAACGACTCCCTGAGGTAGGAGTTATTATTATCTGCATCTTATTTATAAGGCTACTGAAATACATGTTAAGTAGTTAGGCTGTCTCAGAAGGAGTAAAAGGTAGGGTTGGAATTTGAATCTAGGGTGAAAGTTTTAGGTACTGGACTCTAGCTATATCACCGAATAAATGAATAAATAAAGGTCTGCATCCAAATTAAAGTAAAAAAAGAATCAATAAAACTTCATTTAGGAGTTCCCACTGTGGCACGGTGGGTTAAGAACCTGACTGCCATAGCTCAGGTAACTGCAGAGGTGTGGGTTTGATTCCTGGGCTGGCAAAGTGGGTTAAAGGGTCAGCATTGCCACAGCTGTGGCATAGGTCATGGGTGCAGCTTGGAATCGATTACTGGTCAGGGAGTTTCCATATGCTTCAGGTATGGATCCCCCAAAAATTATTAATTATTTTGTATTTATACATATATTATTAAACCATACTTAACCACAAATAAAACTAATTATCAAATAAGAATTCTGGAAAGCATGATACACTGTGCCATGTTCAATCATAAACCACCCTAACATTTTCCCCATAGAAATACAAAGTCCTTGGATGGATCCTCCTTTTATGTACTATTATTTAAGTATTGAAGTATAATTATTAATAACCCTTCTTATATTGGGTAAGGGGATGCCAGAGGGAACAAAAGAACAAAAGAGAAGTACGTACATAGAAAGATAATTGATAGATACAGGTATCTGGATCTACAACTACATCTAGATATACAAACACATTCCTATCGAAAGAAAAAAGAAAAAACATCATCATTATGGTCATCATTCTGCAACTCACCACATGGTCATAAGTGTTATTTATAATTATTGCCTTCAGTTACCCACCCCATATACTCTTTGTCTTCAGCAAGCACTTCAGCTAGATGTGGTTCTCTACTAGGTGAAGTGACCCAACTTTATCCCTTGGTTATCTGAACCATTAGCAACTGTGCCTGAATTAGGGTTCTATAATTCCACTGACTTTAATCACAGGACCAGAAATGAAGAGACATATTAGGAGATCTACTGTGTTACACACATATCTCACTCATCTCTAGGGTGCAGTAAAAAACTCAGTTTCACCGGGGTAATCATCATCAACCACCCCAGCCAGCACAGTAAACATTTCTTCTCCCCATCTACCCCAAGGCATGAGGAGACCAAAATCACCAGGTGGTAGTCACAATTTTCTGTTCAATGAAATCATTCTTTGAACTAAGTTTTTTTTTTCCTTTTTTCTTTTTTTTTTTTTTTTTTTTTTTTTTTTTTTTTTTGTCTTTTTAGGACTGCACCCGCAGCATATGGAGGTTCCCAGGCTAGGGGTTGAATTGGAGCTGTAGCTGCCAGCCTATGCCACAGCCACAACCATGCTGGATCTGAGCCGTATCTGAAACCACAGCTCACAGCTCTGGCAATGCCAGAACCTTAACCCACTGAATGAGGCCAGGAAATGAACTTGCATCCTCATGGATACTAGTCAGATTTGTTTCTGCTTAGCCAGAACTAAATTTTCTAACCAGCAGAGCCTAATGCCCCATAAACAGGAAGTAAATCCTGCTAGCAGAACCCTAGGAAGAGGAGTAGGAGGAGCCATTCCCATTCCCAGCCCTGGATTCTTGGTCCTGTGAGTCCTGCTCATGGGAGAAACTGCATTATAGGCTAGATGCTCATCTAGAGAAATGACTGCCTTCCGGAGGACAGTGCATGGGGCACACAATGTTTTGCTCCCTTGCTAATGTCAAAATGAAGACTTGAGAAGGCTGTTTCACCATTCCAGCAAGCCAGATGCTTCATGATGGTGGGGACCATGAGCAATGAAGTCCATGAACCGGGGCCCACTCGACCTTTGTTTGCTGGGAAGTGAATTTCTTGGTCAGAAGCAATGCTGTGTGGGCTGCCATGACAGAGGATATGGCAGTCGTGGAAGTCAGAGTGGAAACACTGTGGGCAGGGAAGCAAAAACCATTTCCTGAGTAAGTAAATATGTCAGTAAAAACAAGGTGTTATACAATGCCATAGAGCAAGTGCTTTAATGAAGTCAACCTGACACCAAGTAGCTGGTGGATCACCTCAGAGAATGGTACCACATCTGAGACTGGGGTCAGTCGCTACTGTTGGGCTATTTGACCTTCAACACCAGGTCGGCCTTGGTGAATGGAAGTCAATCTTGCTAAGCCCAGGCTGAACTCCCATCCTTGTCACCACTGCCGATTTGTTACGAGTCACTGGGCAATGACAGAGATGGTTGGAGAGGAAACTGACAGATAATCAAAAAAGAGTGTACCTTAGGAGTTCCCACTGTAGCTCAACAGGTTAAGAATCCAACTACTATCCATGAGAATGCGGGTTCGAGCCCTAGTCTTGCTCAGTGGATTAAGGATCAGGTGTTATCACAAGATGTGGCATAGGTTGCAGATGCAGTTTGGATCTGGTGTTGCTGCGGCTGTGGCATAGGCCTATAGCTAGAGCTCTGATTTGATCCCTATTCTAGGAACTTCCATATGCAGGCGTGTCCCTAAAAAAAAAAAAAAAAGGCCACCTTAGCCACTTGATTATTAATATCCCTCCCTTCTTGTAATAATTCACATGGAACACAAATATCTTCATGTCCTGTTTTCAAAGAGGACAATCTGCATACCTTCCTCAAGTCTCTTTTCATGAATTTTACAATTGACTCCCTGATCGACGAACCAGATTGTGAGCCACATTTCATGAATCGATATGAACTTGACCAACTGACATCTCTCCTCCTAGCCAAAAAGAAACAGTTTCACTGATTACAGTTCTGCCCACTGGGAGGATCACCTCACACTTGTCCTTTAGAGGTGTCCCCACAAGGAAACTATAGTTCTACAGTTGTCAGCTTTTGCATGGTCTCTGCATCGTGCAGCACTGTCTTTCCTGGCCTCAAGAATGGCTATTTGAGCTACTTCCTCATTTAACCTATGTTTTCTTTCCTACTGAAGCGCCAGATCATTAATAGCCCTTTCATTTGATGACAGACACTGCCATACTTGCCTGACTTAATGACTTGGTAGGTCAGAAAATCCTACTTTATGATGCACAGCTCAGGATACATAACTTGGCAATGCACGATTAAGTTTTAGTCTTTACTAAGGCCCAGTAACAAGCCAAAAGTCATTGTGAAAAAGGAGGATTGTTATCCACAGATGGTATCTGGGATTTGCTCCAAAACCCCAAGGGTGGGAGTTGTGATTCACCTATAGGCACCTGCTGATGTCACTGAACTATGTCTCTATTGGCCAATGACACTTTGAGCACTGATAGATTTGCTGGCTTGTGTGCGTTAAGCAGCAGAGGAGTTTCAGCTGATGCCCGTGGACTCCTGGTCTACCTGTGGTTTTTACATTCCAGCTGCTGCCTGTAGATATTGAGCTTCAGCCCAGTGATGAATATTCTCTTGATCTTAAGGGATATTGCCTTAACATGTGAGTAGAAATAGGGTATTTAAACTATTTTGCATTTTACTATTTTATGACATATTTTCCTTCTCCTGTTCTCAAGCAAACAGATGCTCCTTGAGTGAAAGAATGCTACTTTTTTTTACCCATACTTTACCACCATCTAATATTAATGACTGGTATATAGCAGACACTTTAAGTAAATGTAATGAATTACCTGAATTTAATATATATTTCCTGTGATAGTAATTATCTATACAGATATGTAGATTGCCCAGATGCATGTGTGTGTGTGTGTCCATGCATGAGTACATTCCTGTACACAGAGTCCTGAAGAAAGAAATCACCTAGTAATAACCTCTTTATTCATTACCTCCAAATGAAGCTGTACCCAGTACTCTTTCTTTGGGCCAAGTCCCTGCAAACTAAATATTTTAAAAATCATTTTATCTAACCAATTTTACATCTACTTATCTATACATCTGCTTTGAAAAATCCCATTCTGTCTGCTTATCATAAACCACTCTTAGTGAATCAAACACAGAATCCCTTTCCTTGTTGAATTAAGGTCATTGCAAAATCACAAGGTTATACTTTAGCAGTTTCTCATGAACATATTTTAGATGATTAATACAATTAGTCTGAGTAATTGTGGGATTGATACATTCACAGATTGGTCTAATTAGCCTTTGAACAGAATGATGGCTCAATTTAAGAGCTAATAAATTACCTGGCTGATCTTCACATACCTTTTATACTTTGATTATAGCTTTTGGCAAAGAAAGTGGGCAAAGGGCTAAAACTTATCCTATCAGTTTTCAATAGTCTTATTGTTTTAATGGGTATCTTTACCTCCTGAGTATTTGATTTTTTTGTTTCAATATATATTTTGTGATGCTCGTGACATTCATTTGTACATAGATTAGTTCCACTGGAAGGCTTCTGTGAGTCTGTCCTTATGACATAAGGGAGTAATACTAGGAAGTCTAGAAATATTGTATTAAAATGCATGAAATTAGAAGTTCCCGTCGTGGCTCAGTGGTTAACGAATCCAACTAAGAACCATGAGGTTGCGGGTTCAATCCCTGGCCTTGCTCAGTGGGTTAAGGATCCGGCATTGCCGTGACCTGTGGTGCAGGTCGCAGACGCGGCTTGGATCCCACATGGCTGTGGTGAAGGCCAGCGGCTACAGCTCCTGTTAGACCGCTAGCCTGGGAACCTCCATATGCTGCGCGTGTGGCCCCAGATAAGGCAAAAAGACAAAAAAAAAAAAATTAAAATGCATGAAATTAAAAATAAAATAATTTTAATTATCTGTAATCTGTCAATTTCCTAGACAATTTCCTAAGAGAATTCCTTTGCTTTTGAGAAATAATGCTGACTTCCTCCAAATCTACTTCTTTACCTAATTCTATGTACAGGCACCATAATAAACAAGGGCTGGTTTTAAAGTTGTTTGCATTTCTTTGTAATGAAATCAAATAATAACACGATAACGTTAATATATGTGCATAACTTTTGCTACTGTTTCCATTCCACAGAGTAAATCTACCTAAGCTGCATTTACATTTAATTAAATTTTTAAAAACATAGCTGTATTATATATGGAAGAGTTCTTGACATTAAGGTCATTTACTATGATAAATCCACTGATGCATACACTCAACTCAGGCAGTAAATGAAAACTATTAAAGTATAAGCTAATTATAATGCAAAACCAGGTGTAAGATCAGAGTGCATTCACCAGGTTGTGAGTGATACAGATTTTTATTCATTCCTATGTTACTTTAAACCTAGCTAAATTTGTATCTGTTCTTGAAATACATTACCATAACAACTTGTATAAATGGACTGAATGATACATTTAACTACAGTATGTACCAATTAATTATAATCATACACTTTTAAATCAGAAAATATATTGTAATTTGATGCTATTACAGTATCTCTTCAACACAGAAGTAACTGGTGGTTCAATGGCACGTTCGGTAGAATTCTTACAAGTATCTTAGTAACTTACCCTTCTGGTAGACATTGTTATCACCCAAAGCTTAAATTTTGCCTTTCACACATAATTTATTTTCTAGAGAAAATAGAGAGAATCACACACTACTCAAACTTGTCACTAGGCACAGATACTTAAGTTCATTTTTTTGGAGTTCTCGTCGTGGCACAGCAGAACATGAGTCCGACTAGGAACCATGGCGTTGTGGGTTCGATCCCTGGCCTCGCTCAGTGGGTTAAGGTCGCAGATGCGGCTGGGATCTGACATTTTCTGTGGCTCTGGTGTAGGCCGGTAGCTACAGCTCTTGATTGGACCCCTAGCCTGGGAACCTCCATATGCCGCAGGTGTGGCCATAAAAGACAAAAAGACCAAAAAAATTTAAGTCATTTCCTACTTTCCAATACTCTCATCAACCATGTTTGTTAGCGTTACTGAAACATGATTTTCTTTTCTTTCCCCAACTTTTTTTCCCCCCAGTATGTTCTTACCTTAAATAATTATATCAACAAAGACCTTATATCCAAATATGGTCAGATTCTCAGATTAGGGGAGACATGACGTTGGAGGGACGCTATTCAACTCCATCTTCTATTTCTCTCTCAGATCATTTTTCCTGCTGCTCCTTTTGTTATTTTCACCCCTTCCATGCTTTTTGTTCTACACATTAACAAAATTATCTGTTACATTCGAGTTTGGGGGTAAGTGGAGGTAAATTAATGTATTTAATCTACCACCTTTAAGTGGAAGTCTTGCTAACATTCCCTATTCTGATATGTATCAGAAGTTTTGACTAACCCTTTATTTGAAAACATCTGTATAATGCAGAAAATGACCACTTTATGGGATGCTTTTAAATAATTTCTTTTTTTTTCCTATGAAAACATAACTCCAAATCAATAAGAGAGGAAAAACACATAGGGGAATCATTTGATCTACTATACTTTACATCTAAAAAATATTGTAATATTCTATAATATAAAAATTACTTAAAAATTGAGCAAGAAAGATTATGAACGACATTCAATGTATTAGTCCTAAAGATATATATTAAATATATACATATAAATAAGAGAAAAGACCAACAACGCAATTGATAAAATCTTTGGGTTGGCAGAAAATCTGCAGAAGAATAATCAAAACAGAAAATAAAAAGATAATCACACTGATATTCAAGTTAAAAGCATTATACAACACATTTATATACCTATAATGTTGACTTAAAATAAAAAGTCTAGAATACTTATTTTTCATTAAGATGTAAAGTGAGGGGAACTCTAACACACTGCTGTCATATAAACAAAATTTTTACAGTAGCTTGGATTACATTTAGTTAATATCCGGGAAATTTTAGGATGCCCTTATTCATGACCCCAAGACTCAATTTCCAGGTATATACCCTATAATTATTCCTATGTAAAGGCATAAGAACACGAATATTCAGAAAACCAACTCTTAGGGGAAAAAGAAAAGGAACTTAAATATGCCTCAGCGTTACAATCAATAGCTAAGTGAATATACATTAAACGAAACATCATAGAATACTTACAATGCACTCATTTCTCTCTGGTTCCCCAGGATAATCATCACTTTCTTTTTCTTTCATAATGTTGGAAACATGGTCTATGTGTTTACAGGGCACTCTCAGATGAGATCAATACTGATAACCAGATATCAAGGGGCAATGAATTCTCTTCTTCCTTTCCTTCTAAGTCACCATAAATTAAGTGCATCTCCAGTCCTATTAATGGAATTGAGCTGTGGGGTGGCAGGTCATGGAAGTAATTAAGAATAATCTTACAAATTTCATTAAATAATGGAGATGTCTTTTAAACTGGACACTCATTTTCACACAAATGATGGAAGTGATGTATATAAGTTAGGGCTTTACCTGCAACTGTTTCCCCATCCACAATTTCAGGCAGTATCTGAGACTGTAACAAGAAACGTGTAAATATTAGGATGTTCAATAGTAATATTTGTTGTGGAAGTAGCACTTTAGGTATTTAAAGAAAAGAATGCTGGACTTAGAATTTTACCAACCAGATTGTCTTCAAATGTATATATATTTTGCATATACTTTCCTCTTCAGATAAGGTACTGCAGAAATAGCCACATTTAAGTTTTTATTTGAAGGAGTTATGAGAGGGAAAATTATACAATCACATGTATGTTAACTTATGAGAACTAATGTGATCAAGTAGTTAACATTTTGTTTTCTGAAAAAATTCATCAAGATAATAAAAAGAGGTGCTCCCGTCATGGGTAAGTGGTTAATAAACCTGACTAGTATCCATGAGGATGTAGGTTCAATCCCTGGCCTTGCTCAGTAGGTTAAGGATCTGGCGTTGCTACAAGCTATTGTGTAGGTCGCAGATGAGGCTCAGGTCCCACATGCTGTGGCTATAGCATAGGCCGGTGGCTGTAGCTCCAATTAGACCCCTAGCCTGGGAAACTCCATATGCCACAAGTGCAGCACTAGAAAAGGCGAAAAGACAAAAAAAAATTTTGACTATATTATTAGGATATCTAAATACATATGTGACTTTTATAATTATCAAATATTTATGAGGAATTAATATAAATGTTTTTCTTATAATATCACAGGTGAATGTAGGCATTTGGTAAGGCTAGAGTTCAAGATACTTTTCCTCAAAATCTTATAAGCTGCTAATGTAAGGCATTAACAATTTTTCTTATTGAAAATAAATAAGTTGTCTAGTTTCATATGGAGTTAATGTCTGTAACAACTATCTCTGGACTTACGAATCATGAAATGTAAAAGCAAGAGAACATATGGTTGTTTCTGCATATTTTCTCCAAGGAGCTCCTTCTAACGTTTTTAAGAATTTATCTTAACTTTCACAGACTTACCCAGTTTTCATGAAGAAAAACATTGCATTTTTTCTTCTTTTTAGATACTGGAGAGGAAAAATGAAAAGTAAATTTTGGTGTGTTTTACATATATATATATATATATATACACACACACACACACACACATATACATACACACACACATTTGTATAGCACTTTGTATTTTGCACAAATATTACCATATATTATCTTAGTCTTCAATACAACCATCTGGTTAGGTAAGAGTCTATTTATTTTAAAGATTAGTAAACAGTTCTAGCAAAAACATTGCCTTACGTTTATATTACATGAAAAGTGACATTTCCCTAACAAGTCATGAAAAAGTCAGAATTTTCCTTAATGAGCTCATAATATCTCAGAAATGCAAGACAAGAAAAATCATCAATCATGTTAAAATAAACTAAATAGATATATATATCTATTAGCAATAGTCATTGGACCTTCTTATGTTCCTAAGTCTCTTATAATCATTACCTAATTATTTCATCATGAAGAATTTATCATCCCCATTACGCAGTTGAAAATTGAGAAATTATTTTTTCCATTAGTAATAGTAGAACACAAAGGCAAAGTTCAATCCTACAATCTGAAAATGGAATCCCAAATTCCATGTAAATGAGCACTTGGTGTATATTAAAATTATTTTTTTTCCAGGTAGGATGAAGTGGAGGGAAAATGTGAAAATAATAACAAGAAAATACAAGCTGATTCTTGAAGTGTAACCAAGAATTCTGTGTGGAGCTGGTGGGAAAGACATTACAAACCAAAAGCAACTCATATACAACCCTGGATAAATATGATGTGTTTGAAATTTAATTGTTGGCTGTGCTGACACAAGTAACTTATGCATACAGTATGTACAAAAATGTGATGAAAAGTGAGCATGAAAAGTTAGAGTGACCTAAATCATATGAATGGAAAGGGAACATTACAAGTGTATTTAAACTGTAAAATTAACCAAACACGGAGACTAATATGAGAAATGTGAGGCAGCTTGGAATTATTGCTATTTTCTTTTTTTATCGGTGATGTTGAATTATAAAAGTGGTACAGAAGCATTCAACTATTTAATCATAATGTGATTTCTGCTTGACTTAACTAATGCTGATATGTTTAAACCCAATAAAATACTGATATCTACTAATTATGGCATTGTGAACATGTTGTCAACAATACAATTAAAGAGGAGTTCCCATTGTGGCTCAGAGGGTTAAGAACCCAACTAGTTTCTATTAGGATATGGGTTTGATCCCTGGCCTCGCTCAGCGGGTTAAAGATCTGGTATTTCCACAAGCTGTGGCATAGGTTGCATATGTGACTTGGATCTGGCTTTGCTGTGGCTCTGGTGTAGGTCAGTAGCTGCAGCTCCCATTTAACCCCTAGCCTGGGAAGTTTCCTAAGCTACAAGTATGGCCCTAAAAAGAAGAAAAAAAATTCAATGAAAAATTTCCTGACATAATCAAGAAGTCTAGTATCCTTCATAGCTATTGATAAACAACCCAAAGCTTTTTCATTTGCCTTGCTCCCCAAATCAAGGAATAATTTCTCAAAGATGAGAATCAAAAGACAAATTGATGTTTTTGTTACCAAGCAGTGTAAAGCAGCATTGAGTTCTTCTCTTATAGACCTTAGATATTGCAGAAATCCCATAGGTAGTGTTCTTAAGATAGCATTACAAGATGTCCCATGTACGTGGACAGATCTGGGACAATTAGTCACCACACCATGTATGATCTGGGTACATATTATGAGCCATGGCACTATATTTTCAGTAAAGTCTTTTCACTCAAATAACTGTCTTGTCCTAAAGTTGAGATCTATTACTTACTGCTATCAGATTGGAAAATAGAATCAGCCTGGTAAAATAAACTTTACAGTCCAGCATGTTACTAGTGAGATAGACAGCTGCTATTTAATGGTAAAATGTTCACCAGGAAGATAAAGTAACTCTTCCACTTAGTATCTTTGAGAAAAAGTGTACAAAGATAATTTGTATCACAATTGTTTCTATCATCATCATTTACTGCCAAATATCAATCACAGCTCTTAGAAAGCACTGGTAGATAAGACAGTGAAGCATTCATGTAAGAATAGAAAAAAAAAAAAGATGGCCAAGTGAAAGAGAATACAAAAATAAACCAGACAGACATATGAATTATGTGGTTTCCTGATGTGTGGCAAATCTTCCACTCCAGTGAACTGAGAGGCAAATGCAGTATTTTAAAGGAATACTCAATTCATTTAAAGAGCTGCACAGAAAAACAAAACAAAAAACAAAAGACTAATGTGATCCCCTAACTCATACTAAACCCAAAAATATATTCCGGAATGGTTGTAGATTTAAGTGCAAATAAAAACAGATTTATCTCTTAGAAGATAAAGCATAGGGAAATATCTTCAAAATCTTGGAGTAGGAATTATTTCTTAATTGGAATTGATAAGCAATAATCACACAGGCAAAGACAGGAAATTAGACTATATTAAGAATAAGAACTTTTGTTCATCATGGGCATTTTATAAGAGTACATACACAGGTCAAAGTATGGATAAAATTACTTGAAATATATATTTTCCAAGAAAATACTCATATCCCCAAATATAAAGAATTCTGCTGTATTAATAATAAAAGGCAAATAACCCAATAATATATTAGGCAAAAGAAAGGGGTTCCCCAAACCTTATATGAATAACATCATTAGTTATCAGGAAAAAAATGTATGTTAAGAAAAAGTTAGGACTCATTACGTGCTCGTGAGGATGGCTAAATTAAAAAAACTACCAAGAGGTGATGAATGTATTGAACAAGTGGAATCCAGACACATGACTGTCTGGAGTGTGCACCGGTAAAACACCTTTGAAAACGTTCAGTATTAGCTACCGTATCAAACATATGCACAAATGTAATTTAATTACGTAGAATAAATGTGTATGTGCCCATAGGAACACTCTCTGCAACAATTAGTGACTGGAAGCTCTCTAAATTTTTCTCCTGGGTAGAACTGATAAACCAGTTATAGTTTATTCAGATAATGGAACACTATACAGCAACGAGATTTTACAAACTTGGTATGCAACCAGATTGATAAATCTCAAAAATACAATGTTGAGTGAAAGAAGCCAAATGCAAAAAAGCATACTCTTTATGAAGCCATTACGTAAATTTCCAAGATAGGCAAAACAATATTGTATTGATAGAATCCAGGATTATTGTCTTCCTTGGGAGATATTAACTAGTAGGAGAATTGATCAAGGGTCTTTTGAGGTGTACTGATGTTAATTTCTGCTTCTGTGTGCTGATGATGCACGGGTGGGTATATTTTATGAAATTTAAACATGTCCTCATATTTTGGACTGTGTACTTTTTGGATTGAATGAGTCTCAATAAATATTGATAGTGGTTATCTCATTACCAAGTTTATGGAATTCCTTTCTTCTTGTGATTTATTGCTTGAATCTTACTATGAGCACGCATTATCTTTTCACAAAATATATATTATCCATCTCATAATTATGACATTGTTTTTCTTCAAGTTTATCTATAAAATCAAGATGTTAGTTGTTTGCTTGAAGACCTTTCTACATGTATTCAATTAATCAAAACTAGTAGTTCTAGAATCCTAGAGGATAGATTGCCAAGACATTAGTTGACTAGTGTATCAGTAATAATATATAGTGTATGTTTACAGCCATCATGTCTTTTCATTTCAGTTAATGAACACAAGTGAGAAACACAATCCTGGGAGTATATATGGAAAAACTAAAAATGACTGTTTTGTCTAACGATACTTTATGAATTGAGGATATAATCTAACTGATTATATATACTTGCTTCTATAAGTAGGTATTGATGTATGGACAAAAGTATATTTCAGTGACATTGTTTTTACAATGGCTCTGAAATAAGGAATATCAAAGAAGTATTATTTCACTTCATACAATAAGTGCTTGAAATACAGTAAAGAAAACAGAGAAAAAGCAAACAGTGGATGGTATGGATATATCTGTACCTTTAACAACAATCTTCAGAAACAAAGAGCATTGTGGGCAGGAAAAATTGCAAGAAAAATCTTACAACATTCAAGTTGAAACCAGAATAATATTTAAACGGTTTCAAATAAACACAGAAGTCAACAGATGGTTTATAGGGTCAAATAATATATAGTTTTGGCTTGTAGATCATACAGTCTCTGTGAAACTATTAACGTCATTATTTGTAGCACAAAAGCAGCCACAGATGATAGAGACACGTAAACAAATGTGAAAGTTTGTGTTACAATAAACTTCAACAAAAAAACAGGTGACAAGACAAGATTTGGTCCACAGGTTACAGTCTGCAATTTCCTAAAATAGATTACTATGGGACTTAGATTCTGAGTTTTTTGATTCTGATTTGAAAGACTTGTTTATATTATACAGTGTGTGTATGTGTCTGTGTGTGTGTGTGTGTGTGTGTGTGTGTGTGTGTGTGTGTGTTTTGTTGTTTTAGGGCCGCACCCACAGCATGTGAAGGTTCTCAGACTAGGGGTCTAATCGGAGCTACAGCTGCAGGCCTATGCCACAGCCACAGCAACGAAGGATCTGAGCCGCCTCTGCAGCCTACTCCACAGATCACCGCAACGCCGGATCCTTAATCCACTGAGTGAGGCCAGGGATCGAACCCTACACCTCATGGTTCTTAGTCGGATTCGTTTCTGCTGAGCCACGATGGGAACGCCTATGTTATACATTTTTAATTCATCCGCAAACTCTTTTGAATCTATGAACCTATTTATTTTTATCTCAATAACAATTTCCTAATTTTGGGAATATTCCCCCACGTTTAACTGATTACTCAAGATTCTGTGGCTTAATTAACACACATGGGGTTTTATTCTTCCAGCTAGACAGGAAAACAAATGAAAGAAAATCTGTTTTGGGCCATTTTGTGCATGCTATTGATCTTTACTAAATGGATAATAATAACTACATAGACGAATATTTTGATAAAAAATTATGATGAATTTAAAAATGAATAATTTTGTTTTGCAGTACCTGAAATCTCTTAATTGCCATTTTTTCCATCACACTGGTAAATCTGAAAAGTTTTTTTCCCTTCCACTCCCCTTTCTTACTTTCCTCCTACTGTCCTTTTCCTTACCTTTTATACTTTGTCTCTTTTCTTCATCTACCTTCTCCTCCTGAGAAGTCTGCAATTCACTGAAAGTGATCTTTAAAAGACTTATCACAGAACGAACTAGGCAGCGAAGTATCCTTTTCTTCGTGAAGCAAATTCAGATTCACCTATCAAATAAGCCAAACATACATGTAAGGAGGAGTGGTGAAGATGAGTGGACATTCTGAAAGAATTTATGCCAACGCTAAGAGACTGTTAAAGAAACCAAGACATAAACAGTTTAACTTTGCGTCTTTCTTCTAATCACATACTATCCCTGATACACCACCATGATCCTCAAAATCCATTAATAGTTCTCAATATGTTTCTATTTGAAAACAGCCATATTCCTAGCTGAAGAATATTAATCAATTTTTGGAGAAAGTCATACAAAAAGTTCTGCTTAGGAAGTGGTATTGATTATAAATATGCATTATGTTATTGTAGACAAAAATGTTAGTAACATATTTCTACAAAACTTCGACAAAACCACAGAAATATTCTTTAAACAAAAATGAAGCAAATTGTTTTGAAAGTTGACCTGTGGAACAGGATCACCGAAGCATCAATTAACTCATATAATGAAACCATGTAAACGTCATAAGCTATAAGGAATTTACAACCAAAATATGATTTAGTTATATTCAAGATTAGATGAAATTACAGTAATTGTAAAAATGTTTATACTGTAACATTTAAACTTGAGAAAGAAGGGTTTTATTTTCTTTATTTAATATCTAAGCATTTAACATTTTTTTATTCCTTGGGAAGTTTCACAATACAAGCAGAAAATGGGATTATTGTGATCACTGTTACAGAATATATAAGGAGTCAGCAGAAAGCAAGAGAAAACTCTTGTGGACCAAGTGCTACTTATTTTCTCTCAATATAGTCCTTCAGGACAGAAGTTAAATCTGAGCCCTGAGGACAAATGGCATATGATCTAATGCCTTTTTGCTGAAAGTGTAGATGGAAAGGTTAAAAGTCATATACCAAGTGTGTCAGTACTGAAGACACTGAGGATTGTGGGAATCACAGAGCAGAGGGAAGTATAACCAACCATAAGAGAAAGAAAAAGGCACTGCTGCAATTGATGAGAGCAAGACCCAGGCAAAGCAGGCTGCTCACACCTGATGCCCGCTGAGAAGTGAGAAAGTGCCTCCAAGATGCCAAACATTGGTGGCAAAGACATACATCAACAGAGATATGACCTTTAATGTGTCTATGGACAACTTTAGCAAAAAGGCATTAGATCACAGGCCAAACAAAACCCTTAAAGAAGTTTCTGCATGAATGGTTACAACCCATTTTCAGATAGGTAGAGAGTCTTCACACTCACACATACGTATCCCCCCAAAAGAACTTATTTTGACCTTACATTAATGAGGTCATCTTATTGTGACCTTTCATTAATGAGGTCGTCTCAGTCAGCACTGAAATCATCACAAATACAATTTAATAGTAGTTTTAGTCAATAACTGAGAGTAAAGGTTTGAAGGCTTTATTAAATACAGTCCAAAAATTACATTTTTTCACCTAGGAACACGTTGTATATATTTTGCATTTCTTCTTTGAAAATATAATGTTCATACCATCTTGGGTAGCAAGATGACAACACAGCTGGTTGTCAAGAAGGCTGCAAATCACTTCATTATATCTGAGCAAGTAAAATTTCCTTGGCATCACCCATACAAATTAAATATTTATTCGTCAAAGAAGAAACAGAGTCAGAGACTGAACATATAATTACAGATTTATTTTCCTTGAGATTAAATCTCAGGGAGTTCCCTTCGTGGCTCAGTGGTTAACGAATCCGACTAAGAACCATGAGGTTGCGGGTTCGATCCCTGGCCTTGCTCAGTGGGTTAAGGATCTGGCGTTGCCGTGAGCTGTGGTGTAGGTTGCAGACATGGCTCGGAACCCGCGTTGCTGTGGCTGTGGCGAAGGCCGGCAGCTACAGCTACTGTTAGACCCCTAGCCTGGGAACCTCCATATGCTGCGGCTGCGGCCCTAGATAAGGCAAAAACACACACACACACAAAAATAAATCTCAGATATTCTATTGGAGAAAATACTACTCCCACCAAACTCTAGAGCACTCTGTTTTTCTTCTTTGGACAGATAAGTGCTTTTTTTTTCTGCCTTTGCAAAAATGTTGTAACTGAGAGGAACCACTCAGTGGGTTAAGAACCCGGTGTTGCCATGAGCTGTGGTGTAGGTCGCAGATATGGCTCGGATCTTGCGTTGTTGTGGCTGTGGTGTAGGCTGACAGCTACAACTCCGCTTCAACACCTAGCTTGGGGTCAGCTCAAAGACCAAAAAAAAAAAAAAAGACACTGACATGGGACTGGTGTTAAGTACGAAATTTGGAGTTCCTTACTCAATTGAGACTTAGTGAGGGTTAAGTGAAGGAGGGAGTGATCCTGGTGGACACTAGGGTGCCTGCCTTCCATCAATTCATGAAGTCCTGCCTCCACTGAGGTTGCTTTTCTATGAGTGTGCTCTATTTTACAAAGAATTATTATAAAAGCAGCTAGATAAACATATAATTTAACACAAAATTAAATTTAAGAAGAGATATTTTATTTCATAATACAGAACATAGAGATAAAGGCTGAATATGTAGAACATATAGATAAAACTAATACACTAAATCTATACAATTAAACAACTGAGATTATACTAAGTTAGGTGCCCTAGGAGGTCCTGACGCTGTGGCAGTTTTGAGGCATAGGCTGGGGGTTTCCAGATACAGACTTTCATCGATGTCAGACCAACAACCTGTAACACAAAGAGAGATGATGGTGTCATGGAGGAGGCACAGAGACAGATAGAGGAGGGCTCCCGCAGGTGGGTGGGCAGGACCCAGAAGACTTCTCAAGACCCTGGACTTGGCCTTGGGTCCTGACATCGTCAGGGGTCAGATCCACAAGCGCTGGGGTCTGTTTGCTGCTCTTGCTGACAGTGTCGTCTGTTCACAGGCACTGTCTGGAAACACCCTACAGGATCCATTACCTGGGTGTTTGGCCGGGCAGCCTAGGAAAGGCGAGGCTCCAGGATCCAGGTATAAAAGGCTGAGTGAGTCCCTCCCACGTGGGCCCTGGGAGGAGCCGGAGGTCTGAGGACACAGGATTTGGGCGAACCTGCCCCTCCAGCCCCAACTGACGAGACCTGCACACTGGAAATGGACAGACAAGGAAATGCTCCGTATTTCCCAGTCACTCTTTCCAACCCACAGCCAAAGCTCCTGAGGTTAATATTTTAAGATATTATTATGATGTGATTAAAAAAACCCATACATTTTATCTTTAGTGTAGGGCAACACTAAGAGTTTGGGGACAACGCTTTTTACTTAATTTTGTTTTTAAAAAAATTTTGCCCACACCCTCAGCATGTGGTATTTCCCAGGGCAAGGGTGGAACAAATGCCATAGCTGTGACCAGAGACAGTAGTGACAAGCCAGATCCTTACCCTGCTGAGCCACAAGGAAACTCCTGAACTGCTTTCTTAACACGTAATAAAACAAGTTGTATTTATGTTATTTAATGACAAAATTGGAGAGAAAACAAAAGGAACATAACTTAAATCCTGCCTGGCGACACATCCCAAATGAGCATTGCAGCGAAGTGCTGTCTGGGGCTTCTTTAGTGTGACTCGGACCCACATAAAATAGCATCTACAGAACCTCCAATTCAGGCTGCGAAAAGGGGCCATAAGGTGACCCAGACCTGGCAAGGGTGCTGCAGAGGCTTAGGGACCCCCAGGGCTCAGGTAACTCCTAGAAAGCAGGGATCCTGCAGGTTTCCAAATTGATACCGGGACCACGAAGAGCCCACAGGGATGCAGAGCAGGGCCAGGTGAGCTCTGTGCTCATAGAACAGTGGGTTTCTGGGTCTTCTTCACTCTTTTCCTGGGAGTCCTGAGCCTGGGCAAGTCAGGGCCACTCCACTGCCTCACGTCATCTGGTGATTCCCTAGGGAGACTCCCTGGCAGCTTGAGGGGTGGGAATTGGGACCACAGGGCCGGGTCCTACAGAGGATGTTGGATCACTCCAGTAGGGCTCTTCAAAAAGAACACACTGGGACGAGCTCCCAGTGAGTTGTGCACTTGGTGGCCCTACAGCGCCCCCCTGACTAGCAACCTCAGGGGCTCCTGGGATGGGTATGTGTTGCCTGGGAGGTGTGCTCATGGCACCCTCTGTATGGATTAATACCCTCCTCTTTTCTCCACTTCTGCGGTGATACTTGAGAGCAGCCACCCAGAGTTTTTGCTTGTTTTCTGAAAAACCAGAAGTTGGGGATGCTGCGGAGAAGAGGGTATCTGTCTCCTCACCTTTGCACCCCCAGCCCGCCACATTTACACTGCCTCTTCCTAGTTGTCCCCATCATCAGCACTGGAGTCTGTGACCCCAAGTGCTTTTCTTAAATGCACGAACACGGAGCATCTTGATTTCTGGAAAGAAAAGAACAGTCATGCAGGCCCAGAGCCAAACAGGGAAGGAAAACATCCTAGTAGGGGCACCCAGGGCAGCAGGATTTCTTGGGGCCCCTCCAGCTGCTAACTTTATTCCCATCTCCTGCTTAGGCCACTCAGGGTGGCTCAGCTGGACTCAAAGATACAGAGCTGGGGACGGGAGCTGGGGAGATGGTAAGGAAGTGTGAGGAAGGCTGAGAGATGCTGTCCATTTTATACAAGATCCCAGGACCCTCAGTGCCCACCTGAGACCAAATCCATCAGGATAAGTATCATAAAAGGATGGAGACAGGAGGTGGGGAAGGCTTACAAGGAAGAATCTGTGGGTTACAAAAAGAGAATATGAAAACACGTGAAAGAGGAAATAGCTTACCCGCATATTGTCACTTTCCTTGTCGCAGTTCTCGTTATGTGCCTTGCATGGCTCTGTGCCCAGGAGGAGATGCCGCCAGGTCGGGGAGGCCATGGGAAAGGAAAGGGGAGATTTAAAATCAAGAAGGAAACTCAGGACTGTGAAGCTCCAGGCAGCTCAGTCTCGGGGTTCTCTGTCCTCGCCTCCACGGACCTCCCAGGACCTCAAGTGGTTCACATCTAAGACAGAGGAGCTCTCTGATCTTCAAGATACTGCTGTGGCCCTCTGCTTCCCTAAATGTTACTTGGAATGAGGCCTGTGTCTTTCTCTTCCACATACAGGCTGCCTCTGTCCCCATGAATGACCTTGCCTTCCTCCTGCACCCCTGCTTCTGACTCCCTCCTTTCTCATTTCTCTCCTCTAATTACTGCTCATTTCCTTCCTCCTTGTACTTCTACCCGTCTAGAGTTCTCCAATGTGGGCAGGCTGGAAGAAGGGCCATGGGTATGTTGCCACTCTCCAGTCAGTCAATGGTTCAATTAACAAATCCTTGCCACCCAGGGAGTTCCTGGCATGGGCCTGATACTGTGCTGGCACCTGGGGGAGGGAAGGATGCAAACCTCCACACAACAGGGACTCTCTTATTACCTGGGGTGACCTTAGGTTCTGGGAGAAACTTACTGCTCACAACACCACCCTGAGTTTCCCAGCTCCTCAGAGAGGATTTGTGGAGCCCTCTTTCAAATGTGATGTGCACGTTGGCACATCAGCCTTGGGTGAGCTGTGGAGACTGAGATGAGCTCAAGCAGCTGTGCTCCCAGAGGACGTGCTCTGTAAGCTCATCCTACTCTTGGAGTGCCTTTACATGAGGAATAAACAGCAATGGTATCCTGAAAGCGCCGATAAGAGTATACTTCTCATACCACTGGACACTTCCTCCAAGAACCTGGTCTCCAGTGTCAAGTGACTCTCAGAGTTTTGTACCCCATCAGCTTATGGCTGTCATAGATGAATTTAAAAACAAAGCAAAAATCCGTAGTAAGGATCCCCTCCAGGTGGGAACCTGAATCTGAGCTTTCACCGTTGGGAGTGTTGTTCCTACCTGCATTTTCATCACTGGTGCTGCCAATGCTCTCCACAATCAATTCTGCAGAAAGATAAACACGAACAATAATGTTATAAGAAAAATTGCCCCACCCATTTCTCCTATATCCTTGCAGGCCATGCTGGCTTCCAAGGTAATATGCTAGTCCTCTCTCTAGGTTCTCAGACCTCCCCTTGAGTCTGTGGAGTAACAGCCCTTCAGTAGGACATTGATCACAGTTTCAAACTTTCAAGAAAGAGAGATGCTGTTAAGAATCAACTTTCAGCCTCTCACTTCCACAGGCCCATTACAGCTATCAACTTCTAACTGACCAAACAGAAACTCCAAATGTTATGGGCACACTTGAAATATGGGTAGTGTGACCAAGCCGTTGGGTGTTTCGTGTGTGTGTGTGTGTTTGTGTGTTTATGAGTGCCTCTTTTAAATGACTGAGTTAACCTCACTTTGACCTAAGTTAAATATAAGCAGGCACTTCTGGCTAGTGGCTACCATACTGGATAGAACAGCTCTAAGAGCTCCCAAGATGAAGAAGAGGCAACCAACCACCCTCCCCTCATTGTTCCTTGGTTTGGAGAAGCTGAATGGCCAGAGGGGATCTTTCATTTGCAAGTTATCTTGGGCACTTTGGTCCATGCCGGGCATTTTGAGTCCTTGGGGACACTCTTACAGTAACGTCAACCCTCTGATCTGGGAGGAATTCCCAGCAGCGGGCCCACATTTTGGTGGTAGTGAGGAGCATGGCCCAGGGCACCAGTCCTGAACATAATCAGAGAGCAGGGGCAAAGGGGAGGGAGGGACATGTCATTCTTTTCGTGAGCCCATCCTTCTCGCCCCTGACCATGGAAGACCCAAGGAAGGTAGTGGCAAAGGCCCCTTAGGGGGTGAAAGATTTGTACACTGAAAACTACAGAATATGGCTGAAAGAAATAAAGGTGTAAGTGCTTGGAATGACATACCATGTTCACAGACTGGACTATTTGATGTTGTCGACATTTGTATACAACCCAAAGTGATGCACACATATATTGCAACAACTTGCAAAATCCCATGCCATTATTACAGAACTGGAAAATAATCCTAAACACATATGGAACCCCAAAGAACCCCAAATAGGCAAAAAAAATCTTGAGAGCAAAGAACAACAATGGAGACGTCACAATTTCCGAATTCAAAACACACTGTAAAGCCACAGCAGCAAAAAGTCTACCCCGGCATCTAAATAGGAAGACAGACCAATGATCTATAACAGAAGGACTTAAATATAACTCACACATGTATGGTCAAATGATCTTTGCCAAGGTTCCAAGATCTCCAGTTAGAAAATTATAGTCTCTTCAACAATCAACAGAATAAAAAGGCAATCTATAAGGTGGGAAGAAATACTTGCAAGTATTGCTTCTGAATAAGGGACCCAAATCCAATATATATAAGAAATTACCACAGCTCAATTAAAAAAAAAGAAAAAGAAAAAGAAAAAGAAACAAAGACTGTGGGCAAATAGCTGAATTTAAAAATGGGTAAATATCTTGAGAAGGTATTTCTCCGCAGAAGCTATGAAAGTGATCAAATATATGTGAAAATGTATGTTACGCTCGACTGGTACTCTGGGGTTAAGAGATACAAACAATTTCATTTGGAGTGCATAAGCAATGAGATCCCACTGTATAGGACAGGGAACAATATCTAGTCACTTACGAAGGAAAAAATAAAAATCATTAAAAAAATTAAAATTTTACTGGAGGGCTGATTTCTAGGAAAAATACGCTAATAAAAGGATTCACAAAAAACTTGTCTTAAAGAAAATCAAATACAGAAGATTTGGCAATATTGAAATCCGACCATTAAAAACAGCCACTATCAATCACATCAGAGTTATTCTCCAGGCTTCATTTTCTATGCAGTGTGTGCATGTGCCCTGAGCAAAAGGATGTCCACACTCCCAAGAGCCTTACATTAAGAAGGACTTAACTCATGGAGAGAAACACAGAGTGAGCACCGAGTCCTTCCCAACCAGCTGTGCCGGACATTTGTTCAATGGTGCTGGGCACCAGGCTAAGGTTGAGGGTGAACTCTGAGTTATTTGCAACATCCGGTGGGGGTGTGTGCTACCTAGGGTTGCCAGCTGTAAGAATTACAGTGACACTGTCCAATGCAGGAATACACCTCTCCAATTCTTAAGTGCTTTGGCCATGTTTAGGCAATGAGAGCAGCACTGACAGGGAGGAGAGAAGATGGACAGCTTCTACAGGACCTCTAACACCCTGGTGCTCCCAGGCACAGACATGGAGCAGGGTCCCTTCCCCCTCAGTGCTCCGTGATTGATAAAATCCTGGCTGAGTGATAGGTGTAGGTCAAGGGTGCAGAACATCCCCTTGGAGACTTGGCCTGGTTCCCACTGGCCTTTCCACCTAGGAGATTGAGAGCTTGGTCCGTCTGTCTCTGCACCATCTCTACCTGAGCAACGGAAACATTAAGCCAACCTGGGAAGAGCTGTGTTGAAGGAAGAATTTCATGCTTGTAGAGGCGGTGTGCAGAGGTGACAGGATGTTTCTTAAAGAAAGTCAAGAGAGGTATTGCCTGTATAAATAGGAGGTAGCTCACAAGGAAACAAATACTTAGAGCACATGTATGTGCTCACACATGGAACTCACGCCCTGTCCCTCATAACGTGTCACAACCCAGGGCATCAACACGATAGATATGTGTGTCCAGGGCGTGTACAACTTGGGCGTCACTATGACGGGGAAAGAGCTGCTTGCTCTACACCCCCAACCCTCTCTCCAAAAGGAACCCAGGATCTGGAGGCTCTGCAACCAAAGACAGCAAGAGAGCCCCACCTTCTTCTGGTTCATCCAGATTGTTTGTCAGTTGAGTGATGACCTCCGAATACACGTTGTTTTTGTTATCTGTCATATCAATCAGCGTCTAGAGAAAAGAAAACAGTGTGAGAAACAAGCTTCCTGTGCTCTATGGAACAAGAATTTTCACTGTGCGTCTGTCCACAGAAATCCGAAAGGGTAACGGTCCTTGAGCCCATGGTCCCCAAGAAAACACAGAGGTCATCTTGGAGAAAGGGTTCAAATCTTCCTGGAAGAACTCTTACACGTACTTTGACCAAAAACTACCCAATTCTCTTTCAAGGAGGGCAATTCTCTGCTGATAACAATGCCTCCAACCATACTTACAGATTCTAAATGCTGCTGTGATTTTTGAAATGTCCTTATGAATCAGCCATGCATTGGGACAGACATTCAGTCAACACTCACCCAACCAAGGAAAATCTTAAGTATCCACTGATTCGAATATTATAGACTTTCATACTTGAATTCAATTGAAAAAGTAAGAAATGAAGCTACATTTCCTTCTCAGGTAAGTTAAATGCATTTACCTTGGAGGTAGATGGAACTTCTTTCTCAAGGCTCATGCGGGGCAGCTTCTCCACGGGGTCCTCAGGGTAACCTAGGAGGATGGTCCCAGGAAGGATCAGGATTTTGACACACTCAGAATCACACCAGTCATTTCACATACAGACACACCTTGCGCACAAACCTCTGTCAAGTAACGGTAATATGGCTTCTTCCTGGGACCACAGTACCTGGGCCTCAGGACTATACCTGTAAGTCACTTTCCATCCCCAAACCTGCTACTCTAATTCCAAGGACAAAATTGGAATCCGTCTGACCCTCCACACTAAAACCAGCAAGAATGTCCCATTTTCCTCACCCTCTAAGGTTTCCCTCCCCAAATGAGTGATTCCAGAATACATACCTTCTTCTCTCGCCACGAAGGCCACCTGCAACGACAGGAGAGAAAACACTATGAGGACCAGACCACAAGGTGATGTTTTTGCACAGGGCTTGCCTTCCCTTGGGGAGAGGAAAAGACCCGATGTACAAAAGTGTTGGAGTCCAGAGAAGCCAGCAAAAGTAGAGCAAGTCCTACTCAGGGTGAGAGGCAAGAACTTGTCCTAGAGCATGAGACTCCCAAAGCCCTGTCAGTGGGAAATGACAGAATTCTTTCCCTAGAGGAAAACATGCTTCTGGAGAAAGAGCTCTGTACTCTGCAGGTTGTGATAGATGGCGTCATTTTACTGTCCTGTGGAATCCGGCATCAGGAATTGGTAACAGATGCACTTTACACGTGTGGTCCCAACCCTAGGAGTTGTATATAGCATCTGGAATGTACATGCTCAGGTTTTTCATAACTTAACGCCCATGAAGGAGAAATAAAGCAACATTTCATGCTCAGACTAAAAACCTAACTTACCTCAGGCGTGAGTGGAGGCCATCCCATTGCCGTCTCTGTGGGCACATCTTCCAGGATTTCCTCAGGGACATCTAGAAGGACACAGAGGAACTCTCAGGACACTGGCAATGACGCTCAGGAAACACGATGGGAACTTTTCTTGACAAGGACATGGGGAGCGAGTGAGTGGATGTGGGTGGCTAATAAGTGTGGACGAGCTGCTGCTGGGCCAGCCCCTTTGGTGCAGGAAAGAAAGCAAAGGAGAAGAGCGGGAAAGTCATGAAGACAGAGTTTTGTTTTGTAGCAAAGGGGAACCTACACAATGGGAAAAGACACTCAAATGCAAGCTCTCTGTGAAGGGCAGAGACCTAGATAATCTCCTGCAGGTCTGAAATGTCTACTAAATGGCCAGGGCCAGCTTGACTTCTTCCCAGGTCTTCTGCTCCCCAACAGCCACAGTTGCAGCTGCAGAACAAATCGCGTGTTGTCTAAGATGCTGTTGGTGATTAAAATATAAGCTATGCTGGAAGACTTATTTCAATTCTAGGAAAAGTATGCCAGTAAATGTATTTACCAGCCACTTGTCTTAAAGAAAATTAAAGATAGATGATTTGACGATACTGAAGTCCTACCATTGAAAAGACCAATCACGTGATAATTTTTCTCCCAGTCTTCTACACTTCTACACAATTTGTGCGTGGTTCCTGAGTCAAGGTTACCCACACTCACAGAAGCCTTTCAACAGTTAGGCCAGTTCATCATGGAGAGAAGTAAAGAGTGAGCACTGACTCCTTCTCTCCCAGCTGTGCAGAGGTTTTGTACCATGGTGCTGGACACCAGGCTGACGATGAGGTTTCACTCTGACCTCTTACTTGCAATGTCCCCCGGGGTGTGTGCTACCTAGGGCGGTCAACTGTGAGCCTTATTATCAGGACTCTATCCAACATGAGAAAATATGCCCATGTTCTTCTCTGTTTTGGCCATGCTGAAGCAAAGACACCAGCACTGACAGCCCACCTTATAAAGACGGGCAGGTGTTACAGGACCTCTGGAGTCTCTGTCATGCCCAAGCATGGACATGGAGCAGGGACCCACACCCCTCAGTGCTCCATGACCAATGCTTCCCTGGCTGAGTGACAGGTGCAGTCAGGGGTCCAGAGCATCCTCATGGGGACCCTGGCCTGGCTCACACTTTGGCTTTACCACTTAGGAGGTCGAGAGCTTGGGCCATCTGTCTCTGCACCACCTCCACCTGAGCAACGGGAATATTAAGCCAACTTGGGAACAGCTATGGTGGAGGGAGAATGCATGAATATAAAGAAGGTACGCAGGGTACATGGGATTTCTTAAAGGAAGCTGACAGGTCTATTTGCTGTGCAAACAGGCAGTAGGTTCTGAGGAAACACATGCTCACACCACATGTGCTCACATATGGACCCCTCTTCCCGTGCCTTAGAGTTTTACCAAAAAAGAACCATCTGCACAATAGGTGTGTGTCCGGGGCGTGCACAACTGGGGCATCACTGTGACTGGGAAAGAGCTGCATGCTCTACACCCCCAACCCTCTTTCCAAAAGGAACCCTCATCTGTTGGCTCTCCAACCAAGGCCAGCATGGAAGACCCACCTTCTTCTTCACTCCGAAATTTCATCACTGGAGTGATGAAATCTGAATACACATCATTTGTAGTAGTTGTCTCCTCATCCACCATCTAGAGAAAAGAAAACAGTGTGAGAATCTAAGCTTCCTGTGCTCTATAGACACGAGGTTTTTCATTTTCTGTCTGTCCACAGAAATCCAAAAGGGAAACTGTCCTTGAGTCCAAGGTCCCAAAGAAAACACAGAGGTCATCTTGGACAAGGGTTCACACTCTCCTGGAAGAATGTTTATGTGTACTTTGCCCAAAACTTACCAAGTTCTCTTTCCAGGAGAGCCATTCTTTCCTGATGAAAATGCTCCCAACTATACTTACAGATTCTAAATGCTGCTGTCATTTTTTAAATGTCCTTTTCATTCAGTCATCCATTGACACAGACATTCAGTACACTCTCATCCAACCCAGGAAAAATGTATGTGTCCATAACTTGAACACTGTAGACTTTCATATTTGAATTTGATTGAAAAAAGGAGGAAATGAAGCTATGCTATTATCTCAGATAAGAGAAGACACTTACCGTGGAGACAGTAGGAGCCTCTTGTGCCGTGATGCCGGGCAGCTCCTCCACAAGGTCCTTAGGGTCTTCTAGAAGGACACAGAGTAAGGGTCACAATATTGGGATGTTGCTCAGGAATTCTTCAGACAGCCATGTGGGGGGGGGGTGAACACAGCGTGGGAGGGGAAAGATGTGGGTGATAATTAACTATGGGCCCTCACGCTGCTGGCGGACCTCTCTGGTGGTCTGAGGCTGGCAAAGGGGAAGTCACTGACATAATGAGAAAGGGAGCTTTAAGCTTACTAGCTAAAGCCAACCTAAGCAATTCAACACAGGCTATCTCAAAAAAGCTAAATTCAAAATTCACGTTCAGTGGACATCCCTCTGTGGCTCAGTGTGTTAAGGACCTGAAGCTGTCTCTGTGAGGAGGCAGGTTTGCTCCCTAGCTGCCCTCAGGGGTTTAAAGATCCAGGGTTGCTGCATGCTTCAGCTTACTTTACACATGTGGACTGGATCCAATGTTGCCATGGCTGGGGGTCAGCTCTGAGTCAATCCCTAGCCCAGGACCTTCCATATGCCACAGGTATGGCCGTAGAAACATAACAAAATGAAAATAATTCATGCTATGTTTCAAGGACAGAGTTCAATAACTCCTTCAGCCTATTTTGTATCCCATGGCGATTCCCACTACTTCTTGAAATGTTACGAGACCGTTTTATCTCCCACATATTCACATACCCTGCTTCTGCTCACTATTTATTCTGCGTTATTTTTAAATCTCTTTTAGTGTGATTGCATAAACGTAATATTTATCCTTTGCATGACTTTTTATGTATAGAGTTCCACAGCATTTTTTACGTCCACACTGTTTAGTACCATCAATACTACCTTCACCCATATTTTTGTCATCATATCCAACATGACCTCTCTAAACATTAGGTCACGATTCTCCTTCACCTAGCCGCCAGGCTTTGGTAATTCCTACTTCTGTTATACAAATTTGCCTATACAAATGGCATTACATGATATTCGTCTTGTTGCACCTGCCTTATTTCACTAAGCACAACAAACCTTTGTAATATTTGGTCTACCCATATCTAGCAAATTAACTCCACTCGGTGGCTGAAGAGTATTCCATTCTGAATACTTTTCGCGTTTTATTTTTCCAGTCATCCCATTCATCATCACATTCATCAAAGCCTTTTGGGTACTGCCCATCTTTTGACTCTTGAGAGTAATACTCTAGGGACCATTAGGGTATAGATTTCTCTGTGGTATAATGGCGACAAGTAACATCACACATTTGTCAAATAGCAGAGCTTATAAGAGCACCAAGTATGAATCTTAATGCAAACTATGGACTTTTCATTAATAAAAATGCATCCACACTGTTTCCCTAATTGTAATAAATGTACCACCAGATGGTATATGTTATCAATGGCTGAAACTGGAGAGATGGGATTAAGGAGCTTTCTGTGTTGGCTGTTCGGCTGCTTTGTCGACATAAACCAGTTCTAAACAATGTCTAATAATTTAAAGAAAGCTGCAAACAGGGTTTAACTGAGGGAGGCATATCAGCTAATATCCAAAAACCGGCTACTAATAACTACACCCTAGCTAGAGATCATCTTCACTCTTAAACATGAACCAGCTGTTGAGATGTCAATGTATTGCTATTTCCACAGTTATAACGGTACCAACTGTTATGTTTCAGTTTGGACACACACACACACACACACACACACACACAAACACACACACAAAGGACACCACGTAATACTTCATAGTTCTTTCTTACATAGGGGACACTAAAGAAAAATTATTTTTGCATGAACTTAAAGAGAAAATCTCCACAGTACCTTCACCTGGCCCATCTGTAGGATGCTCCTGCTTACGGTGCCAGGAGCATAACTTTTTCAACCAGGTGGTGCTGGAGGCTAGTGACCTTGGAGGAACGTTTCTTCTAATCCAGATGTAGCATTCTATGAAATGTATGACAACAGAGAGGACTACTGACATCTTGATGTCAGAGGACCATAAGGAAATCAGTAGTAATTTATTGTCTTTGGTCTTTTGGTCCCCTGGCTCCCCAGCTCCCCAGCAGAGCTTCCTGGATCAAATTAAGACCTAGAAGGACTATACAGTTTAAAACAACCAACAGACAAGATTTATGAACAAATAACTTTGCTTAACTAAGATCTTCTAGAAGTACAGGAAAGTACACCGATTGTGCCTAATCATCTGGGTTCAAACACATTTCGAAGAACCATGAACCTGGAAGAGGGTTGTAGATCCCTGAGTGCCTCGATTCCCTGTTCTAAGATGTAGAAATGTTATTCTGGCCTACTTTTAGTATTATGCTATGAGGACAACATCATGAAGAATGGGTAACATTTTAGAAAAAATGAAGGATGAGTGCTTTGTCAATGCTCAGCATGTGTTCAGTCTTGAGTGATGGCAAGAACAAGCTAGACATTTAGCGGTGGCTGAAACCAGAGAGGGTAAGTGGATGCTCCAAGTTGGGGAGGGTGGAAGCTTACTCTCCGGCTTCTTCATGGGAACGATGCTTCCCAGCTCATGGACAATATCTATTTTCATCTCCTCAGATACCCAGTCCTGTTGAAGGTGAGGAAGGGCACACAGGGGCGGTAACCCATACAGCACAGTGGAGGGCACTGACATGTACAGTGATGAAGTGACTTTCCAAGAGTCACAACAATGACCAGTGATGGATCTGGGGAAGGAATAGAGCTGATTTCCTGAGGACAGAGATCCCTGCCCAGGGCTCGGAAATCATACCCTGGACGCCTCAATCAGTAGCTCCCCTCGTTCCCTCTCAACTTCTCCCGACTCGTGGTTTCTGTTGGCGAGATCTGATTTCATGGAGGAAACGCCTGAGCTTAGACAAGAGCCAATACCCTCACTCTGCCTTTTAGCCCCATCTTTCACCCCCAATCCAAAACATAATCATTTCTTTCACACAAAGCCCTTCTGGAGGACATGGGCATCCTAACTGCTCTTGTTCTCCCCAGAATCGTCATCCTGTCAGCTGTCTTTGTCCAGAGGAGTGTCCTGATGACCACTTGTCCCAGAGCTCGGAACATTCTAAACCGAACTCTATATGATGGCCTTACCATGAATCAGCTTCCTTTCAACTGACCAACCCTGGAGGCTGAGGAAATTAGGTGTGGGGTGCTCAGAGTCTCACTGACAGTTCACCTGAGTACCCATTTGAGCAGTGTGGACAAAGGGCTGGCTAAGGATGGGCAGGGCTCAAGTCCCCACCTAAATTCTGCTCCATCAACTCTTCATCCATCTCTAGACACTTGTAGAGGAAGGCAACACTGTCCCATATCCTATCTGAAAGTCACATCCATGCTCAAGGGGCTGAAAACCTCACCCAGGTGCTCCTCTGAGGATCTCGTGACTGACCCTCGTTCCATCAGTGACCAAATGTTTGCTCCACAAACTGATGGCAGTGTCCCTTTTCATCAAACACCCTGGCGACACCCAAACAGCCAGTGATCCTATCCACATCAACCCATTGAAATCACCCCAATAAATCCCAGTTTCCTTTCTTTATAAATTATACGTGGTAATTTATGTTTCAAATAAAAATCTCAGGCTAAGGATGAAGGTGAACTTTTGAGTTCTTATTTGCCACATCCCGTGGATGTGTGCTATCTAGGGTGGTCAGCTTTAAGAATTACAGTGACACTGTTCAATACAAGAATATGCCTCTCCAATTCCTATCTGTTCAGCCGTAGTTTTAGCAATGACAGGAGCACTGACAGGGACCTTGTAAGATGGACAGTTTCTATAGGACCTCTGGAGACCCTGAGACAGCAAGGCATAAACATGCAGCAATGACCATCCCCCCTCAGTGTTTCGTGACTGATAAAATCCTGGTTGAGTGACAGGTGCAGGCCAGGGGTGCAGAACATGCCCATGGCGACCTTGGCCTGGTTCCCACCTTGGTTTTTTCATGTAGGAGATTGAGAGCTTGGGCCATCTGGCTCTGCACCATCTCCACCTGAGCAATGGGAACATTAAGCTAACTTGAGAAGTGCTGTGTTGAAGGAAGAATGCATGCTTGTAGAGATGGTGTGCAGAGGTGATGGGATGTTTCTTAAAGAAAGTCAAGAGTCATACTGCCTGTATAAATACGAGACAGCTCATAAGGAAACAAATACTTACAGCACATGTGCTCACACATGGAACTCGTGCCCTGTACCTCATAACGTGTCACAACCCAAGGCATCAACACGATAGACTTGGGTCCAGGGCATGTACAAGCTGGGCATCACTATGGCTAGGAAAAGCTGTGTGCTCTACACCCCCAACCCTCTCTCCAAAAGAAACCCAGGATCTGGAGGCTCTGCAACCAAAGACAGCAAGAAAGCCCCACCTTCTGGTTCATACAGATTGTTTGTCAGTTGAGTGATGACCTCTGAAGGCATATCATTTTGGTTATGTGTCTCATCAATCATCATCTAGAGAAAAGAAAACAGTGTGAGAATCCACGTTTCCTGTGCTCTATGGACACAAGAAGTTTCATTGCGTGTCTTTTCACAGATCCAAAAGGGAAAAGGTCCTTGAGTCCATGGTCCCAAATAAAACACAACGGGCATCTTAGAGAAAGGATTAAAATCTTCCTGGAGGAAGTCTTTTGTGTACTTTGATCAAAAGTTACCAAATTGTTTTTCAAGGAGGTCAATTCTCTGCTGATAACAATGCTCCCAACCATACTTACAGATTCTAAATGCTGCTGTGATTTTTAAAATGTCCTTATGAATCAGTCATGCATTGGGACAGACATTCAGTTTACACTCATCCAACCAAGGAAAATCTTAAGTATCCACTGATTTCAATACTGTAGACTTTCATATTTGATTTAAATTGAAAAAGTAGGACATGAAGCTATATTTTTTCTCATATAAATAAAAAAGCACTTACGCTGGAGGCAGAGGTAGGTGGAACTGCAGGCAGGTTTTCCATTGAGTCTTCAGGGTCATCTAAGAGGTGGGGCCAGAGTTAGAGTCAGGATTTTGACACACTCAGAATCACACCAGTCATTTCACATACAGACACACCTAGTCCCTTGCACACAAACTCCGTCAACTAATGGTAATATGGCTTCTTCCTGGGACTACAGTACCTGGGCCTCAGGACTATACCTGTAAGTCACTTTCCATCCCCAAACCTGCTACTCTAATTCCAAGGACAAAATTGGAATCCGTCTGACCCTCCACACTAAAACCAGCAAGAATGTCCCATTTTCCTCACCTTCTAAGGTTTCCCTCCCCAAATGAGTGATTCCAGAATACATACCTTCTTCTCTCGCCACGAAGGCCACCTGCAACGACAGGAGAGAAAACACTATGAGGACCAGACCACAAGGTGATGTTTTTGCACAGGGCTTGCCTTCCCTTGGGGAGAGGAAAAGACCCGATGTACAAAAGTGTTGGAGTCCAGAGAACCCAGCAAATTAGAGCAAGTCCTACTCAGGGGGAAAGGCAAGAACTTGTACTAGAGCATGGGACTCCCAAAGCCCTGTCAGTGGGAAATGACAGAATTCTTTCCCTAGAGGAAAACATGCTTCTGGAGAAAGAGCTCTGTACTCTGCAGGTTGTGACAGATGTTGTCATTTTACTGTCCTGTGGAATGAGGCATCAGGAGTGACACATGCTCCCAAACTCTCGGAATAGTACATATCACCTGGAATTACATACTCACGTTTTCATAACACCCATGAAGGAGAAATAAAGTAACATTTCAAGGTCAGACTAAAATCCTAGCTTACCCGGGGAGCAAATGGAGGCCAATCTTCTCTCCTCACTGAGGGCACATACTGCAGAACTTCCTCAGGAATATCTAGAAGGACACAGACGAACTGTCAGGACCATGGCAGTAATGCTCAGGAATCACAATGGGAGCTTTGTTTGATGAGGACATGGGGAGTGAGTGAGAGGTTGTGGGTGGCTAATAAGTATGGACTGAGGTGCTGCAGGGCCAGCCACTTTGGTGGAGAAAGGAAAGCAGAGAAGAAGAGCAGGAAAGTCCAGAAAACAGAGTTTTGGTTTTGTAGCATAGGGGAACCTACACAATGGAAAAAGACACTCAAATGCAAGCTCTCGTGAAGAGTAGAGACCTAGATATATTCGACAGGTTTGAAATGTCTACTAAATAGCCAGGGTCAGCTTGACTTCTTCCCAGATCATCTGTCCCCAATAGCCACAGTTGCAGCTACAGAACACAATGCATCTTATCTAAGGCTTTGTTGTTGATTTGAAAGTCTAAACTATAATGGACGGCTTATTTCAATTCTTGGAGAAGTACACTAGTAAATGTACATACCAATCATTTGTCTTAAAGAAAATCAAATAGAGATGATTTGACAATATTGAAATCATACTGTTAAAAACAGACACTTTCATTCACATCACGTTTTTTCTGCAAGGCTTCATTTTCTACACTATCTGTGTATGTCCCCTGAGTGAAAGGATACCCACACTCAAGGGACACTTTCAACAAGTATTGCAGTTCATCATGGAGAGAAGCATAGAGTGAGCAATGAATCCTTCTCTCCCAGCTGTGGAGAAGTTTTGTACCACGGTGCTGAACACCAGGCTAACGATGAGGTTTCACTCTGAGCTTTTATTTGCAACGTCCCCTGGGTGTGTGCTACCTAGGGCAGTCAACTGTGAGCATTACCATGACACTATCTAACAACAGAAATTATACCCGTGTTCTTCCATTTTGCCCATTCTGAAGTAAAGACACCAGCACTGACAGCCCTCCATACAAAGATGGGCAGGTGTTTACAGGACCTCTGGAGTCCCTGTTATGCCCAAGCATGGACATGGAGCAGGGACCCACACCCCTCAGTGCTCCATGACTGATGATTCCCTGGCTGAGTGACAGGTGCAGTCAGGGGTCCAGAGCATCCTCATGGGGACCCTGGCCTGGCTCCCACTTTGGCTTTACCACTTAGGAGGTCGAGAGCTTGGGCTATCTGGCTCTGTACCATCACTACCTGAGCAATGGGAATATTAAACCAACATGGGAACAGCTGTGGTGAAGGGAGGAATGCATGAATGTAGAGAGGGTGTGCTGAGGGGATGAGATTAGTCTTAAATGAAGCTGACAGGTCTATTTGCTGTGGAAACAGGGAATAGGTTCTGAGGAAACACACGCTCATACCACATGTGCTCACGCATGGACCTCGCTTCCCGTGCCTCAGAGCTTAACAAAAGCGATGGATATGTGTGTCCAGGGCGTGTACAACTTGGGCATCACTGTGACTGGGAAAGAGCTGCATGCTCTACACCCCCAACCCTCTTTCCAAAAGGAACCCAGGATCTGGCGGCTCTCCAACCAAGGCCAGCAAGGAAGACCCACCTTCTTCGTCACCCCCAAAGTTCCTTACTGGAGTGATGAAATCTGAATATACACCATTTGTATTAGTTGTCTCCTCATCCACCACCTAGAGAAAAGAAAACAGCGTGAGAATCTAAGCTGCCTGTGCCCTATGGACACATGGTTTTTCATTGTCTGTCTGTCCACAGAAAACTAAAAGGGAAGCGGTTCTTGAGTTTAAGGTCCCAAAGAAAACACAGAGGTCATCTTGGATAAAGGCTTCAAATTTTCCTGGAAGAACTCTTATGTGTCCTTTGACCAAAATTACGTAATTATCCCTCAAGGACGTTAATTGTCTGCTGATAGCAATGCTCTCAACCATACTTACACATTCTAACTGCTACTATCTTTTTTAAATATCCATTTGAATCAGTCACCATTCAGACAGCCACTCAGTCAACAGTCATCCAACAAAGGAAAATTCGAAGTATCCACTGATTTGAATCTTGTAGAATTTCATATTTGATTTAAATTGAAAAACCAGGAAATAAAGCTATATTTTTTCTCAGATAAATAAAAAGCACTTACATTGGAGGTAGATGGAACTTCACTTTGAGAGTTGATGCTGGGCAGCTCCTCCACAGGGTCCTCAGGCTCATCTGGGAAGATGGTCCAAGGAAGGGTCAGGATTTTGACACACTCAGAATCACACCAGCCATTTCACATACAGACACACCTAGTCCCTTGCACACAAACTCCGTCAACTAATGGTAATACGGCTTCTTTCCTGGGACTACAGTACCTGGCCTCAGGACTATATCTATAAGTCACTTTCCATTCCCAAACCTGCTACTCTAATTCCAAGAATAAAACTGGAATCCCTCTGGCCCTCCACACTAAAACAAACCAGAATGTGCCACCTTCCTCACGTTCTAAGGTTTCCTTCACAAATGAGTGATTCCAGAAAACATACCTTTTTTGTATGGCATGATGGTCACCTGCAATGACAGGAGAGAAAACACCGTGAGGATCAGACACAAGGTGATGTATTTGCATAGACCTTTCCTTCACATGGGGACAGGAGAAAACCCGATGTACAACAGTGCTGGAGTAAAGAGAACCCAGCGAAGTAGAGCAAACCCTACTCAGGGTGAAGGGCAAGAACTTGTCCGAGAGGATGGGACTCCCAAGGCCTTGTCAGTGGGAAATGACAGAATTATTTCACCAGAGGAAAATTTTCTTCCGGAGAAAGAATTCTGTACTCAGCACGCTGTGACAGATGTTGTCATTTTACTGTCCTGTGGAACCAGCCATCAGGAGTTGGTAACAGACGTGCTTTACAAATGCTCTGAACATTGGGAATTGTACGTATCATCTGGAATGTACATGCTCAGGTTTCCTAACTTAATTCCAATGAAGCAGAAATAAAACAACATTTCAAGCTATGACTAAAAACCTAACTTACCTGGGGAGCAAATGGAGGCCCTCCTGCTGCACTGACACTGGGCACTAAATCCCGATTTTCCTCAGGTTGAGCTAGAGGGACATAGAACACATGTCAAGACACTTGAAATTTTGCTTGGGAATCATTCTTGGTGTTTTTCTTGATGAGGACTTTGGGGGGGATATTTCGGATGAGGTTAAGCCAACTTGGGAATAGCTATGGTGAAGGACACGGGGTGACAGTAAAGATGATATGCAAAGGTGTAAAGAAAGGTGATGGGTATACCGTCTGTGCAAGCAGGAAATACATCCTGAAAAAACACACATCACACACATGCAGATTCACAATCGCACTGCCTAGGCTCACACCTACACACCCAAATGCACAGAGACCCAATGGTGTAGTTTCTTCCAGGACCACAGTACTTGGCACTGCTCCTCACTGGGCAATAGCTGCTTGCTCTCCACCCCCAGCCCTCATTCCCACCAGGAACCCAGAATCAGGCAGCTCTCCAATCAAAGCCAGCAAGAAAGCCCCACCTTCTTCTTCTTCACCCTGATTGTTCATCGGTGGAGTGTTGTCATCATAATACATACATATTTCCATTACTATATTATTCATCTGCAATTAGAGAAAAACAAAAACAAGAACAGTATGAGGATCTAAGCGTCCTGTGCTCTGGGCTCACAGGTCTTTTGTTCCCTTTTGTCCCCAGAAAACTGACTGGGAAACTGTCCTTGAGTCGATGGTCCCCAAAGAGAACTGGGAGGACATCGGTGGGAAAGGATCTAGCCTCTCCTGGAAGACCTCTCAGGTCCAGTTTGAAACAGATATCGTAAATTTCTATTTCAAGGAGGAAAATATTCTGCTGGGCAAGGTGCCTGCTATTAGGATAGCAGTTATTTGATGCTAACTTTTTTGGAATGATTTAATGAATCAGGTCTCTGTTGGTAACTGATTTTCCCTCAACACTCCGCAACCAAAGAAACTGTATATACATCAGCTATAATGTACATGTAATGTATAATGTACAGCTATAATGTAACGTATATGAATTTTATAACTGCATTTGACTGAAAAAAGAAATGAAGCTACATTTTCATCTGAAATAAAGAAAGGGGAGCTCACCACAGAATCAGACACAGACTCTTGCTGGGCCTCAGAGGCTGTCAGTTCTTCCGGCGGGTCCACAGGGAGATCTAGAGGGACACAGAGGAACTGTCAGGACACTGGCGATGATGTTGAAGAATCACTCTGGGAGTTTTTCTTGGTGAGGACATGGGGAGTGTACAGATGTGGGAGGACAATAAGTGTGGACGGAGCTGCTGCAGGGACAGCCCTTTGGTGGAGGAAGGAAAGCAAAGGAGAAGAGCAGGTAAAACATGAAAACAGATCTTTGGTTTTGTAGCTAAGGGGAAACGCATCAATGGGAAAGACACTCAAATGCAAGCTCTGTTTCAAGGACAGAGATCCATAGGCTTCCTGCCAGTTTGAAATTTCTGCTAAATAGACACTGCCTTCTTGACTTCTTCCCAGAGCATCTGCTCCCTTCTGTATCAGCTCTTCCGTATGTCCTTGTACTTAAAGTTTAAACTTTACTGGAGGGTTGACTACTATTCTAGGAATAGAATAGAACTTCTATTCTACGCTAATAAATGTATTCACAAACTCTTTCTCTGACAGAAAATCAAATACTGAATATGTGACATCACCAAAATCCTCCCTGTAACGATGATCACTACCAATCACATAATAACCTTTCTCCCAGTCTTCATTTCCCACAAAATGTGTGCAGGTTCCCTGAATGAAAGGCTGCCCACACTCACAGTGTGGGATAGTACATCACGGAGAGAAACAGAGAGATCACGCACTCCTTCTCACCCAGCTGTGCAGGAGGTGTGTACAGTGGTGCTGGACACCAAGTACGGATGAGGTGATGAGGTTTCACTCTAAGCTTTTATTTGCAGCATCCCATGGGTGTGTGCTAAGTTTGGTTATCAATTGTAAGCCTTATAGTGACCCTATCCAATACAAACATATATATATATATATATATATATATATATGTATGTATGTGTATATATATATATATATATGTATGTATGTATGTGTATATATATATATATATATATATATATATTCCTGGGTCTTTTTTACTTTGGCCATTTTAAGCAATGACTGCAGGAATATTCAGGCAGCCATGATGGGGGTGGGTGTGTGATCACAATGTTGCGAGTAAGGATGTGGGTCCTCATGCTGTAAGTATGGGTCCTCATGCTTTTGGCTGACCTCTGGGGTGGACTGAGGGTGGCGATGGGGATGTTTGCTGAAGAACTGAGAAAGGCAGACTTAAGCTTGCTAGCTAATGCCAACTTAATCAATACAACAAAGGAAATCTGAAAAAAGATGAACTAAAAATTTCATGCTATGGGGAGTTCCTGCTGTAGCTCCAGGGTTAAGGAATCAATTCTATTTATGTGATGATGCAGGTTCAATAACTAGCCTCCCTCAGAGGGTTAAGAATCTAGTGTGGCTGCACACTGCAGCGTAGTTTGCACATGTGCCCTGGATCCAGCGTTGCCATTGCTGGGGTACAGCTCTGATTCAGTTCCTAGCCAAGGAACTTTCATGTTCCACAGGTGTGGCAGTAAATACAAAACAAAAACTTATGCCTGTTTTTTAAGGCCAGTATCCAATGACTCCTCCAGCCTTTTTTAAAACCCATTCCAGTAGTCCCCGTCGTGGTGCAGTGGTTAACCAATCCAGCTAGGAAACATGAGGTTGTGCATTTGATCCCTGGCCTTGCTCAGTGGCTTAACGATCTGGCGTTGCCACGAGCTGTGGTTTAGGTCACAGATGCAGCTCAGATCCCGCGTTGCTGTGGCTCTGGTGAAGGCTGGCAGCTGCAGCTCTGATTCGACCTCTAGCATGGGAACCTCCACATGCCCTGGGTGGGGCCCTAAAAAAAAAATAAAAGCAAAAAAACCAATTCCAATTCCCACTACTTCTTGAAATGTTACAAGCCCATTTTATCTTCCACATACTCATATACCCTGCTTCTGCTCACCATCTATTGTGTGATTTTTTTCCCTTCTTTTTGTGTGATTACATATACATAATAGTTATTCTTCGCATAATTTTTTAAGTAAACAGTTCAATAGCATTTTTCCTCACATTGTTTAGTACCATCAATACTACCTACACTCACATTTTTGTCATCATATCCACCACGACCTCTCTACCCATTAGGTCACAATTCTATACCCATTAGGTCACAGTTCACCTTCCCCTTGCTGCCAGGCCTTGGTAATTTCTACTTCTGCTATATGAATTTGCCTGTACAAGTGGAATTACACAATATTTGTCTTGCTGTGCCAGCCTTATTTCACCAACCACAATATATTTTTTATTATTTGGTCCATCCATACTCTAGCATATTTCAAGTTTTAAATCCACTCTATGGCTGAATAGTATTCCATTCTGAGTATATTTTTCATTTTATTTTTCCGGTCATCCCATTCATCATCATACTCATCAAAGCCTTTTGGGTACTGCCCATCTTTTGTATCTTGAGAGTAATACTCTAGGGACCATTAGGGTATAGATTTCTCTGTGGTATAATGGTGACAAGTAATATCGTGCATTTGTCAAATAGCAGAGCTTATAAGAGCACCAAGTATGAATCTTAATGCAAACTATGGACTTTTCATTAATAAAAATGTATCCACACTGTTTCCCTAATTGTAATAAATGTACCGCCAGATGGTATATGTTATCAATGGCTGAAACTGGAGAGATGGGATTAAGGAGCTTTCTGTGTTGGCTGTTCGGCTGTTTTGTCGACATAAACCAGTTCTAAACAACATCTAATAATTTAAAGCAATCTGCAAACATAGTTTAACTGAGGGAGGCATATCAGCTAATGTCCAAAAACCAGCTAACATCTACATCCCAACTAGAAATCATCTTCACTCTTAAACATGAACCACTTGTTGAGATTTCGATATCTATATCTATCTATCTATCTATCTATCTATCTATCTATCTATCTATCTATCTATCTATATTTTATTTTTTTGTCTTTTTGCCTTATCTAGGGCCACACCCATGGCATATGGACGTTCCCAGGCTAGGGGTTTAACAGGAGCTGTAGCTGCTGGCCTTCGCCACAGCCACAGCAACACGGGATCCGAGCTGCGTCTGCAACCTACACCACAGCTCACGGAAATGCCAGATCCTTAACCCACTGAGGAAGGCCAGGTATCGAACCTGCAACCTCATGGTTCCTAGTCAGATTCGTTAACCACTGCACCATGATGGGAACTCCGAGATTTCACTGTTTTTATTTCCATGGTTATAACAGTATTGACTGCTTATATAGGTTTCAATTTGAACACACACACACACACACACACACACAAAGACATCACACAATATTTCAGTTATTTCTGAAATAGGGCACACTAAAGAAAAATTATTATTGCATAAAATTAATGAGAAAATCTATACAGTACATTCAACTGCCTCATTTGTAGTGTGCACCCACTTGTGGTGCCAGGAGTGTAAGTTTTTGACCCAACCAGAGGTTGATTCTTGTGATCTCTGAGGCCTGATTCTTCTAATTTGGAAGCAGCATCCTATGAAATGTATTACAACAGAGAGGACTGTTGATATCTTGCTGTTATAAAACCATAGGAAAAAAGGTATAAATTTATTCCATTTAAACTTTCAGTCCCTTTGTACACCAGCTGCCCAGCAGAGCTTCCTGAATCAAAACATAGACGATCAAGTAGTTTAAGACAACTGACAGACAGGTTTTATGAACAAATAACTTTAACTGAGAACTTCTAGAAATACAGGAAAGCACAGTGATTGTGCCTAATCATCTGGGTACAAACAAATTTAGAAGAATCATGAGCCTGGAAAAGGGTGGTAGATCCCTAAGTGCCTCAATTCCCTGTTCTAAGACGTAGAAATGTTAATCTGGCCTACTTATAGTATTATGTTATGAGAAAAACTTCATGAAGTATGGGTAACATTATAGAAAAATGAAGGATGGGTGCTTTGTCAGTACTCAGCATGTGTTCAGTCTTGAGTGATGGCAAGAATAAGCTGGACATTTAGCGGTGGCTGAAAACAGAGAGGGTAAATGGATGCTCCAAGTCAGGGAGAGTGGAAGCTCACTCTCCAGTTTCTTCATTGGAACGATGCTTCACAGCTCGTGGACAATATCTATTTTCTTTTTTTTTTTGCCTTTTTGTCATTTTAGGGCCGCACCTGCGGCATGTGGAGGTTCCCAGGCTAGGGGTCTTATCGGAGCTGTAGCCACTGGCCTACGCCGCGGCCACAGCAACGCAGGATCCGAGCCGCGTCTGCGACCTACACCACAGCTCACGGCAACGCCAGATCGTTAACCCACTGAGCAAGGGCAGGGACCGA
>PVHT020000061.1:2468274-2502498 GCA_004024745.2 Catagonus wagneri
ACAATATCTATTTTCATCTCCTCAGATACCCAGTCCTGTAGAAGGTGAGGAAGGGCACACAGGGGCGGTAACCCATACAGCACAGTGGAGGGCACTGACATGTACAGTGATGAAGTGTCTTTCCAAGACTCACAACAATGACGAGTGACGGATCTGAGGAAGGAATAGAGCTGATTTCCTGAGGACAGAGATCCCTGCCCAGGACTCTGAGATCATACCTTGGACATCTGAATCAGTAATTCCCCTCATTCCTTCTCAGCTTCTTCTGCCTCATGGTTTCTGTGGGTGAGATCTGATTTTCTGGAGGAAACGCCTGAGCTTAGACAAGAGCACACACCCTCACTATGCTTTTGAGCCCCATCTTTCACCCCCTGATCCAAAACATAATCATTTCTTTCACACAAAGCCCTTCTGGAGGACATGGGCATCCTAACTGCTCTTGTTCTCCCCAGAATCATCATCCTGTCAGCTGTCTTTGTCCAGAGGAGTGTCCTGATGACCACTTGACCCAGAGCTCAGAACATTCTAAACCGAACTCTATATGATGGCTCTACCATGAATCAGTTTCCTTTCAACTGACCAACCCTGGAGGCTGAAGAAATTAGGTCTGGGGTGCTCAGAGTCTCACTGACAGTTCACCTGAGTACCCATTTGCGCAGCCTGGACAAAGGGCTGGCTGAGGATGGGTGAGGCTCAAGTCCCACCAAAATTCTGCTCTATCAACTCCTCATCCATTTCTAGACCCTTGTAGAGGAAGGCAACCATGACCCAAATCGTATTTGAAAGCCATGTCCATGCTCAAGGGCCTGGAAACCTCACCCTGCATGCTCATTGAGGATGGCCAGACTGACCCTCGTTCTATCAGTGACCAAATGTGCATTCTACCAACTGATGGCACTGTCCCTTCTCATCAAACACCCCAGCAGCACCCAAATAGCCAGTGATCCTGTCTGCATCAGCCCACGGAAATCCCACCAGTAAATCCCAGTTTCCTTTCTTTATGCATCTCTCTGTATTTAGACCCCCAATATTTGGTTTCAGATTTTGACAACTACATTCAGAAGAGCTGAGCTGTAATTCCCTTTTCCTCCTGGAATGTCCACTCCTGGGGAGGCATCCAGTTTCACCTGCTTCAGTGGAAGCAATGTGGGTACATTCCCTTTGTCTGTTCTCTATTAGAGAGTGTACAAAATCGGCATTAGGAAGTACTACGTTTCTCTAAATTCAGGAAAACATTTCCGGCAGATGGACTGAACATATTAATTCATACAACAAAACTGTTAAGATATTTATAACTCTACAGATAGATTAGAATGGCAGGAAGGGAAAAAAAAAGGATGAGGAAAATTTATGAATACAATTAACCACCCATTTGAAGGAGCAGCCTTTAAGCGACCAATGCAAACTTACCTTTGGGACAGTAATTTACATTGCCCACTCATAGCATGTGCGTGAAGTGAGAGTTTTGCACTGGCCACCACATACACCTCTCAGTTCACAGAGTGACAATTTGAACATGAAGCAAGAAGTGCATAAACACATTACCATTGTGACGTGTCATCACAGAACTTTCAGAGGGAAGTCAACCCCGCACAGGATGGGTCCAACTGCTGCCATCAGAAAGTATGTTTACACGGACAAGCGTGGCTGTGTAGAGGAAACTTTTTATTTCCAAAACTGAATCTCAGGATCACACATAATTTTCTGATTATGAAAATAATTTTTATGAGAGAAAATGACCTGTCCCCCAGGAATACTTGAGTGAACCCTGCAGGTGAAGAAGCAAAAAGCCAGCATGTGGAGAATATAAAGAAGTCCCATTCTTGATTCAAATATCAAACCAATCTACTTCTACTATTCCTGATGCGTCAGACATTTCCAGATAAAATCATTTAAAATGTGAGATTTAAGATTATAATGAAAGTTAATGTTTTCATGTTGACTGCTATTCCGTAGTGTCCTATAAATATGATTTTTCTCCTCACAAAAATTGATATTTTTGTGGCATATTGCAAGTAAGTTTCCAACTGGTTACACTCTTTTAATTTATTACAGTTACCTGTACTTATATCATGAGGAAATTTCATTTGACCAAAAAATATGTAAAAATTTTTGTTCTTTCTGGCCTGGAAAGAAAATATGGAGGTATTATGACTATTATTCATGCTAAGGGTTAAATACACCCGTAAGAAAATACTTTACTAATTGGGAAAATAACTACAGGTGGTTCAAGACAAATTTTTCTATTAAACAATTCTGAATATTTCTAAAGTTGCATGTCGAAAGGGGCAATCAATTTTTAGGAAAAGGATTGAACTTTTTCCCCAGAAATTACGTACAGTCAGAAATATCCCAGTCTACTCATAAAATGAGCTGTTTTGTAAAGCACTCATGGTAATTTATGTCACAAATAAAATGCTCAGAACATTTCTGAGCTGATAATGATGATGTACCAATGATTCATCCATTTGAACAGATTAGAATTACGATGTGTCTGTTTATCCAATAATGAACTTGTAGGTGACTCCTGGGAAAGAGGGGCACATTCAGTAAACGTTAGTTAGCATACATTAAATGAATATGTGATTAAAATAAATTTGTAAATGTCCTATTATTGATTTAAGTAGTGGAGAATTAACTGAGTTTTGATATAGATTCCATTTGCTAAATAGATAGGTATTTCTTTGGTCAATCAATATATTGATTTTTTTTTTAAATCTCCCTACAAGTTTATTCAACAACTGTTTTTAGAAGTTGGTGACTATTTATAATACTGAATCAAGGAAAATGATGTAAAAATGATGGAACAGGGCCAACTTGGAGAATATCAGAGTTACATGCAGAGTATTATGAACAGTCTAACTAAATCCCGCTGGCTATAAATAGCACGAGTTGCTACGCTTATGGACTGCATCTCTGTGTCCCCCCAAATTGTATCTGATGTTGGAACCCCAACTTCCAGAGAGATGGCACCAGGAGGTGGGCCTCTGGAGGCAGGTGGTTTACGAGGGTGGAGCCCTCTAGGAGGCGTAGAGCTCTACCCTTTTCCTCAGTTACGCCATGTCAGGATGCAGGAGAAAACGACCCTGTCTAAATCAGAAACAGGGCATTCATCAGAACCTGGTTTTGTTCCAGCTGATCCCGAACTTTCAACCTTTAGAAACATGAGAAACAAGTAATTATTTCTTAAGCCTCCTCATGCAGTGTATTCTGTTGCAGCAGCCCAAACTCACTAAGGCGGCTATCACTATGGATTTTGAGAGTAAGATTTCTTGTTTTGATTTTTTAAATGATAGAAAAGAGTCACAGATATTTCAAAAAAAAATTGGACTAGACAGAATTAAATTGGCAAGGAATACCTAATTCAAGACTTTGTGATAAAGGTCAAGATTACTGCAAGGACAGAGATTTAACTCAGCTCCTCTGAAACAAAAGGCAGGTGTTTGTAAAGAAGAGTGAACCAATTAAAAAGCACTCCAGGCCCTCAGCCTGTAGGGTGGCCTTCTGTGCTTACTAATTGGCACTAATGGAAGTTAGGGTCTACCTCTGCATAGAGACTGGGATAAAGGGGCCTTATCTTTCTTGATTATTACTTTGAGGAAGGAAGGCTCCCAGGTTCTTGACCAAGACATTCCTGGGTTGTAAAACTCCCATATCCAAGGGAAGGAGATGGCATTTAGAATTTTGTTTTCTAATGTAAATGTTTCAAGAATAAGGTAATAAAGAAAAAAAGTTATTTGAAGTTTAGCTAAGCTGTGGGAGTGTTAAGGCCTGTGTTCTTGCGTTTAAATACTTGACAGAAAGGCAAAACTCAACAAAATTACATATGTTGACCTGACAAGAGATGCACTGAGGATCATTCTACCTTGTGGATTATTTATGAGGAACATCTGTATTAATGAAGTAGCAAAATAGACTCTAACCGTTTCCCATAATACCTTAACACATAATTAATAATTCTACATTTAAATGAGGAATAAGTACAATAATAACTGTAAATCACAGCTTCTGGTGTTTTTAACATATGACAATTACATTATATTTTCTGATGATTATTCTTTAGGTTAACAGTGTGAGTGGCTGGAAATAACATTTGGGCATGCCAGACTTTCTCTACTGGCTTGAGATTCCACCCAGACACCAGACCCCTGAACACATTTACATGGCCACTTATTTCTTATTTTCAAGTATATTATCCAGGGTAAAGTTAAAGAAATTTTTATTAAAATGTAGTGGTATATGCTATATGGCATTAGGATGATAACTAAATACATTCTAGAGTACCTGACATCACTTATTTCTCAGAGAACATATGTCCTATATAATATAATTTGTTGGCTATGAGAGGTCTTGGTCTCAGTTTTAAATCTAAAAATTATTATACTGTGTGACACCATATAAACTATTTAATGCCTTCATGCATGAGCATTTTATACATAAAATTGAATTACCCATGCCACCTACTTTTCATACACATTCAGAGAAATACAAGATACTTTCGCATGAATGCTAATTACAGTTTCAGTGCATATTAGGTACTCAACACATGACCTCTCTAGCTAGTAGGTGTTGTAACAACAGTGACAATGGCAGCAACGGTAATACTCAAAAATATCTCAAAAATATTCTTATATGTATTTTGATATTGTGTTTAGAGTTAATTCCTTGACTGTCTTATTTCAAATATGTGACCTTCATATGTAATATGGTTGGTTTAAGTCTTTAACGTCTTTATGCTATCTGTAACATTCCATAGATAATCTTGAATAATGTAATGAGGACTTGTTTTCCCTTCTTGACTAGCAAACACTATGCTCTTTCTCAGGCGGTCTGTGAGTCTGTCCTTTACCTTTTTATAAGATGTAAAATCAGAGAGAATCTTTATGAGAAACAGAACATCTACATAAAATAATTCACTTTTGGATAGCACTTTATTCTGTTTTGTGGTCATGGTCCACTGTAGTAGTTTTAAAATAATTCAATATGGTAGGAGGCAATGAGAATACATGAAGTGCATCTCAGGCCATATAAAAAACTTTATGACTTTCCTAAGTAGAAAGAGATCTTTCCAAAGTAGAAATTCACAAAATAACTCGATGAAATTGATAGAAAAAAACTGCATTTATCTTACCAGAATAAAGAAAATGAAATGATGGTATTTTATTTTGTAAATTACCTACCTAACTTACCCAATATACTTATTTAGTATATATACATATATATGTACTATGTGTGTGTGTATTATAAACTTGAAGCTATATCTTAATAAAGAAGATTTATTTTTTTATTTTTATTTATTTTTTTCTTTTTAGAACCGTACTCATGGCATATGGAAGTTCCCAGGCTAGGGGTCAAAATCGGAGCTACAGCTGCTGGCCTACTTCACAGCCACAGCAATATTGGAACCAAGCTGCATCTGTGACCTATACCACAGCTCATGGTAACACCAGATCCCTGACCCACTGAGCAAGGCCAGGGATCGAACCCACATCCTCATGGATACTATTCAGATTTGTTTCCCACTGCGCTATGTCAGGAACTTCCAAAAGGTCACTTATTAGAGTGTTTTGCATAGAGTTGCACGATCAATATCCGATCAGCCTTCCTTGATAAGTGGTGGTCTAATAGCTGGAAGGTTTATTCAGTAGAAAAGAGGTAATATCAAAAAATTTGGCCAGAGTTTTAGATGATAAATTATAATTTCATCAAATGAATAAAATACTTAGGAGTAAATTTAGCAATGAAAAGCGAGAGATCTTTACACTGCAAACTGTAAGGCAATGATGAAAGAAACTGAATAAATTAAGAAGAAATTAATAGATATTCTGTGCTCATGGATTAAGTACGAATATTGTTAAAACACCCATGTTACCCAGGGCAATACACAGATTCAATGAAATCCCTATCAAAATTCCAATGGTATTTTTCAAAGAAATAGAACAATCCTATAATGTGTACAGAATCAAAAAGGACTCACATAGCCAAGACAATCTTGAGAAAATCAAATAAAGCTGGATGCTTCATGTTCTTCAATTTAAAATTATATTACAAAGCTACATCAGTCAAAACAATGTAGTGTTGACATAAAAACAGAGATATTAATGGAACAGAAGAGAAAACCCCCAAATAAACCCACATATCAATGATCAATTAGTTTATGACAAAGGAGGCAAGAATATAATGCAAAAAGGATAGTCTCTTTCATAATCATTTTGGGGAAAATGGATAGCCACATGCACAAGTGAAATTGGACCTCTTTCTTATGTCATACACAAAAATCAACTCAAAATGGATCACATATTTAAACATAGACCCCCAAAATGTAAAATTCCTAGAAGAAAATATCGGAGGCACATTCTTTGACAAAGATCTTGGCAACGATTTTTTGGATTCAACAACTAAAGCAAAGACAACAAAACAAAATTAAACAAGTGGGACTACCTCAAATTAAAACGTAAGTGTTGCAAAGGAAACAGTCTGAAAAATGAGAAGTCAATCTATGGAGTCAGAGAAAATATTTGCGTATCAAGGGGTTAATATCCAAAAGACAGTTGAATTAGTTTCCCTAAGCCTTACCTTCAAAGGGCACTTTGCTCAGACACCCTTGATAATCTAAGGAGTTACTTGCTATTTCATGCCATGGAAATCCAGTACTTTCCACTTAGGACCTTCCAAAACAACCTGCAGAAGTAAAACCACTCCTAGCTGCCATTTTTGGCGGTCTTGTTCTTAGAAACACTTTGGTGTTCTAGTCTATTTCATTCACAGATGTGTGAAGAAACAACAATCTACTTTAGGTACTTCAAGCAAAAATATATTTAATGTAGAGAATTGGGACTTAACAAAAGCATCAGAAGCCATGGGGGGAGTGAAAGTCACTAGATTCTCCTGTGTTATTTTTTTCAGTTGTTATCTAAATAACAAGAAAGTTCCTCTTAATGACACATCATAAAGTGACTGGACATCTCCACTGATTATTAAGACCTTCCTAACTATTTCTGTAGTTAAGAGAGAATAACTTGCTGCTCCTATAATGTGTGGTTACAGGGATCAACTGAAGAGGAGGAAATAATTCTATGAAATAAAAGGAAAAAAAAGTAAAAAAACCTCAATATAGACTCACAGATGTCCACCTCAGGGTTATGATACCAAGTGACAGGTAAAATACAAAAAAGACTGTTGTGCTTTGATTCAGATTTTTATAAATATTTTCCAAATGTCTCAATGTGAAAGATACTTTAGCTACCCCTGGAAATATTACAGCAAGCTAGCAAACATTGCCCTCCTCCTCCCACATTTTAAAGTCTATCAAGGAATACAGATAAGGAATCAGAGTCACAACCTAATATTTTACCTGTATGGTTGGTGAAGACATGGGAGAGAAATATTAGTAAGTTTAATTTTAAATTTAATTCTTAAAACCATCAAATTGATATGTTTTAGTTTTTGATTTCTCTAACATACCTCTGGATTCTAAGCTGGTTTCAAAAAAGGCTGGGTGCACAGACTGATATAATTTTGTCAAGACTGTGTCACCTGCTCTCCATCTTTTCATTGTGTTTTCTGGTATTAGCTCCTTTTTATAACATTTTTCTTAGCATTTTGGTAAAAAAAAAAAGTCACAAAGTATTCTGACTGCTCATCCATGGATGTGATGCCTTTCCTTGGGACAATCACTGACTTCAGGGAGATAAGGGGCTCTTAAAGGACAGCCTGGCAAATACACTTATACTCTGGAGGGAGAATCACGTTGGTGTTAACAGATCCCCCAGAATCATGTGGGGTGAGGGGAGGCAGAGTTCACAAATGGGAAAAGAGGTATTCACCACAGGAGGGAATGGGAAACCGAAACTGGGAAGACAAATCAAAAGACGTCAATTGGAATCTTTCATCTTTAAGACTGGATTTTTAAAGTGTGAAAATGCTCAGCTGATTTGAAACATGAAGAGATACCAGAAGTTACTCTTTCAAATGTAAAGGGTAAGACAGAAGGATAAAACAGATCAGGCAGAGTGAATTTTATGAATTAAGGCACAAAGTTAAAAGACAAAATTTTGTAAAAAGCATTGGCATGCATTATGATAGGAGAGGAACCAAGATTAAAATATGCTCTAAGTGCGAATTGATGGGGCGTTAGATCACCAGTCTGGAGAAATAAAGATGGATCTGAGAGAGATTTATTGGGAAATAATTTCTTCTCTAGGCAACACAGACACTAGCCACACTTACTGCATGCTCCCCTCACTCTAACCTCTGCATTTGGATTTTCTTTTACATCACCCATAAAATAGTTATTTATGAGGATTCCATAACCACTTTATCTAATGTAGTAATTATCATCAAATTTTCTTTATTTTTCTTTGTAGCCTTACAAAGAATTAATTTTATGTTACATGTTTATTTGCTCATCTGTCAGTGTTTCCTGTAATTCTTCTGAAAGTCAGATTTAACCATGTTGCTTACTGCTAGGTCCCAGCTAGAATAGCACTGCTACACATTGCTTAGAATAACGGTGTTTTAAATGCTATAATCATAAGCTGCATCTCAAAAGACAGGTATTAAGCAACACTGAGGGATGGTAACTAGTCATCATCAGTGACTGATAAAATTCAGCTTCATGACCTCATGCCTAGAAGAGCTCTTTATGGTCATCAGCAGCAGACTCTGATATTTTCTTAACTCTTGTCAACACAGCCTCATTCTGGTTCATTAGAAATTCTGATGACAAAAGTCTGTGAAAGCCATCCACTGAAGTTGCTTTTAGTCCCTAGCATTCCACAGGCAGAAGTTGAGTACGGAAGGAACCTGGGGGTAGTTTGTGACTAGGTTCTCTCTGCTCAGAGTACTAGTTCTTTTTGGACAGAAGGCCGACGCAAGGATGACACCAGCAACTCTTCACCACAGCCCACAGGCTAGCATGTAGTCAGCTGTAGCAGCTGGCATCTTGAAAATTATCTTATGAAGTCCTTTGCCATTATTTCTTATGGAAATTGCTTTTGATAAGCTTTTTTAAATCCAGCACTTTTTCAGGAATGCCTCCCTCAAGTGTCAAAGGTAGCTGGCTACCATACTTAGCTCTCTCTCTTATTCGCAGCCTCCAGCATCATTCTTAGAGGCCTTTATTTTAATCCTTAACATTGCTGTTTCAGAGACAATTAACATTTATGGTTTGGAAGTATTAGGAGCCAAGTACAATCATACCAGAATATGAGTTTTCAAATTCTTGAGACTCTTTACTAAATGAAGAACAGATATTTTATTTTATATTTTTCAAGGAAGCTGCCTCTTCTCTTTCTTGCATTAATCACTGATTACGGTCAGAGTTTATTTTATAAGTTCTATGCCTTAACAATCATTTGATTCTTATCAGTCAGTGCATGTGAAAAGTATTTTCTTCTAGCAAAAAAAAAAAACCCAGAACTATCATGAATATTGTGACTTTTTAACCTTGAATATCAACTACCCTGAATATCAACTACCCTTAATATGGTGAGTTTTGTTCATTCTGAATAGGGTATTTTTCTGTAATCTCTTATATAACCCAGCTTGTTAAAACATTCAACAGAAATTGTGGTCTGGGGAGATTTCTTATTATCCAGCCTTTCAAGATAGTGTGCTCCAATGTTGCAAAGGGTTTTATGATTTTTAAAAAAGTCTTATAGCATTGCCAAGCTTGATTTGATTCAAGTAAAGGCTCACTTTTTAAACGCCATACTGTCTTATCCTCAAATTAAAATACTATTATCTTATCAAATCTTTCAACAAAATATATATATAATTTCCTTTCATAATTATTGCTAATTAAGTCATCAAGGAAATATTCTGCTAAGGCAGAAAAAAAAAGTTTTAGGCTTCAACTATTCAAATACAAAATCCAACACAGTGAAATATGTTAGGGAAAAATTAAATTACTTGTGTTTTGCAGATTCTGACATTAAAGACATGTTTTTTTATAAGTTTTGCTGCAAGAATACACTGCTATACATATTTAAACAGATTTTATTGCTTAATACTGCTTTAATTAGAATTAATTGTAATGTTCTTGATGAATTGCTAAATGTGAAAAATTTCAAGGATACAAAGAGGAATCTAATTCTTATAAATCTGTGCATTAATACATAGAAATAACTTTAAATATGTTCAAAAATAATATCCTCCTTTATACAGCTACCAAGTATTTTTTAAACATTCTAGTGGTAAACTGTTATCTAATAGACCCTAAAATTAAACAAATATAATAATTGCCTTTAGCTTACCTGTTGTCATTAAGGAATATTGAATTAGTTGAAAATAAAGAACATTATATAGCAAAAATGTAGCAGTCAGTCAACAATACCAGGAGAAGAATTTGGCCTGCATTAGGAAGCAGTCTTGCCCAACACATGCATCCCAGGGTGTGAGGTGTAAATGTACCCATTTTAGGGGATTTAGCATGCAAATGTGCATTGTGTACTTCAGTCAGTGTCTGGAATTCCAACCTCCTCATGCAGCTTGTGATATTACTTTTAGAAGTATTACCTCTCTGGCTTCAATTGCAAACTCTCTTCATCGGATTCCTGTCATTCACATCTTTACACTTTTATTAGAGAAAACCAATTTTCTATGATTTATTTGAGAGAAAAACATTTGCTTCCTGAGAAGTGAAATTCTTCTGCTCTTATCTCTTGAGGATGCCCAATTCTGTTGCCCCTTGAGACTTCACAGGATCAAGAACTCACGATTATGCTGGCTCTATGTTTTGTCAGTGACTCAGGTCAAAGCTTTCCGGTTTTCACTAGTGATGGCCTAGTCTATGTCAGTAAACATTCTAAGCCAAACCATTATAACCCATCCCTAGATCTTTCTTCCTCATCAGATGATCTTTTACCTATTTTCCACATTTTTATTTTCTTTTTACAGCTGCACCCTAGACATATGGAAGTTACCAGTCTAGGGGTTGAATTGGAGCTGTAGATACAGCCTATGTCCCAGTCATGGCAACACTGGATCTGAGCTAGGGCCTAGACCACAGCTTGTGGCAACACCAGTTCCTTAATCCACTGACCAAGGTCAGGGATTGAACCGGCATCCTCACGGACAGTATGTTGGGTTCTTAACCTGCTGAGCCGCAGTGAGAACTCTCCATTTTCAACACATTTCAACTCTTCCCTTGCCCTTTTAAGACAAAGCCATCCTTCATTTTCATGGTTTGTATTCCGTATCTCCACCTTAGACAACAACTGTTCTTTCCTTTAGATTCCTCTGTGATTAACAAGGTATTCCCTTGTTTATGAACTTGTCAACAAAATACTGAACCCCAATTTAATATGGGAGCTCCAATTTCATATATGGGTGGCTACCACACAACGTTTTTAGATTTCTATTAGGGGATGCTGTGGATTCTTGACATTTGCAACTTCCTGTCTGCCCCCTCCCCTGTCCACTGACTTTCAAAGATAATTGTATTTCTGACTTTTACAAGTCATTAAGTCACCCTTTATACTTGTCTTGTATAAACAGATGAAAGAATGTTGAATTTCATTAAGGAAATAGCCTAATGGGAAGAAGTAAAATGCAGAAATTCGCTTCTAAAATTTTCCTACTTGCATAGCATTTTAATGTAACTTGTTAGGATAATGTTTTTAAGAAATTCTGCAAGGAATTGAATCCTGCCAAACCACATGTGCTTGGAAGAGGACTCCAAGTTCCAAGTGAAAATGCTGCCCATCCCACACTCTGATTTTGGATTTATGGGACCCTGAGCAGAGAATTCAGCAATGAGCTGTCTGAGCTTCTGATCTACATAGCCGTGAAATAACAAATGGGAGTTGTTATAAATCACAAAGTGTGTGAAAATTTGGTACTCAGCAATAAAAACTACTATATCGCACAGGCATAGAGGTAAAGCAACAGAGGAAGGGGTGGGGGGAGGGAGAGAGAGATAAAGAAGGAGGGAGAGAGAAAGATTTAAATAGTAGGGAAAGAACCGCAATTCCTTCTGTTTCTGCTCAGGGAGATTCTAGCTTAGAGTGAGCCTGTGGTAGAAGATACCACTGCTCTGCCTCCAGATGTTCTACTGTCTCCCTAACTTTCACAGAATGAGCTTCGCACATTACTGACACACTTCTTTTAATTAAGGAGTTAGGAAAAGCCATTTTCTATTAAATATGATTGTAAACCCAAGTCTATAGCATCATGTCATGTTCAAACTCAGACAAATGTATCTGTTTACACACTGGAGGAAAACAGGACTGGGCTGGATTTCTTAAGAAATGCATAACATTAATTAAGTGAGGCAGGAGTATGGCCATGCATTCAGTTCAGGTGATTTAATACACTCTCAAGATAATTCTATTTACACATACTTATTGCTTTACAAACCCAGTGTATATCTATGTCTTTTTTATTTTTATTTCTGGCCCTGCTCATGGTACATGGAAGTTCTTGGGCCAGTGACTGAATCCAAGCTTCAACTGCAGCCTATGCCACGGCTGTAGCCAAACTGGATCCTTAAACCACTGCACCAGGCCAGGGTTGGTACCCATCCCTCAGCAGCAACCTGAGCTGCTGCAGAGACAATGCTAGATCCTTAACCCACTGTGCTATAGCAGAACTCCTATCTATGTCTTGAATTAGGGCTAAATTTACTATGGTCCCAAAGCTTTGTACTGTTATGAATTCAATTATATAAAATTATTTATTTTTGTATAATTTAAAAGCTAGGAAAACATGTTGTCATTTTTTATGTAGAAACAGTCATAAAACAAGCTTCTGGAAAGAAACGCTTTTGTAAAGGAATTATTTTAATCAGAGTGTTGTTTACAACTTGGTAATTTTTACTTATTCGTCACATAAAGTGTGTCAAAAAACCTTTTTTGCTAGGTCTCCACTCTTGGTTAAGTTTTGTTTCACGTGTGTATGTAGTACTGGAACCTGCCCTCTCCTAGAACTCCTTACAATGTATTGAAATTATCTTAACTCTTACTCACCAAGCCATGGCTCACTGAGGAAAGGTATCTGGCCTTGCTCACTACTGAATGTATGACACAAATATACACTCAATATTTACTGAACAAGCATTACTTTAAAACTCTAAAATAAAATTCATCAGAGTTTCCAGGTGGTGCAGAGCGCTAAGGATCTGGCATTGCCACTGCTGTGGCTCAGGTCAGTGCTATGGTGCGGGTTAGTTCCCTGGCCTGGGAACTTCCACATGACACAGGTGCTACTAAGAAGATTTTAAAAAATAAATAAAATGAAATTTATCATCATAACTTATTTTTTATTTAATTGCATTCATTAACTCAGATATTTTCAGTTCAGTCCACGTGGTAGTGGGGATGCAAAAAGAACATTACCTTAGTCCTATAATCAAGGTGCCCACAGTCGAGTGCCATGAAGCTACAAATCAAATTTAGAGCCCAATTATAACAGTTCATTCTCGGTGACTTGTAACACCCACTGCAATGTATTCACTTCAAACTCTCTTATGTGATTCCCTAATTATATTATATGGTAACTTAGTAAATGGTTTCAAATCCATTAGATAAGATGCATAATAAAAATTAAGAAATAGATTTAGTAAAATAAAGGGTTCTGTGGCAATATAATGTGCTTCCTTTGATTTATAAACCAGTTAATCTTGAATGAACATTTTGGTAGCATTTCATATGCTTTTCCATTTTACAAATATAAGGAGTTCATCTGGAAGAATTTTGTTGATTCCTGCTGGGTTTAAAACTTCAATTAAGTGACTACCATTCTATTTCCCATGAGAGCTAGCCTAACTTCTTCAATTTTTCTTCATAACTCACATCTCTGAGAGCAGGAACATATTGGTTGGAATGACTCTGTGTCCCAGTAGGAGCAATTATACATTTTCTTATGTGATTGGTACTGCATGAAAGTCTATTGGTGAGCAGTAACCTGTGCCTTGTAATTCCTTTAATTTCATTTATATTCAGCTGGGAGAGAAGCCAAATTTCTCCTGGCTTCCACACACTCATTGATGGTTAGACAGTAAAGGAGCTTTTTATTTTCTCCGCTGTAGTTGTAGGCTTGTCAGCTCCAACACTCTTCTTTTTGCAGCATTTTCTGTTGCTACCTATTATTCACCAGGAATACATTTTCTACATTTATCATGTTTACCCAGCAAACTTCCCCACTCCTTTACTTTAGAATGTAAGTTCATTTGAATCCTTTAAAAATAGACTAGATTTGGAACTACAAATTAAAACTTCTTAAGATAAAAAGTTGCCAAAAGGCCGTGTTTTGGAAGCATTGTGTTTACTATGTATGTCAAAGTTTACATACTATTGATAGGCTCCATTTATCTTGGCATCTGTTACTGAATTTCTTAACTACGAATGAATATATTTTAACTTTTCTGGCTGTTCTCCCTAGCAGAGTGAGGGCTGGCCTTGAGATTCCAACTTTATAGAGTGACGTGCCATTTTCATTTTTACTTTGGGTATGGCAGGGCTAGAATATGTATACGTAAATTTTCAATATATGCATCTTTTAAGAGAGTGATAGGTTTGAGGAGCACCCTATTCTTACAAAATATAAGGGGAATTAAGATGACTTAAAGTGAGGGACTGCAGTGCACTCCGTTAACAGCAAAATTGTCCTCTGCCCAAACCAGTCCAACAATGCTGCCGCCCCCCAATGCCTAGAGGTAAAAAGCTAACAGATCTAAGACATTGTATTCCCTCAGAATATAAATAGCAAAAGTTCATCGGTCTGCTGAAAACCACTTTCTTACTAAATGTACTAACTATATAACTGAATACGTTAAATGTATAAGCATATACACATATGCAATATGAACATTAAATATATATATACATACACACACATAAACTACTATGTATAAAGTACATAAGATACAGTGATGCAACATACAGCACATGGAATATAGCCAATATTTTATAATAACATTAAACGGAGTATAATATATGCAAATACTGGATTACTATGCTATATATGTGAAATTAATATAAACAATACTTAAATAAAAAGTTATACAAAAGTACATATAATGCAAAACAAACATCATTTACTCTTACCCCTCAATTAATTGATGAATGAATACCAGCAGTGTCTTTGAAGCCCATTTTCATCTTTAAGTCACTGCATTTTTCTGAGAGGACTAAATCTATTTTCTTGAATATTTTATTACCCATTCTACTTTTCTTTATACCTTTCACCAAGCAGTTATATTTACTTAAGTAATATATCCCAAATACAGTGTGTGGATTCATTGTGGCTATTATTCCTTAATGTTTTGTCTTTGAGAGGTGATTGTGCTGCTTTATTTTTTATTATTATTATTTTTAATGGCCACACCTGTGACACATGGAAGTTCCCAGGTCAAGGACTGAATCTGAACTGCAGCTGCAGCAATGCTGGATCCTTTAATCCACTGCACCAGGCCCAGGACTGAACCTACACCTCAGCAGTGACCTGAGCTACTGAGCTGACTCAGGAGGATTCTTAAACCATGGCACCACAGTGGGAAATCGTGTGCTGTTTTAAATTACTTTAGGTCATCTGATTTCATTACTATGTAATACTCCACAATGTATTCATTTTTCGTCATGGTATTTGGTTAACTTCCAAAGTTTTGATTTTTACAAGCATTGCCAGTATAAAAATTCTTCCTTATACACGTGTGTAAGGGTGTATTACTGGAAGTAGAACAGTTGTACCATAAGGAATATTTATTTTGCAGTAAACTGTGTAACATGAAACTGTTTTCTAAAATATCTATGAACCCACACTCCCTTCAGCACTAAAGGAGAGTTTCTGTTCGTCCTCATCCTACTCACCATATAATATTTTTCTTTCTTTACTGTATTTATGTCATAGATAACCTTATTTTCTAAAGATGAACTAATCTGCATTTTTAGTATAGACACATGTCCATAACAAACTCTTGGACACTACTGCATTCAATCTGCTAATAATATTTTGTTTAGAAATTTGTTATACTTATGACTAACCTTTATTTTTCATATATTTATCTGCTATTGTTATTTTTTATTGGAATAATACTGAGCATAAATGTCTGAATAATCTTAGCAATACGTGTTCCTTGAATAAATTCTATAATTTCCTAAAAAAAACATGGTGGTCTGTGTTTTCTTTATATATAAAATACTACTGCTTCTGGAGTTCCCATTGTTGCTCAGTGGGTTACGAACCCAACTAGTATGCAAGAAGATGTAGGTTTGATCCTTGACCTCGCTTACTGGGTTAAAGATCTAGCGTAAATTACCATGAGCTGTGGTGTAGGTCACAGATACGGCTCAGCTCCCATGTTGCTGTGGCTATGGCGTAGACCTATAGCCACAGCTCCAATTCCACCCCTAGCCTGGAAACTTCCATATGCTGCAGGTGTGGCTCTAAAAAAAAGGAAAAAAACCACTATTATTTATTTGTTATAGACTAGATTTCTTATTCTGCCCTGTATAGGTATTATTTATTACTATTATTATTATTATTATTATAAATTCAGCTATTCCATTCACTGCATAACTCTGTTTCCAACATTATATTATCTCTGCAACAATTAGGCCATGATGTTTTCTTTTTCATTCCTAACACTGCTTATTGCTCTTTCTTTATACTTTCTAATTGTTTGAACTTTGTACATCTTATTCGTCTTTCTGAAGAATGAAATTTTGCTTACTGATTCTTTGTTATATTTATTGTTTTCTGCTTTTACAGTTAATATTTTTCTTATATTGATTTCATTTAGTGTTTTCTTTTATTCTAATTTAAGTTTAAAACTGACTTCTTTTTATCTTCAAATTAAATATATATATATATATTTGCACACAGTACTTTAGCTTTAACAGAAAAGTTTCACTCTGCAGTATTTTCATCACCATTCAGTCATATTACTTTCAATTTTAGTTACTATTTCTTCTTTTATTTAAAGGTCACTTACAAGAGTGAATTTACTTTCCCTAACTTTGTGTTATGGCTGTTCTCTAGAAACATCTTTATACTGAATATCAACTTTATGTTTTTTATATTGAATATCAATATTGCATTCTGGTCAAAAATGTGCTCTTAGGGTACTGATTCTGAGAATACAACAAGACTTACTTTATTGCCTTGTGGCTGATTAATTTTTATGAATACGGTATGTTTGCTTGAAAATGCTATACTTTCTACATTTGTTAGGTGTCACGTATTTATATGCATTATATCAAGATTTTTAGTTTAAATCTTACGTATCTTTATTAAATTTTTAACATCTTCCTAATGTCCCTGGCTGGAATTATCACCTTTTTCTTACCATTTCTACAGTGTTACATTTATATTTATGTGATGCTATTATTAGTTGCACACATATTTCTAATTTTTTTATCATCCTGATGACTTTCTTTTAACGGAAGTGTAGATGATTTACAATCTAGTGTAAGTTTCTGGTATAAGCAAAAGATTCAGTTTAGTGTACATATTAATATATATATATATATATGTATATATACACACACACACACACACACACATACTGTACTAGGTCCTCTATATATATAAACAGAGGAGGACCTTGTACAGTAGGACCTTGATGGTTATCTATTTTATATACAGTTGTGTGCAGCTGCTAATCCCAAATTCCTAATTTATCTCTCCCCACCCTTTTCCCTTTGGTAACCATAAATTTGTTTTATGCCTGTGAGTCTGTTTTATAAGTTCATTTGTATTGTTTTCTGGATTCCACTTATATCAAATGATATCTGTCTTTATCTACCTTCACTTAGTATGATAATCTCTAGATTCATCCACGTTGCTGCAAATGGTGTTATTCCATTCTTTAATGGCTGAGTAATATTCCACTGTATATATGCACCCCACTTTATTCATTCCTCTGCTGATGGACATTTAGGTTGCTTCCACGTTGTATGCAGTGCTGCTATGAACACTGGGGTGCACATATCTTTCCAAATTAAAGTTCTCTCCAGATACACGCCAAGGAATGAGACTGTTGGATCATACAGGAACTCTACTTTTAGTTTTTTGTTGTTGTTGGTGGTGTTTTTTGTCTTTTTGGGTTTTTTTTAGGGCCACACATGCGGCATATGGAGACTCCCAGGCTAGGGGTCTAATAGGAGCTGTAGCTGCTGGCCTACGTCACAGCCACCGCAACGCCAGATCTGAGCCACATCTGCGACCTACACCACAGTCACAGCATCGCCTGATCCTTAACCCACTGAGTGAGGCCAGGGATCAAACCTGCAACCTCATGGTTGCTAGCCAGATTTGTTTTCTTTGCACCACAATGAGAACTCCTATTTTCAGTTTTTTAAGGAATGTACACACTGTCCTCTGTGGCTGCACCAATTTACTTTCCCACCAACAGTGTAGGAGAGTTCCCGTTTATCTTCACTCTCCACAGCATATATTATTTACAGACATTTTGATGACAGCCATTTTTACCAGTGTGATTGATGACTTTAATTCTTAATACTACTATTATTACTGTTTGATAAGAACATTAATACATCATTGATAATATATCTTGCTATCTTATAATTTTATCCTCTTTCAAGTTCTAAATATATATATATATATATCCAAAAAGTTATCTCCTTGCAAAAAACCATATAACTTTATTTTAAATTAACAATATTTTTAATTTGGATTATTTATTCCTTTTGTATATTTGATTTCATATACATTTATTCATTCCTACAATCATATTTATTTTGTATTTAGTTTCCATTCATCTAATTTTCAACATTTCTTCTGTCGGTCAGCATCTAAGTCTATGTACTTAGATGCGTATATTTTTGTGTGTATTTTACTGTGTTGTATTTATTTTGGACTGATTTACTTATATACTACTATAATTCTATTCTGCACTACTATTTTAGATATCATACATACTATATTTCTTATCTACATGTTAAAATGGTATTATCTTCCTAAGTATATAGTAAACCCAGAATTCCTTAATTTCATAATATCCTCCTGACTTTTTTACTTTAGTTCTGCAGTAATTGATAAATCTCAGCATTAGATACATAAATGTTATCTTCTCATTTACAGAAAATAGCTCTGGCTTATCAACATGATTACATTTTTCAACATTAATTCTTGTGTTAAAAAAGATCATTCAGGGAGTTCTCATCATGGCACAGTGGTTAACAAATCTGACTAGGAACCATAAGGTTGTGGGTTTGATCCCTGCCCTTGCTCAGTAGGTTAACGATCCAGCGTTGCTGTGAGCTGTGATGCAGGTCACAGAGGCGGCTCGGATCCCGTGTTGCTGTGGCTCTCATGTAGGCTGGCATCTGTAGCTCCAATTAGACCTCTAGCCTGGGAATCTCCACATGCTGTGGGTGTGGCCCCAAAAAGAAAAAAAAAAAAAGATAGAGACCCTCATACTGAGTGAAGTAAGTCAGAAGGAGAAAGACAGATACCATATGATATCACTAATAACTGGAATCTAATATACTGCACAAATGAACCTTTATGCAGAAAAGATAATCAAGGACTTGGAGAACAGACTTGTGGTTGCCAAAAGGGTGGGGGAGGGAATGGGATGGTAGGGGTGTCTGGGGTTAATAGCTGTAGATTGTTGTCTCTGGGCTGGAAAAGCAAGGAGATCCTACTGTATAGCACTGGGAACTATGTCTAACCACTTGTGATGAATCCATATATGTATGTGTAACCCTGTCACCATGCTGTGCAGGTGGGTATAATGGAAAAAAAAATTAAAACAGAAAAAAAGATAATTCAGGAGTTCCTACAGGGTTGAGGAAGCTCAGTGGGTTAAGAACCCAACATTGGTTTTGTGAGGATAAAGGTGTGATCCCTGGCCTCTTTTAGTGGATAAAGGATTCAGTGTTACTGTGGTATAGGCTGGAAATCTGGCTTGGATCTGGTGTTGCTGTGGATGTTACACAGGCCACAGCTGCAGCTCCAATTTGATCCCCAGCCCAGGAACTTCCATATGCTACAGGTGCAGCTGTAAATAGAAAAAAATAAAAACCAAAACAAAACATAATTCAACTGCGTAAAAGATGTAACTGGCTGCATTCAGTGATTCGTGAATTGAGTAGCATTCTGTTCTGCAAGCAGAGAGGAGGTCTGAGGAGCTGTACAGAACAGAAGGATTTTGTAGGCAGAAGCCATGTCTAAAAAGATCATACAGAAGTCCGCTAGCTAGGGGTTGAATCTGAACTATAGCTGCCGGCCTACACCACAAGAGAAAGTTTCTAACAAAGAGCAGATTGTTTCAGGTGGGGTCACCTTCCTTTGGGGATGGTGTGTCTATCGGGCAGATTATCTCACTAGAGCTAACCAGGTAATTCCAGAACAACTGGTTAAAGATGACATTCCTGGGAGAGGCTGGAACTCATAGGTATTAAGTCTCGGTTTGCACAACTGGCTCTATTTTGGGTCTGTTATTTCTTTCTTAAATATTTGACACTGAGACATTTATGGTAAGTTTCTTTCCATATGAAGTCCATTCTAGAAATTTCTTTAGTGAAAGTCTACTATTAATAAAATTTCTCAGCTCTTGCTTTTGTGATAGTGGGTTTTATTTGACCTTAATTTTGAAAGATAATTTATCCTAGTAGAGAATTCTAGAATGGTAGTTATATTTAAGTATTTTGAGGTCATTGTTCCGTTTTCGTCACTTTTTTTTTCTTTTTGCTGATGAGAAAATATACAAGAAGCACATTATTTGTCTCCCTTTTTATCATCCTTACCATCTTCTTTTACATGTAGGCCTAAGCTATCATCATGTCTCACCTGGTTTCCTGTGATAAAATCTTAACTTGAACTCTCCCTGACCACCCTCCTTCCTCAAACATGCCTTATCTATTATTACACAGCAGCTGGACTGATCCCCTTTAAAGTATTAGATAAGTCATTTTTCCTTCTTAGAACCCTCCAGAGCTCTCTTTTCCATACTAAGTCAAAACCAAAATCATGACCAAGGTCTGGCCCCACCTGCCTGGTTCCATTAACTCTCTGACCCTGTATGTCTTTTTTTCTTTCTTTTGCTAACTTTGCTCCAGGCTCTTTGGCCTCTTTGCTCTTCCTTGACCGAGCTAGATACACTCCAACCTTAGTGCATTTTTACTTATTTTTCTTCTTCATGGAACATTTTTTCCCCCAGACATACAATGTTTAACTCCTTCAGTGCCTTCAAGATTTTCCTCAATGTTAACTTCACATAGAGTAATGCCTTGAAAATCTCACTTGGAATTTCAAGCCTTACTCTCATCACTCTCAGTGTACGTGACCTAGCCTAATGTTATAATTCTTATAGCCTTATAACAATATTATGTACTTATTTGTTATGCATATAATTCATTTTCTTTCTCTTTTCTATACCACTGTAAGCTCCCCAAGACGTTATTTTAGTTTGTATTGATACAGATTGAACTTCTTTTCAAAATTTGTATATTATCATAAAATGCCCTCTTGTGATTCAATCTGTCTATTCTTTAACCATGGCAAAAATAAATGAAAGAACTAAGTGTAAACCTTTGGTTACTAATTTTCTGAAAAGATTTAGAGACACTGAGAAAATAAAATAAAACCCTCTACAGTCATATTAAACTCTGTTCAAACATTACTTAATTTCAAATGTTTGATTTGAAGGCCCATAACTCACATGACTTAGAGAATTTCCAAAACTAGTTTTAGAAATTATGGAGTTCCCATCATGGTTTAGCGGTAACAAGTCCAACTGGTATCCATAAGGATGTGGGTGTGATCGCTATCCTTGCTCAGTGGCTTAAGGATCCAGCATTGCTGTGAGCTGTGGTGTAGGTTGCAGATGAAACTTGGATCCTGTGTTGCTGTGACTGGGCCGCAGGCCTGCGGCTGCACCTCTAATTTGACCCCTAGCCTGGAACTTCCATATGCTGCAGATGGAGGGTGCAGCCCTAAAAAAAAAAAAAAAAAAAAAAACTAATCACCAGTTATTTACATTCCAAAAGATGTAATATTTAAAGTGATGTATATAGTCAAGGTTTTCTTACTTTCTTATTTCTCTTAGGTACCATTTGGTGTTCCACCTCTTTTTTTGAGGCTGTGTTTAGAAACTTTTTTTTAATCCTCTATTTTATATAATCTTTCAGATATTTAATTACTTTCCCTTTTTTTTTTTTGATTTTTAGGGCTTCACCCGTGGCTCATGGAGGTTCCCAGGTTAGGGGATCTAATTAGAGCTACAGCGCCACAGTCACAGCAACACAAGATCTGAGCCGCGTCTGTGACCTACACCACGATTCACAGCAACACCAAATCCTCAACCCACTGAGAAAGGCCAGGGATTGAACCCGCAACCTCATGGTTCCTAGTTGGATTTGTTTCCGCTGAGCCATGACAGAAACTCTGTACTATTAATTTTGAATACTGGGTTTTTCAGTGGACCTCAGTGAATGTTATCTGTTCACCTGTGCAATGTAAGGGAGATGTGTATATACTTTCTAATATACCAAAAAAAAACAAAGTTTTTTTCCTATAATTCTAAATACAACATAAATTTGTCTTCTTAAATCTGAATTGGAGGTTGTCAAGCTTTTTCTATGAAAGTACAGAGAGCAAATATTTTAGGTACTGTGGGCCACATGGTCATTCAACACTGCCACTTCAGAGAAGCAGCAGATGTAGAAAACACGACAATGAATAGATGTGGCAGTATTCCAATAAAATTATATTTAAAATAATAAGAGAGGACTATATTCACGTTGCTGGCTATACATCAAATATTTCTCAGATAATTTACTGGGAAGAGATCAAGTATATCTTTTGTTGGCCCAGTGTTTACATTCTTTCCTATCTCTCTAAACATTTTTTTTAACCATCTTTTGTTTCTTTTCCACATTAGACACACACTCTTGCCACTCTGGTCCTGTGCCTGTTTCATGTAAATCCTTTCACTAGAAATCAGTCCATCGTAAGACAGTAAACCAAAGTAAGAAATAAAATATCTCTTGCCATAGCAGTCAACAGAGGATGTCACATCAGCGATCTCAGCCACCTTTGATGCTGGTGAGCCCTGAGGGAACTCAGGAGGGAGACAGAGAATACCTACCAACTAGCAGCCATCAGACTGCTGCCACTCTAGATGGTGAGCCCTCAGGATGTAAAAACACAGGATACTGGTCCTAGAGAGGTGAGGTGCATATCAAAGGAATAATGTCAGTGAGCCTGGACCCTTGCTTCTTCCCAAACATAGAAAAGCACTAAATTCCTTAACTTGAGATCTCTAGTTTTCTGTTACAAACAGTAATCTTTTGCCTACCTGCCCTTGGTTGCAAAGATCCTGTATATCTCAGGTCGCCAACCCTCTTGCCTCTTTGGAGCAGTTTTCTCAGGGTTACTTGAGATGCTGCCTCTGGGGCTTAAATCCTCAATTTTGTTCACCAAATAAAACATAACTCTCAAATTTTAGGTTGTGTATAATTTTCTAGTTGACAAAACAAAACACACAAATAATCATAGGATACATATTATGTATCACTAAACGTGATGCTTTCTAGCTTTTCTCTAAATCCAAGCCTTCTACTTATTTCCAGGGATGACTTCAAGTTTCTTCAGATCCAGTAAAAATAAATAAAACAAGAGAAAAAACAAAGCAATCTGACTTTCTGAAAATGCACTCTGAATTCATCACTAGGTAATCTCCACCTTTACTATTTGGAGTCTGTGTATGACAACTGTTTTACCTTAAGACTCCATATCCTTTCTTGTGTAAGTGATTACATGTTATTTATTTTTTATTTTTTAAAAAGCCTAACTTCCTAGAAGTCGGCATTGCTTGGTTGTTATCAGGCTACAGTTGCCTACAATTGTGCTCAACATTTTGTGCAGTAAAACTTCCAACTTTTGCCACTGGAACTGGATATGTTCGGAGTGTTCTTGGGTGGCTGTGGAGTGGGAATGCTGAACCCTAACCACTTGATAGAGGTCCCCAGAACTTGTGCCTTTGAAGAAAGAATTCGGCAAAGAGACTGAGGGTAGTGAAGCAAGTAAGTGTTTATTAAGAGAGAAGAAAGAGACGATAGGTGTGGAGAAAGCACAGGCAGGCTCTGGTTAAGGCATGGGGAGGGGCACGGGACGGACAGAGATAGGAGATACAGACAAAGAGAAAGAGCAAGAGAGGAAGACAGTGACATGTGCTTTGGAAGTAGAGCAAATCACTCACATAGGGGTGGTCCTTCCGGGCTTCCTCTGGCCAATCACCTTACTTTGTCTGGCTTTGAGCCCACATTTGGCCTGACTCAGGCCCTCCCCTGTGTGCATATCTTTTAGCCAGGATGGATTCCAGCACAAGCATCTCTGGGAAGCTGACAGGATATAATAAGGTCTGGAGCTCTTCACTTCTCTGATCCCTGAGGAACTTTTCTGTGAGTGTATAGGTCCATACCTGAGGTCTCCTTGACCTCAAGAATGAGAAATAGATTGTCTCTATCTTTTATCCAAGCAGGATGCAATATCTTCTTACTCCTGTTATAATCTTTATCTTGAAGTGATCTGTCCAAAGGGTAGCCTGGGACCCATCCCTCCTGCTTCAGGATGTATATTCGAAAATAAGACACTTTTATTTTTTTATTTATTTATTTTTTTTGCCTTTTTGTCATTTTAGGGCCGCACCTGCGGCATGTGGAGGTTCCCAGGCTAGGAGTCTTATCGGAGCTGTAGCCGCTGGCCTACGCCGCAGCCACAGCAACGCAGGATCCGAGCCGCGTCTGCGACCTACACCACAGCTCACGGCAATGCCGGATCGTTAACCCACTGAGCAAGGCCAGGGACCGAACCCGCAACCTCATGGTTCCTAGTCGGATTCGTTAACCACTGCGCCATGACGGGAACTCCCGAAAATAAGACACTTTTAAAGTCATCCTAAACAGATATATGGAAAGTCTGTCCACGCCCATTATGGCTGCCTTATTTCTTATATATCCCTAATAAATCACATTTCAAGCTAGTCTTCCAATTAGGTGCCCCTACCAACAGAGCTACCTTCAGCCAGCTGAGTTGCTGGTTGGTCCATTCATTTGCCACCTAGGTCTCTACAGTCAGTGATGCTTCTGGCCATGAGATTTTTACATAGTTGGTTCTAAATGAAGTCAGCCCCTCTGACAGTAAACCTATAATTCTTTAAGTCTTACTCCACCCTGACTGAACAACTGTGCTGGCCAGGCTGGGGCAGGGAAGGGTAGCAGCCCCAGGCAACACACCACAGACATCCACTGTTCTTGTTCTAAATCACAGTTTTCCATATACAATCACTTTCCAATTAGACGTACTCCTTTAGTCAATTTCCAGCATTAAAAAGTATTTTGCCTTTATGGCTGTTTTTGGTGAGAGTAAATATTGCAGCCACTTGCTTCACGATTTCAGAAATCCTGTTCCCAGAGACTAATTTCTAGGCTCTACTCATGTGCCAGGCACAGGAACAGTCAATTTACTTACATTATCTCTAACCCCTACAAGATACATAGTACTACCCCACTTTTCTTTTCCTTTTTTTTTTTTTTTTTTTTTTTTTTTTTTTTTTGGTCTTTTTCAGGGCCACGTCCATGGCATACGGAAGTTTCCAGGCTAGGCTAGGGGTCGAATGGGAGCTGTAGCTGCCAATCTATGCCACAGACACACAGGATCCTTAACCCACTGAATAAGGCTAGCGATCGAAGCCGCATCCTCATGGGTACTAGTCGGGCTTGTTACCATTGAGCCACAATGGGAACTCCCATTTTTCTAACAAGTAATTTAACTTACCAAAAAAAGCAAACAAAGAAAAGTAAAAACATAATCCATGTGTATGAATGATATTTTAATCCATACATAAATGAATTCATATATTTTTAAATATTACTTATGAGGGATAAATTAAACCATGTCTGTAAATTGCTTAGCATAGCATGAAGCACACACTGTTTAAGTTTTTGATAATTCAATATAACTATTTTCAGATATTAAACTTAAATTGTGAAGTATTATATTTAGAATATAGTAATACTTAATTTAAAAAAAAGTGACTTCTTACGCAAGTAAATTTCATCAGTTTCTTATTCTCACCCACCTTTCCCTGACTTATTTGGGACCAGTCCACCCTACCCAATGATGGCACTACTTGTTAAGTGGATTAATATTTACCAATATACATATTTGTACAAAGTTTAATTTTTGCTATGTGTGTAAGACTAGGCAGAATAGGGAGCTCAATAAAGCATTTGGGATCTAACAAAATTAAAGAAATTAGGAAAGTAAGGGCCATGATTAAGGCAGAAAGCTTAAACATGATGACTAGAAATCTAATACAAATTAAAACAAGATGAAAGAGTACAGACTTCAGAAAGGCAAATATCAAAGCTGCACTATGAATACTGTTGTTAAAACATGAGCCCAAGCTAATCTTTTTCACTGAATCCTTAGTTTATTAATACGATAAAACCAGAATCCTGAAGTTGATTTTCTTCCCTGACTTCTTAGAATCCAAAAGGTTATTTTCAACAAAAATTCTTAGTGATTAAATTTAATTATTTAGAAATTAACCTTAATCAACTCAGGCCCATTAACATGTTGAGTCTCATAAGAGCTGGAGCTATTCAAGTTTCCAATACCTAGATACAGAAGGAACCCAATATATAAATCTTTAAAAATAATTTATATCAGTGAGATATGATACACATAACACAAATTTTCTAATTCTAGAGTAGGATATGAAAGCAATAATATAGGCTAACAACACTGTATGTATTTCTTCGTTTACACAAAGATTTAACAATCAGCTTGGGGATCTTGAATAAAATCAAATACAATTTTAGACTAGAGAACTTCTACAACCACGAAGTTTCAAAAGAAACTGGTGAATAACTCAAGTGAGTCACAGAGTACAATGCATTTGATTATACTGTTCTTTTAGAAACTAACAATTTCATTATAGTTTTTAGAATGGCACATTCAATTTAACGCAACAAACTTTTGCATATGTCATAAATATTTATCTATGTAAGCTCAGCTGCTAAAGGTATGAGTAGATTTCTGATTTCCTCTACATTAATGCTGGAAAGCATAGTGAAACCGCTAAGATACAGCAGGAAAAAGATATATAAGTCAGTACACAAGTAAGATACATAAGATATATAAGGTATATAAGTATGAAGAAACAGTAATAAAATTTGACCAATAATAATAAATTGGAGCATATTACTTTCAATGGATGAAGTGACAGGTGTTAACTACAAATAAACTAAGAATAAAGAATCATTAAAAATATATATACATTTTGAAACTTACTCAAGAAAAATATGGAAAGTCAAACATGTTGAAAAATTAGCACATTTTCACTGATGAATACAATATGCTTTATTAGAGATCTATGGAAAAATACAAACTATTATGTAGGATCTCATTGTCATAATTAGTGACCAAGATAGCATCAGCGTTTCTTCACCTTGACCAAATTTTAGAGAAGTTTCCTCCTGCTAGGCCCCTGATCGCCCCTAAATCTTGGAACATCTACTTTGGGAAAACTTGCCATTGTTTTGAGATATAAATTATTTAAAAACCTCTTGTCTGGTCTTATTTAAAACCCAAGAATGTCTTCCTTAAGAACATATGACCTATCCCATTTGAAATGTAATCATAAAGGAGGATAGTTTCCTGTCTCCCAGTCTTTAGGAGACAAGTATTAGCAACTGTTCTCCAGGGAAACAGAACCAGTAGGATGGTTAGACAGGTAGACAGGTAGAGAAGGAGATGGATAGGTAGGTAGATAGGTAGACAGATATGATAGGGACAGAGTAAAGTGGAAAAGTAAGTGATTAAACAATTACTTCCACTAAGGAGTTGTAAGTAAAGAAAAAAGTATGGGAGACCCTTGTAAGTTAATGATCATTCAAGAAAGCAGGCTTGCTTAACAACAAAAGGGTTTTTGCTGTGGTACAGTGGGATAAGAACCTGGTACAGTGGCTAGGGTCACTGGGGAGGTGTAGATTTGACCTTAAGTGGGTTAAAAGGATCCAGCACTGCTGAAGTTTTGGCATAGACCACAGCTGTGGCTGGAAGTCAGTGCCCAGCCAGGGAACTTCCATAAGCTGCAGGTACAGCCATAAAATATACAAACAAACAACAACAAAAGCAAGCAGGCTTGCTTAGCAACAAAACCATGTAACAGGAGCATGAGACATGCCCCAAGCAAAAAAACAATTGTAGAATGAGACACTAATCCTGCCCAGCGAGGTTAATAATTTTACCATTTCTAGGACATGCTTCTCTGCACACACTAAAAGCAGAAACATAGGAAAAAGTGACATTATACTAAAACCTAAGATGATTTACCATATTTTAGTATATATTACTGCATCTTTGCTCACTTCCATTGTGCAGTGGCACTTTCAGTTTGACCATGTCCATGAAGGACAAGAAAACTCCCTGCTTGACATGGAGGAGGAGCTGATGATGGAGGTTTGACATCTACTCAAGAATGAGAGAGAAGGTGGTCTTCTCCCCCTGCCACATTTCAACTGATTATAAAACTGTGGTCCACTAAATTCTAGGGCACTGCACTCCCTTGCCTGCCTGGTTGTATTTCTCACAAGTGTCCTACGCTAATAAGATTTCCTTACTTGTCACTCTGCTTCTTGCTGAATTCTTTCCGTACTGAGACAGAAGAAGCTACTCTTATTAAGTCCTGAGATGCATTCTGCTGGTTTCAGATAGATAGATGGATGGATGGATGGATGGATGGATAGATAGAGAGACATACAGGCAGGCAGGCAGGCAGGCGGGCAGACCAATAGATAGAGATTTATCATAGGAACTGGCTCATGCTCTTTCTTAGTTGTAGAAGGGGCAAGATGCAATACCCAACTTTCACCTTAGAAGAGATTTCTCAGCATGTTCCATATCAATGGACCCCTAGAAATTATACTGAGTTAGAAGACCTCTGAATTTTAGTATGATTTATTATTTCCTACTTTCCTTTACACAAATACATTAAAAATATGTTCAGAACAGTTGCTATTTTTTATTCACCAGGTCCAGTCAGCATATTGTCATCAAAGTAATGGACTTGTATTGCATATCTTGTGGAAGGAAAGTGTGATCAAGGTCCTTGCAAACTAAATTATGACTCAGGGCTGGAGAGTTGATATATCCCTTAGGCAGGACAGTGAAGGGATATTGCTGGACTTGTCAGATGAAAGTATGCTCCTGTGGACTTTATGGACAAAGATGGAGAAAAACTCATTTCTCAGCTCAACAGACGCATACAAGTTACCAGGGATGTGTTAATATGCTCAAGCAATGAAACCATATCTGGTACAGCATGTACAAAACACTCAAAATCTGGTTAAGTTTATGATACTCCACTGTCATTCTCCAAGATCTGTCTGTGTTCTGCCCAAATGAAGAGTTCAATTGCGATGTGGTGAGATTACCACTCTTGCACCTTTCAATTCCCTGATGTATAAATGAAGAGTCTCACACATGCCCTCATAAGGAAACTTAACAACTTTAGACTGATCTTCCATAAATGCCTGATTTACAGAAAATCAAGACTTATTTCCTGACCAATGAACATCCACCAAGAAATATCGTCCCATCCTTAAGCCAAGGAACTTACTGCTTGGATTCTGCCTGGAAATCACCCCTTTGCTCTTCTTGCCATGAAACAGAGCCAACCACAAACCCTCAAAGGACTCCCTGGGTCTTGCTATAGTGCGCATTTCCCCAAATGCAATTCTTTCACTGTCCTGGAATAAACTCATTATCTGGTAATTTAAGCTTGTCTTCGTTGACCTCTTTATTTAGGATGACAGTATACAACCATACTATCCAACTACAAGTGGCAAACATAGTCACAGAGATGTGCTATAAAATAAAACACAAACTCTTACCTAGAAAAACCCAAGGAAGGTACAAAAGGTATCTTGGAAGGTACAGGCAAGAATAAACTAATACATTTAGAATGGATAAGCAATGGAGTCCTATTGTACAGTACAGAGAACTATATTCAATCTCCTGGGATAGATCATGATGAAAGATAATATAAAAAGAAGAATGAGTATATACGTATATATTTCTGGGTTACTCTGCTGTATAGCAGAAATTGTATAATTAATATAAATCAACTACACTTTAATAAAAATGTTTAAAAGATTAAGAGTGAATGAGAAGACAAAGTAAATAGAACAGTAAAAATAAGTTTAAAGAAAATAACTTTTCTTTATATCTTGTAAAAAAGAAAATGGGAGCTGAAACTTAAAACATAACAGGTGTGTCACTATAATTTTATTTCTGTTTTTCTCCAATGAGAAATTAAAATATTATATGTGTGTGTATGTGTGTGTATATATATATATATATATATATTGAATGGACATACATGGGTAATATGTCCATTGCTATGAACTCTTTGTCTTAGAAGTTGATATGTTCACTTTTAAAAAGTGGAGAAAATATACTACTCAAAAGAACTATATAAATAATGAATGAACTGAAATGGAACAAATGTATTTTTAATAGCTCTGTTGAAATAAACATTAATTTGAAAATAACCCTGTGTTATCTTTCAGGTTTGTGAATGCATACTGCATTCGATATCATATATAAAATACACAATAAGTTTTCATTTGTATAGCATACACTTCTGCAATTCTAATTCTTTTATAGTTCTGAAACTGATTTCAACAGGGTTAGGGAAGTATTACTAATAACAGAATAAGATAGCTTTTCTCTATTTATTATTGTATATATTAATAATCCCTTATTCTACAGTGTATATTTTCCATAGTAATAGAAATCAAAATATAGTACTTTTAAAATTCAAAATTGTCAGATGAAATGATTTTTTTTCCTGCACAATGAACAACTACTAAAGTTTCACAGTACCTCATGATTTACAGTGCCTTACTATTCACAGAAATATTTTAGTACTTCCAGTTGCAGTCTCAGTAAATACTCTGAATTTTCACATTTTCATTTTATTTTAGTTATTGATGTATAACAAATAATTATTTGTATATGAAAGTTACTATTATGATAGAATTTTTTCCCACACCTACAACATGCAGAAGATCCCAGGTCAGGGATCGCACCCAGAACAGTGTCCTGCACCATGGTAGTGATGCTAGAACTTTAATCTGCTGAGCCACCAGGGAACTCCTATTACGGTGGAATTTATAATTTTCCTTTTTTTTTTAACCTTCATGTGCTTTTTCCTTTTGGATAAATGATGATGAAATTTAATGGATTTCTTTTCATAGTACTACACTGAAATGATGTTTTAATTTAGATTTACCACACAAAAATATTTTTATTAACTGAAAAATAAAGTATGTGGCTTCTCTTTTATCTACTTATGTTACTTTTTATTGCTACTTCTTTTTAATGTTACAGGAAGCAGACAGTTAGGTATGAGCAGAGAAGGGTGGGATGGGGCCAGACTGCAGGAAACCATGTATCATGCAAACACCAGGGGTCCATGGGCAGACAAAGAAAAGCAGGAACCTCCAGACCTACTTCTGTGGATACACCATGCTTCTTTTACTTACTTTGATATACTCCATATATACATGCATAGTCTTATTCCTGAACTTAGAGGAAATGTTTTCAGTTTTTTCCAGTTGAGTATGATTATTAGCTGTGGGTTTGTTATATACATTTATAGTGATACAAACCTACCTCAGGAAACAAGAAAAATCTCAAATAAACAACCTAACCTTACACCCAATGGTGCTAGAGAAAGAAAAACAAATAAAACCAAAAATTAATAGAAGGAAAGTAAGCATAAAGATCAGAGCAGAAATAAATTAGACAATGAGAAAACAATAGAAAAGATTAATGAAAGTAAAAGGTTTTTCTTTGAAAATATAAACAAAATTGAGGTGGAAGGATCAAGAGGGCATCGTCCTCACCTTCTCCCACAAACACATAAAAAAAACACAACTACATGTACTACGATTTGCACAGAACATCTACTGAACGCTCGCAGAAGAACTTAAACCTTCAAAAAGGGCAAGAAACCCTCCAAATAACTGGGTAGACAAAAAGGAAAAAAAAATGGAGAGAGAGAGAAAGGGAATCGAGACAGGACTAGCACTCTGAGAGGGAGCTGTGAAAGAGAAAAGGAGCCCACACCCTGGGAAGCCACCTAACTGACAGGGAGATCAGCTGAGACGGAGCGACCTCAAAGTTAAGAGAGAAAAGTGTGGCAGCTGGACTGAGGAGGGCAAAGCAGAGTGAGAGCAGCACAGATCATCTGCACCACCACCCTGGACACCAAAAGACTGAGATGCTTAGGTGGGGGCTGGGTGCTGAGACTTAGGCTCCCAAGGTCAGTTGGGGAAGAGGACTAGGGCTGGCTGTATGGAGACAACCTGAGGGGCTAAGGAGCAGTGCGTTATAAGCAGGGGAGCGATATGCTATAGGCTGGGGAGCAGTATGCCACAGCCTAGGGAACTTGGGAGGAGGTATGGGCCCACAGGAGATGCAAGGTGCCATTGTTGGCAAGGGCTAGAGGAGGGGACAGACCGCTATAGGAATCTCCTTCCCTGTGCATGCATGAGCTCTCAGAGGGCAGTCTGCCTCTGGTGCAGACTACGGGTGGATAGAGGCCACTTGCTCAGGCTAAGGGAGACCAGATGCCTCTTGTGTGGGCTAAGGGCGGCAGGGCGCTAAGCGCGATGTGGCGCCTTTTGCATGCTCTACAAGTGATAGGGAAAAATCACAGCAGTAATCTCAGAAACCAGAGGGAAGCATGGCCCGCCATCACTAGGGGTCTATGAACAGGCTCCACCTAAGACCCCAGTCACCTCACAGGTCAGTAAAAAAGAGGGCACTGCAACCAAGCACCACCCATTGCTGCTCTAACTCCCCTGGGAACACACACACCCTGCCACTACCACTGCCAAAGGCACAGGGCATCATCTAAATCTGCTTGAGGCTCATTACCACTTCCCAGGGCCCTGCAACTAGGAACAGCCTGTGCCACCTTCCTGCAGGTCCTTGCTACTGTCAAGAGCCCAGCAACCAGGCAGTGACTACCAGCCCTGCCCATTGCCTTCTTCTCCCTGGAAACACACTCAGGGGGATAACACCCTGTTCACACCAAAGGAAGAGACAGCAAATATACAAACTCCCAGGCCAAAAATAAATAGTAACCCCCCCAAAAATACAAAGTGGCACTCTTGCATACAAATAGCCCTCCAAGACTACTGTAGTTGGTTTCCCTAAACTCACAGAAAGAGAAAAATATAAGTAAAATGAAGATCAGTTAGCATTCCCAGTTGAAAGAACAGGGGAATTCACCTGAAGCAGCAAACAATGAAACAGACCTCTGCATTCTAATGGACACTGAGTTCTAAAGGGAGATAGTGAAAATACTGAAGGAATTAAGGGTGAATATGAAGGAATTAAGAACGGATAGAAAAAGTAATGCAGATTACTTTTGAAAGGAACTAGAAAATATAAGGAGGAGCCAAGAAAAATTATAAAATTCATTTGCAGAGATACAAACTGAGTTAAAGGCACTAAAGAGCAGAATGAATACTGCAGAGGAACAAATGAGTGACTTAAAAGACCGAATAATGGAAATGACCCAATCAGGACAGCATATGGAAAACCAAATGAATGAACATGAAAGCAGTATAAGAAAGATATTAGATAATATAAAGCAGGCCAATCTACACAAAATAAGAATTCCAGAAGGAGAAGAAAAATAAAAGGGAACTGAAAACATATTTGAAGAAATTATGTCTGAAAACTTTTCATATCTAAAGGACACAGATATCAAGATACAGGAAGCACAGAGAGCCCTGAACAAGTTGAAGCCAAATAGGCCCACACCAAGACATATTACAATAAAAATGGTAAAAGTTAAAGAGAGGATTCTAAAGGGAGCAAGAGAAACACAAAGCTTTAATTATAAGGGACTGCCCATAAAACTATCAGCTGATTTCTATACAGAAACACTACAGGCCAGAAGAGAGTGGCAAGATATATTCCAAGTTCTTTTTTTTTTTTTGCCTTTTTTGTCATTTTATGGCCGTGGGTTTATGGCCGCACCCACGGCATGTGGAGGTTCCCAGGCTAGGGGTCTAATCGGAGCTGTAGCCACTGGCCTGCGCCGCAGCCACAGCAACGCAGGATCCGAGCCGCGTCTGCAACCTACACCACAGCTCACGGCAACGCCGGATCGTTAACCCACTGAGCAAGGGCAGGGATCGAACCCGCAACCTCATGGTTCCTAGT
>PVHT020000061.1:2502598-2539205 GCA_004024745.2 Catagonus wagneri
AACGGGAACTCCATATTCCAAGTTCTAAAAGGGAAAAATCTGCAGCCTAGAATACTCTACCCAGCAGGAATATCATTTAAAAAAGAAGGAGAAATAAAAAATTTCTCCAACAAACAAAACCTAAAAGAATATAGCAATACTAAACCCATTCCAAAAGAAATACTGAAAGCGTTTCTCTAAATAAAAAAGAAGTAAGAAGAAACAGGATGCAGGAGACCACAACTGGGAAGCAATAACTTCAATAAGCCAGTATACACATCTAAAAAGAAAAAAAAAAACTATTGTAAAAGTGATGATAAACTTAAGGAACAGCAAAAGGAAAAACATGAAGATGTTAAAAAAGGACTTCGAAATCACAGAAAGTGGGGAAGGAAAGTAGACATAATCTAGACTGCACTTTTTATTTTTTTTAAATTGTTTGAGCCATTTGACTATCAGGCTAAAGCAAGAAGATAAAAGAAAGGGTTAACATAGTTGAAAAACAGGTCAACCACAAATCAAAACCAAACATTACACTGACAAAAAACAATAAGAAAGGGACACAAGAATAAAATAAAAGGAAATTACCCAACCAAAAAAGAAAAAAAAAAGGAACAAATAAGAAACATAGAATCAACTGTAAAACAAGGTTTAAAATGGCAATAAATACATATTTATCAATAATTACCATAAAAGATAATGGACTGAATGCTCCAATCAAAAGACACAAAGTGGCAGATTGGCTAAAAATACAAGAGCCTACAATATGTTGTCTACAAAAGACTCACCTTAGGGCAAAGGACACATATAGACTGAAATTAATGGAATGGGAAAAGATATTTCATATCAATGAACAAGACAGGAAAGCAGGAGTTGCAACACTCCTATCAGACAAAATAGACTTTAAAATGAAGGACATCAAGGAAGACAAAGAAGAGCACTATTTAATGATAAAACGATCCATTCAAGAAGAGGATATTACAATCACCAATATATATGCCCTTAATATAGGAGTACCCAAATACAAGCAACAAATACTAATAAACATAAAAGGGGAAATTGATGGGAATACAATAATAGCAGGAGACATTCACATTCCACTGACATTAATGGACAGATCCTCTAGACAGAAAATCAATATGGCAACAGAGATGTTAAATGACAATAAAAACATTAGACTTCATTGACATTTTCAGGACATTATATCCCCCCCCCAAAAAAATCAGAATATACATTCTTTTCAAGTGCACATGGAACATTCTCAAGGATTGACCACATACTGGTGCACAAAACTAACCTCAACAAATTTAAGAGCATAGAAATTATTTCAAGTGTCTTCTCTGATTACAATGGCATGAAACTAGAAATACAACACAGGAAAAGAAATGAGAAAAAAATTGCCTACGTGGAGAATAAACAACATGCTACTAAAAAACCAAAAGTCAGCAGAAGGAAGGAAATCTTAAAATCAGAGAGGATATCAATAAAATAGAGATTCAAAAAAACAACAGAAAAAAATCAATAAAACCAAGAGCTAGTTCTTTGAAACCATAAAAAAAATTGACAAACATCTGGCCATACTCACAAAGAAGAGAAGAAAGAAAAAGTAAGATAACAAATGAAAACAGCGAAATCTCAAGAGATAATGAAGAAATATTAAAAAAAAACATAAGGGAGGACTATGAAAAATTATATGCCAACGAATTTGATAACCTAGAAAAAACGGACAACTTTCTAGAGACTAATAGCCTGCCAAAAGTGAATCAAGAAGAAATAGATCAACTGAATAGACTGATCACTAGAAATGAAACCGAATAAAAACTCCCTACAAACAAAAGTATTCCAGGACCAGATGGCTACACAGGTGAACTCTTCCGCAAGTGCCGAGAACATATACACATCCTTCAAACCAGACAAAGATACCACAAATAAAGAGAAAATTACAGGTCGATATCACTGAACAGAGATGCAAAAATCCTCAACAAAATCCTGCTAGCAAACTGAATCCAACAATACATTAGAGCGATCCTATACCATGATCAAATGGGATTTATCCCAGGGACACAAGTATTTTTTTCAGTATCCACAAACCAATCAGTGTGATACACTACATCAAAAAAGCTGAAGAATAAAAAGCACAAGATCATCTCAATATATACAGAAAAAGTTTTTGATAAAATTCAATACCTATTTCTGATAAAAACTCTCTGGAAAGAGGGCACAGAGGGAACATCTACCAACATAATAAAGGCCACCTTAACTTTTTATATCTTTCTTTAGGTCAGTATCATACTGTTGTTCTATAATATAAATTGGCCTATCACCAATCATCAGAGAAATATAAATCAAAACCACAACGAGATATCACCTCACACCTGTTATTCTGGCTATTCTCAAAAAAACTGCATAAGATAAATATTAATGAGAATGTGGAGAAATTAGAACATTTGTACACTCTTGGTGGGAATGTGAGATGGTACAGCAGCAATAGAAAGTAATATAGAGGTTCCTCAGAAAAATCTTTAAAAACCTACCCAATAACCTACTCATTCCACTTCCAGGTACTTATTGAGAATTGAAACCAGGATCTCAAAAATATATTAGCACTTTCATGTTCACTGCAGCATTATTCACAATAGCCAAGATGTTGGAACAACCTAAAAGTCTATTAATGGATAAATGGATAAAGAAAATATTGTATTTATACACAATAGAATATTATTCAGTCTTTAAAATGAAGTAAATACTGTAATATACCACGACATGAGTAAAACTTAAAGACGTGCTAAGTAAAATAAGCCAGTCACAGAAGGGCAAATACTACATGATTCCATTTAAATAAGGGCACCTAAAATAGTCAAACTCATGAAAGCAAAGAGCAGAATGGTAGTTGCCAGGGGTTAGAGGAAGGTGAGAAGTGAGGATTTGCTCATCAAAGGACATAAACTTTCAATTATGCAAGATGAATACGTTTTAGAGATCAGCTGTATACACCACTGTTTACAGCTACCAGTACTTTACAGTACACTTAAAAATGTGTTGAAATGGTAAATCTCACGCTGTGCTTCTTAGCACAAAAATGTAGTAAAAAAAGAAGGTGCTCAGTAAATTTGTATGGAATTAATAGAGACAAATTACTTTGAAAATAACATTAATGAGACTATTATTAAAACATGAATGTTTTCTAAAAAGTAAATGCAAATTTCAATCTCATTTTCTTGAGAGGAATACGTGCTTTTTGAAATGTAATAAAGGAAAAAAGCAGTTCACACATACACACACACACACACAGTTATTCTCTTTTTCCTGAAAACAGGAACTTGTTAAAAAATAAAAGTATCTTTTGTAATTAAGCTTCAAACCACCTACCACCTAGCCTTTGGTAGAGAATTATTTTTCTATCCCTTTTTGCAAGTGTTAGAAAATTATTCTAAGCAACTGTTAAATATATTTGCCCATTTAATTTATAGGAAAGGTTAATTACACTGATCTGTTAGCATGGCCTGCTTGAGTGCTGAATCCAGGGAGCATAAACGGTTTTTAAGTACACAGTGAAAGGGCGGTTCCCCTCTAGTTATTCCTCAGGCTTTTGTGCTCACTCAAGCATTAAGAGATGTAACACATCTCTATGGAGATTGTTCTCAGCATCCCTGAAGTTTAATCCCTAAAGATCATAAGATGAAGCTCAATAATAAATGGATTTCTGACGTTAGCATCTAAACAAAATGCAACATTATTGGCTTCCCTCTTCTTAAAAACATAAACCTGTAACATAGACATACTGTGATAATTCTTTGGATCAGTGGAGTTTTATTCTTTTCCCTCAAATTATGAATACTCTAAAATATTCTTAATTCTAATCATATGCTATTTTTTCCTTTAAAGATGACTTTGACAAAAATGTGGATTATTGGAATAAATGTAGTTTGGACTACTGTATACTATTTAGCTGCTTCCAAGATTTAAGCATATTATTGCTACCACTGACACACTTGAATTTATTCAAAAGTTTATATCAATATTTCTTGCTGGTGATTTTGTTTTTTGCCTATTCATTCCCTAAATCAATTCTAGCAAGTGATATACTACTGAAAAGCTTTGGCTTTGACACTGAAAAACAGTATGAATTCAATGTCTATACACTTGAGACAGAAATGATAATATCAATTTGCTCCTTTTTTGGACTGTGTATCTTTTTTGTTGCAATAGCGACTTAACCATGAAATTAAGGGTGTAAGTGAACTGACTGATTATGTTACTCTTATGAACATATCTAGGATAAAGGTTAGCATCAAGAAATCACAAACTTCATTGCTAATGAAGTTTCCTTCTTATATATTCTTTATCCACACCTTCATAAAAAAAGTAAACCCACTTATTGTTAGGATATGAGACTTCTGCTTACCAACTATGCCAACCTTATCTTTAGTTCCTTCTTTTCTTAATATAAAAAACAAACAAACCAAAAATACCACTGATCCTCCAAAACCTGCTTCTCTTTAGTCATACTACAGTCACAATAGTAAACATCAATAAAATAAAATATTCAGTCTTCTTAGTTTTACCAACTAGTGGGTGTTTTGTTCTATCATATTAAAAATGTAATTTACATTTCCCTAAAGACACTGCTCATTTTTCTACTTCTTTATTTGTCATGCATATTAAGGGTGTAATATATATCTTCTTTGGTAAAGCATGTCTTCAAATCTTTCATTTATTTTTTGGGGTACCTGAAATATTATCATTGTACTACTAATATATTTAGCCATTAAAAAGAATGAAATATCTATACTACAATGGAGATGAATCTGGAAATCACTAAGCTAAGGGTAAGAGAGAGACACAAAGGTTACATGTTGTATGATTCCATTTATATACAGTGTCTAGAATGGATAAATCTTTAGAGAAAGGTATATTGATGGTTGCTAGGTTCTGCGAGGAGGAGTGACTAGGGAATAACTGCTTAATGGATCTAGAGTTTTACTCTGGGGCGATTAAAATGTTTTGGAACTAGATAGAAGTGGTGGTTGTACACAACTGTGCATGTACTAAGTGCCACTGAAGATGTTAGCTTTAAAATCCTTAATTAAAAAATAGTTAATTATATGCTATAAATTACACATTATTAAAAAGGGTAAAATACAATGAATGTACTTTGTCAAGTTCCAATTCAAACAAAACTGTGAAAAGATGTTTCTTTTTTTTGGCTTTTATCGTTTTAGGGCCACACGTGCAGCATACAGAATTTCCCAGGCTAGCTGTCCAATCAGAGCTGTTGCTGTCAGCTTACTCCAGAGCAACAGCAATGCCAGATCTGAGCTGAGTCTGCAACCTACATCACAGCTCATGGCAACACCAGATCCTCAACCCACTGAGTGATGCCAGGGATCGAACCCATAACCTCATGGTTCCTAGTTGGATTTGTTTCCATTGCGCCATGATGGGAACTCCCTCAAAAGATGTTTCTGAGTCAAATCTTTCATTCATTTTTGTATGCGTTGTTTCTACTTCCATTATTAAGTTCTAAGAGTTCTTTATACACGCTAGATACAAAGCCTTTTTCATATATAAGTTTCATAAATATTTCTTCCCAATCCAAGACTTGCTCTTTTCTTTTCTGTCAGAGTCCATGAAGAGCAAGGATTTGCAACATTTTGATTATATACAAGTTGTTAATTTCATTACATACTTTATGCTTTGTATGATGTATTAAGAAACACTTGCCAAATTAGAAGTCAATATGAATTCCTCTAATATGTAATCATAATGCTTTAACTATTTTAAGTCATGAATTTTTGCTTTATGACCTATTTTACTTTATTTAAAAAAACTGTTCAGAATATGAGGTATGACACAACAAAACTGTATATTCAAGGGAGTGATTATTATATTGAACATAAAATCTATGCTGGGTAGGGAGGAGGTGAAGACATTTGGAATAAATGTTTTTAATAAATTGTTATGATCAACATATTTTTGGTCCCAGTGGAATTTTACAATTTTTCAGATCTGTGTTACTATGAACAGTGAAAAGAAAAGATAAGAGGTCACAGTCAAACAGTAAGGATGTTTGAAAGTGAGATTACAGAGCAAAGACAGCTACTGGTAATGACATGTCAAAGGCAATTTTTCTTAAATATACAGATGTGGGAAATAGAGATAATGCTAATAATTACACAGAGAAGAGGACAAAGTGTTGGGGACTTTTGTTATATAGACTTCACTAAACATTTTTTTTTCATGTTTTTAGGGCCGCACTCACAGCAAATGAAGGTTCCTAGGCTAGGGGTCGAATCAGAACTATGCTGCTGGCCTACACCACGGCCACAGCAACGCGCGATCTAAAACATGTCTGTGAACTGCACCACAGCTCATGGCAAGGCCAGATCCTTAACCCACTGTGTGAGCCCAGGGATCAAGGCCAGATTCTTTTCCGCTGAGCCACAATGGGAACTCCTAAACTAAACATTTTAAATGCACCTTACATGCTTAAAATATAAGAGAGGTTGCTAAATGTTATCAGATATTGAATTTGTAAATACTAGCAAAATTATTTTCAACATTTTAAATCATTATCTGAAACAGTTTTCACGAACACTTCTCCATATCAGGTTTTTACTTGTAATATTTGTGAACAATGATGTAATTATGACCACTTGAACTTTTATGAAAATGTAAAATTTTATTACATTCAAAAATTTTCAACAGTTGAACTACATTCACGTAACTTTACAATAGTGACCTATAATCATTTCCTTTTTAAATTGAGAAATACTTCTTTTGATAATGTGAATTTGGAAACAAAAATTTTACGTGGAATTTTTTAAATTATGACTCTGTAATTTACAAAATAATTAATTTAGAGCAATTGTCTTACATGTACACCAGAAGCCATGTAAAGTTGCAGAAGGCACATTATCAACATCCAGATTGAAAAGAGATCAGTGGGTTTACTAACCATCATTCCTACTTCTTCAGCTCCCAACCCAGTCATCTGTTTTCTAGGCATTACTCTTTCTTCTTCTACTCCTCCTTTTTTGTTTTAGGCTGTGCCCTCAGCATGTGCTATTTCTTGGGCCAGGGACTAAACCCGCACCACAGCAGCAACCTGAGCTGCAGGGACAACAAGGAATCCTTTACCTGCTGCACCACAAGAGAACTCCTGCTCTTTCTTCCTTCAGTGAATGGAATATAAATTAATCCAGCCAACCAGAGGCTTCTTTTCTATGATAAACAAGTGTCTGTTCAGCATTGTCTACTGAAGATGTCCAGGTCATAACCATTTTCTTAGCTATGACTCATAGATTTTGTTGAATATGTAATGCTGGCTCTGCAGACTCTGGGCTGTATCCTGGAACTGTGTTCACAGCATCGCTTTTGTTCTGTTTAGACCATCCTCTTAAAGAGCCCCATGGGTGACTTTTTCCATGTTGCGGACACTTGGACTTTTTGTATGTGCTCCCAGTTGTTGAGGAGATCACTGTATCAATACAATGGTTGGGACACTGATTTACAAGCCATGGAGGTGAGTGATGAAGCAAGGTATAAGACATGATTTTGGAAAAAAAGTAGTTAAGGAACTTACAAATCCAAGGATTGACCAGCATGCTGAAATAATCAAGAAAAGCTGACAGGGTATTTATTGGAGCAGTAGTAGAAATATAACTCAGGGAACCTTATGTAGTGCCCTACGGGGTCTACAGACCATTAGGGTATCTCTATTTCTCTACTGAGGATGAATATTTCAATTATTTCTCACGTGGTTTCCCAGAGCTATTTATTCCTTCAGGATAAAAGCCAAATCTGTATTAATACTGCTTAAGTCATGGTTCTCTCTTACCTTGTTACAATAATATGGTGGAGAAACACTTAATTACGTTATAAAACGTAATGCATATAAATAACATTTTATAGCTGCCACTGTGAGAATGAAAAATTTCTCTTAAGGCAAATATTTTTCTGGATTCAGACACTTTATAAAAATAAGCTGTTCTATACAATATTTCCATACTTCTTTGTTTTCACTTTTTTTAAAAAAGTCTTTTAGAATATTGCTCTTTTCAAAATTAATATGCACTTAAATTTCTATGAAGCTACACAAATGAAACAGATATCAAAACTGAGAGATGTTGCAGTCCACATGTCTCAGTAGCTTAAGGATCTGGTGTCACTGCTGTGGCTCAGGTTGCTGCTGTGGTTCGGCTTTGATCCTAGGCCCAGGAACTTCAGCATGCCATAGGTGCAGCCAAAAACAAACAACTTAGAGATATTAATGATAGGATGATAGAAGTATAGTTAACCCACACACAGTGGTTGCTATGGTCCAATCTAAATGGCAATTCATCTAATCTTCACCATAATCAAAATGGCATATCAGTATTGCTTTAAATTTTGTAGGTGAGGAAACAGATACACAGAGAGATTAAGATATTTGTGTAAATTCACACAGGAGCCAGAGGTGGGGAGAGTGACCAAATCTAAGCAACTAACTCCCAGAGTCCGTGCACCCAAAGTTCTGTTTTGTGACATAGCATCTCTAATATGGAAACCTGGCAAAGCCTGATTGAGGACATCTCTAATATGAGAGATAGAGAGACACGAGATTATTTTGGATATTTAAAATATCAAAATTATTCAGAAAGGTAGTTTATTTATAATATAGTTATTTCGTCAAACTTCTCTGCTGGAGTTAGAGATGGAATTTCCCTTGTGTTTTTTTAATTGTAAGAAAAATAGGGCAGCCCTTTGGTTCTTGGTGTAGATAGTTACACACTCCCCACTCACATCTGCTTTCTTCTGCTTCCAATATAAAATACATTTAACATGGCAAATTGCTTCTTGTAAATTATTAAATTCTCCCATTTTCATCTTTCCTGGTACCTAGATAGGTTTATAGTACTAATTTCCACTCATGGAGTGTGTGACTAGCAACAATTAGCGCTAATATAGGCACTGTTCTTCAAATAACTGGTTTTTTGTTTCCCTGATCCGTAGTTTCCTTATGCAAAGCCAGATATTGAGACTGTCCAAGCTCCAGAGTCACTGTCTTTGCAATCATCAGTATGCAAAATGCTAATGTGATTGAGCAACATCTTCTCTGTTTCTTACAATAAAAATACTGAAGAGAACTTCCATGCAATCCACTGTATCTAGCAGTGTTTCACTAGAATTTGATGTATTGGGTAAAGCAAGGCTTTATATTCAGAGATATATCAGGGCAATCAAGAGCTCAATTTTACATTTAAAAATATCACTATAAAAGACAGGTAGTTTTACAGCTTTTTATCCATCACTGGTTAGTATTCACAAATTGATGTCTTAGAGGTTTATTTTTAGTAAATACAGTGAAGTTTCTTAAAAAAATTCTATGCTCATTTCTTTATTAGTTTCTACATTATCACAGGGATTACGAAAGCAAGACCATTAAGAAACATGTTTTGATTAAAGTCAATCAATACTTGATAGCAGCAATGAATGGATTCAATTTGCCATTTACCCCAATATATTTCATTAGACTCAATTCACCACATTATTAAAATAAAGAAAAAAATGGGTAGCAAACTTCTAATTTCCAAAGCATTCAAAAATGCATGTATTTTATTTTAATCAGCTGGATCATGGCCATGTAACATAATCAGATGTTTCAGAATCACTGTGGCATGTTCAACTATATGCAGTATTGATTAAGGAGCTATGTTCTTATTTTATAAAGCAGTGATTTGGCTTTGTCTGAAAGTGGGACAAATTACTTGAATTTGGTCTTCTGCATTCAAAGTATATTAGACACCGACAAAGACAGAGAGAATGGGAGCAGTAGGCTTAACTTGCCTCTACAAAGATGAAACACAGGAAAAAAATGCAAGATATTTAGCTGTTTTTAGTGAAATGATTCTTCAAATTATTTAGTTTCTTGTGAGTAGGTAAACTCTTCATTAGGGTTTGCAGGAAAGCTAGTATGAACCTTCTAGAGTAGACCTTTTGGGCAACAATGGCTCCAAATGACTGATACACGTAAATTCACTATCAATTTCTTATTTTTGTTCTATCTAAAAAGCAGGTAATGACAATAACAAGATAAACATACATTTTAGGGCAGACTGAAGACTATTTTTTATAAGTTTGATATTTGACAAAATTTTAAGACAGTCAAAGGGAATAAAAAATATTAAAACAGATTTTGCTACAAATTTTGAACAGACTCTACACCTATGCTGAGAAATATATACAGGACTCTCCCTATGTAATATATTTTTTTTTGTCTTTTTTTAGGGGGCTGCACCCACGGCATATGGAAGTTCCCAGGATAGGGGTCGAATTGGAGCTAAAGCTGCTGGACTACACCTCAGCCACAGCAATGCAGGATCCAAGCCATATCTGTGACCTACACCACAGCTCACGGCAAGGCCGGATATTTAACCCACTGAGCAAGGCCAGGGATTGAACCCATGAATGCTAGTTAGGTCGGTTAACCACTGAGCCATGAGAGAACTCCTGTAATGTACTGCTGATGAAACATTCCTTGATTTTTAAATGTTCTTACAATTTTAAAAATAGACATATCACATAATATGAAAATGGACAAATCTCTGTTCTAAAATTATTGCTGTGACCACATTCACAGATCATGGATGATTTTCCAACTGGATTACTAAAGGCAGTTCTTTGTCATCGGGGGCACCTTTCCCCAAAATATCATAATTACTGGGAAAATGTCAGCGTATTTCTTGTATTAAGAATCTTAATACTTATATTATTGAACATATATAATTTAGTGAGAACATTCAGTTTTTAGATGAGCACACAAAAATATCCTGAATAGGCTCCTTTTGTTCAAATTACCTCACTAATGATTGGATAACCTAAATGTAGGACCTCACCCTCATTATTTTTGGAGTAACAAAACACAGTAGAAAAATCATTTGTTTATACACCAAATAATAAAATAATTAACTGTGCTAGGAGGATTTTGGCTCCTTTAATCTCTGTTGCCTGGAATACATTATGTTACCTGGCAAAAAGAACTTTGCAGATATAATTAAGGTTATGAAACTTAAAATAAGGAGATTATCCTTACTTCTCCAGATAGGTCCAATCTAATCACTTGAGCCCTTAATAGCAGAGAGATTTCTATCCAGCAGGGCTGAGAGACATGCAGTGGCAGATGGAGGCAGAGGAGAGATTACAAGAATGAGATGGCATGCCCATCCTTGCTGGCTTGGAAAGGGACTAAGCCAGCAAATGCTGGTGGTTTCTAGAAGCAGAGAAGGACGCCTGCTGACATCCAGCAAGTACACTTCAGGCCCACAACTGCAGGTACCTGAATCCCACCAACAACCTGAGTGAACCTGGAAGTGACTCTAGAAAATAATTCAGCCCTGTGTACACCTGTTTTCTGTCTTGTGGGTCTCAGAGCAGGGCAACCGGCTGAGCTACAGTCTGCCCAGACTCTTGACACATGGGAACTGTGAGATGACAAATGGATGTTATTGTTAAGTCACTAAATGCAATATCTTTAAAGATGCAATAGAAAGCTAATGCAATAACCATGAATCCATACCATTTAAATAAAGGACAGATTTTTCCTACAAAACAATTTAAAATAACAAATGAAGAAGAAATGTAGGAAATAGAAAATCACCATGAGAAAACCGCAGTAATGGCTGTAGGCAAGGCCAATGATGAATGATAAAATTCGTGAACAGATATTTAAGGAGAAACAGTATATTTGAACAGCCTTAAAGTATGTCTCACAATAGATGTATTAATTTCAGTGGTGAATTTTAAAACACCAAAATATTATTTAATTATTCTATTACTTGGATTTAGAGCTTAATTTCCTCTCCTTTTGAGTATGGGAAAGTAAGTATTCTATTTTTATTTAAAATAATATGTGATAAATAAAAGAACCACACTTCCACTAAGGCTGGACAGAACATCAAAGAAGGTCCCAGACAACAGAAACATATATATATAAATCAATGGGATGCAGCCTTACTGTTATTTGGTAAAATTTGGAACAATTTAATTGCTAAGTAAATAGATCAAAAACATATCAAAGGCATCTGAAATAACATACACTGGCAGTTGTTGATATAAGCAACTGAAAATTTATTGCACAGCATGAATCATGATATATTAGTATCAAAGAGAACTGTGGGCTGTGATGAATTAACTTAAGATGGGAAACAACAAAAACAGGATAATGTCAAGGTTAAGGTAGAGTTGATGAAAAACAAATGTATTAAATAACAACTGTATATGGCAGAGATTTGATTTAAAAAGAAACATGTGCACAGCTGGTTATAATACAGAATAACTAATAGCAGTAGCACGTAAGCTACAAAATTCAAAATATTCAGGCAAATAAATCAGGCTCAGCAATCTATTTATTTTTCTTGGCTCTAGAAGAGTTACCTCCACTTGAGGACTCAGCTTAGAGTTCTCAGTGAGATTAATCTCTCTGGTGATGTTTCAGTGGACCTTGAACATAAGAGATGACGGAAAAAAATAAACACTATTATTTGACGGGGAGTGAGATAAACCTATGAACCCCAAGAAAATAATAAAGAAAGGAATAGAAAAATAATGTGAAGAAATCAGTTTCAGCCATTGAAATTGGGTTTGTTTAATTACTATATTAAAGGAAAATTAAAGCTAAATAGTTTTTATCCAGTCTGTTCCATCAAACGTTGCAAAGGTCAAACAAAATAATACAGACATAAGCTTGGAAACTTCCGTCATTTTTAAAAATGAGGTTGCAAATATATTCTTTTTATTAATAAGATGTCCATATTAATAATTTATTGAACTGAGAGTATACTGTATTATTCAGAAACACAAATCCTGGTTCAGTGGAGAAGAAAATTCTCAAGAGTGTATTGGGGGAATTTTGTTTGCAACTAACTAGATTCATGGTCACTTAACAACCTCAGTAAGTCAGCTGAATGCAGAAGCTCTTAGTGCTGAAAAAGTACCTTTGAGGAGAGTTAAGATAAAAAAAGTATTTATTCAAGGCCCTGATTCATACAGTGTATGACAGTGAACTCAGAGTCATGGTGGAGATAATCAGCTCAAGAAAGCAGTGAAAAGGGAAGGCTCAAGAAAGTCTTACATATTCAACTCACCTCCTCCACAGCGGAGCTATAGTTAGATTGCTAGGTGGGAAAACAGCTGTTTTGAGGTCAGAATTGAGATACGATTTTCCTTAATTTATTAATCTATAAAGTATAACAGCCAGAAGTTTGAAAAAATATTACAGTATAAAGGCGAAGGCATATTTACCTTAAAAATACATTGATATGCATTTTTTGAGCAATTCAAAATTTCTAATTTTAAAAATACCACCCACTACAAAGTATCATGGTTAAGAATTTAAAGAAAACTGGGGTGTTCTTGTTGTGGCTCAGGAGTTAATGAACCCCACTGGAGGGATCCACGAGAACGCAGGTTCAATCCCTGACCTTGCTCAGTGGGTTAGGGACATGGTGTTGCTGTGAGTCGTGGTGTAAGCTGCAGATGTGGCTCGGATCCTGCGTTGCTGTGGCTGTGGTGTAGGCCGGCAGTTACAGCTCCAATTCAATCACTAGACTGGAAACTTCCATATGCTGCAGGTGCAGCTCTAAAAAGAAAAAAGACAGGAAAAAAAAAAGAAAACTGTATTGGAGTATAGTTGATTCACAATGTTGTGTCAGTTCCAAATGTACAGCAAAGTGAATCAGTTATACATATATCCATCCTTTTTCAGATTCTTTTCCCAATAGTTTGTTACAGAATATTGAGATTTTCCTCTGCTATACAGTAGGCCCTTGATACTTATCTATTTTACATATAATAGTATGTAAGATTAATCCTAAACTCCTAATTTATCCTTCCACCATTTTCCTTCTAGTAACCATAAATTTTACTTGAAAGATATGAGTCTGCTTCTATTTTGTAAATAGATTTTGTATCATTTCACTAAATTCCACATATATGTAATACCATGTGATATCTTTCTCTGTCTGACTCACTACACATTAGTATGATAATCACCAGGTCCATCCTTATTGCTACAAATCATCCCTTTTTTTTTTATGGCTGAGTAATACCCAAATGCACAAATGTAGTACATCTTCTTCATCCAATCCTCTGTTGATGGACATTTAGGTTGCGTCCACGTTATAGCTATTGTAAATACTGGTACAATGAATACTGGGGTGAATGTATTTTTTTGAATTACACTTTTCTCTGGATAGATGCCAGGAGTGAGGTTGCTAAATCATATGGTAGTTCTATATTTAGTTTTTTAAGGAACCTCCATACTGTTCATCATAGTGGCTGCAAAAATTTACATTCCCACTAATACTGTAAGAGGGCTCCTTTTTCTCTATTCCCTTACCAGAATCATTGTTTGTAAACTTTGATAATGGCCTTTCCGATCTTTAAAATTCTAAGAAGAGCTTTCCCATCCTTCTTAAAAATTTCCAAAAGGTTGAAGAAGAAGGAATACTGCCAAAGACATTCTATGAAGCCACCATCACCGTAATACCAAAACCAAAGATACTACCAAGAAAGAAAATGATAGGCCAATATCTTTAATGAATATAGACACAAAAATTCTCATCAAAATTTTAGCCAACTCAATCCAACAACATATTGAAAAACTCATACACTACAACCAGGTGGGATTCATCCCAGGTTCACAATGATGGTTCAACATATGCAAATCAATCAACGTCATACACCACATTAACAAAAGTCCAAAACCACATTATCATCTCAGTAGAAGCAGAAAAAGCATTTGACAAAATCTAACATCCATTCATGATAAAAACTCTTACCTAAGTGGATATAGAGGGAGCATACCTTAACACAATCAAAGCCATTTATGTCAAACCCACAGCCAATGTAATACTCAATGGAGAAAAACTGAAAGCCTTCCCACTAAAATTTGGAACAAGACAATGATGTCCACTCTCACCACTTTTATCAGTTTATTTTTGTGTATGGTGTTAGAGAATCATTCTTTTACATGTAGCTGTCCAGTTCTCCTAGCACCACTAATTGAAGAGACTGTCTTCTCTACCGTAGATTCTTGCCTTATTTTGTTACAGATTAGTTGGCCATAGGTGAGTGGGTTTATATTTGGGCTTTATAGCCTGTTCCACTGATCTATATTTGGTTTTGTGTCAGTCCCATACTGTATTGATTACGGCAGCTTTGTAGTATAGTCCAAAGCCAGGGAGCCTAATTCCTCAGTTTCTGTTTTTGTTTTTCAAGACTGATTTGGCTACTCAGGATCTTTTGTGTTTTCACACCAATTCAAAAATTTCTGGTTCTAGTTCTATGAAAAATGCCATTGGTAATTTGATAAGAGATTTCACTGAATCTGTAGATTACAATCATTCTGACAATATTGTTACTTCCAATTCAGGATAGTGGGGTACATTTCCATATGTTTGTGTCATCTTCAATTTCTTTTATCCACATTTTATAGTTTTCAGAGTATAGATCTTTTGCCTCTTTAGGCAGGTTTACTCCTAGTTATTATATTACTTTTGATGGGATAGTAAATGGGATTGTGTCCTTAACTTCTCTTTATGATCTTTATGCGAGAGATTTCTGTGTACTAATTTGGTATCCTGTAACTTTACTGAATTCATCAATGAGCTCTACTAGCTTTTTGGTAGCATCATTAGGATTTTCTACGTACAGTATCGTGTCATCTGCAAACAGTGACAGTTTCACTTCTTTTCCAATTTGGATCCTTTTATTTCTTTTCCTTTTCTGACTGCTGTGGCTAGGACTTTCACTACTTTGTTGAATAAAAGTAGCGAGAGTGGATATCCTTGTCTTATTCCTGATTTTAGTGGAAATACTTTCAGCGTTTTCATCACTGAGAATGATGTTAGCCATGGCTAAAAATTAATTTTACTAATTTAATTGTTTAGACATGGGTAAAAATTAATTTTACTAACACAAATTCAAATAGCCAAAATTCTACCTTTTTTATTAGCAACCATTCCATTTGTATTATATAGTTTCAAATGCATAGTGTTTAATAACGTTTATTCATTTCTTGTTTTTTTTTTTTTTCCTTTTTTTTTTTTTTTAGGGCTACACCTGTGGAAGTTCCTGGCATTAATGGTTGAATCAGAGCTGCAGCTGCCAGTCCACACCACAGCCACAGCAACGCCAGATCCAAATCACATCTGTGACCCACATCACAGCTCATGGCAACGTCTGACCTTAACCCACTGAGTGAGGCCAGGTATTGAATCCCCATCCTCATGGGCACTATGTTGGGTTCTTAACCCATTGAACCACAAAAGGAACTCCGTAAGATTAATTTTTAATTGTTGTACTTAAGAATAATAAACACACAATATTCCACTTATACCTACTTATTTTAAAGTGTTTTTCTTCTAACATTTGAGAAGTTTGAGCTATTCATTGGTATAAACAATTATCTAAGAAAACCTTGTACTTTCCCTTTTAAAAAATGAAGTATTACTAAGAGCAAAATTCTTCTGTTTATCTCTGTTGATACTCAGACTGACACTCAGACTAAAAGGTCACAATAAAAATAATCTATATTAAATAAAAACAAAATTATTATGTAGGCAAACTGCCACAATTTTTGGTTGAATGCATTTTTAGCAGTTGGAATTTACATCTTTTGAATTCTATGCATGATTTATTTGGTTAATTGATTTTGTACATTCTTCCATTTATATTTATTTATCTATTCATGTAATGCAAATGATGGACAGCTCATGAAAAGAACATTTAGACCTTGCCTAGTTGCCTTGAATAAAAATAAGTTCAGGATAGATGACTAAACCTTTGAAACATAAAACATCTTTCTGATCACAGAACATAATTCCTTAGCAAATTTTAGAGGTTAAAATGTTAGTCTTGATAATCCACAAGTGAATTGGAAATTCATATTTCATTGATTCAAAACTATACAGTATGACCAAAAGTCTCAACATAAAATGCTAGAAGTGTAATATATTCCTTCAAGTTAAATAAAAGTAGAAACATTGAAAATATAGTTATTTCTGAACAGGCATGTCAATTTCTCACATTTTCTTCCAGAAAATAGTGTCAGTGTGAAATGTATCAATCAAGGTTTATATCAGAAAATTAATTTTTTTAAAAAGTTATTTAAATAATTTGCATTTTAAAAATTACATGAAAGTAGATGGGATTACTTTAAGAGTCTTGGATGTAAGGACAAATGAAAACATGATATATTCTGCATAAAAATTACAATCAAATTTTACAGCAACATGTACCAATAATGTTAATATACCTGATTTCTCTCGTGTTAAAGAAAAAATAAAATAAATTTTGATATGTTAGATTTCCTGAGAGTAATGAGGTCTCTATGAAAAGAGTAAATATTATTAGAGTTACAAAGACTACATTTCAGAGTTTCTGTTGTGGCTCAGTGGTAACAAACCTGACTAGTATCCATGAGGATGTGGGTTTGATCCCTGGCCTCGTTCAGTGGGCTACTCGGCTTAGCTGTGAGCTGTGGTGTAGGTCACACATGAAGTTCAGCTCCTGTGTTGGTATAGCTCTGCTGTAGGCCAGCAGCTGCAGTTCATATCTGACACCCAGCTTGGGAAATTCCATATGCCACACATGTGGCCCTAAAAAGCAAAAAAACCAAAAACCAAAAAAAATCCCAAAAACAAAACAAAGATTACATTTCAAATCTGGTTAATAATATTGATGGTAATTAAAAACTAATACTAGATAATATACTACAGCTACAATACGTATATGCCATATATCCCCATACTTTTATCCTTATATATTCATAATTATATTGCTATGATTATAATAATAGATATGTATGCAAAATACATGATCTGTATTGCATGCACATTGTAATACTTTATCTGTAATTCAGTATTATATGGATGTTATATTAAATATATGTTAAATAAATATATTATAAAATAATGTTTTTTGATCCTCTTCAATATTTACACATTATGAATTTTACTATTATTTTTTTAAATTCTAAAATTCAGTGAGGGGGGAGGATCAAGATGGTGGAGGAGTAAGAGGTCATGCTCACCTTCTACCACAAACACATCAAAAAAACACATCTACACTTAAAATGACTTGCACAGAACATCAACTGAATGCTGGCAGAACTTAAACCTCCAAAAAGGACAAGAAACTTTTGACATAACTGGGTAGAACAAAAGAAAAAAAGAGAAAAGGAATCAGGACAGGATTAGCATTTCTGAGAGGGAGCTGTGAAGAAGAAAAGGAACCCACATCCTGGGAAGCCACCTAACTGATGGAAAGATCAGTTGAGTTGGAGGGACCTCAAAGTCACCAAGAAAAGGGCAGCAGCTGGACTGAGAACAGTAAAGAAGAGTGAGCGCCACACAGATCATCCGAACCACCCACCGGGACACCACAGCTGGAGACGCTGGGGTAGGGGTGGGGGTGCTGGTTCTGAGACTTAAGCTCTGGAGGTCAGTCCCCAGGAGAGGACTGGGGTCCATGAGGTGGAGATAGCCTAAAGAGGATAAGAAGCAGTGTGCCATGGGTGCAGAAGCAGTATGCCATGGCTGGGGAGTGGAATGCCATGGCAGAGAGAACCCAGGAGAAGGTCCAGATCTGCAGGAGAGGCAAGGTGTCATTGTTGGGGTGGGCAAGAGGAGCAGGGGCGGACCGCCACAGGAAACTCAGAGGGTGGGACGGCTCTGGCACAGGCTGTGGGAGGCGAGAAGCCACTCGCAAGTCTATGGGAGACCTGGAGGCTCTGGTGCAGGCTGCCGAGGGCAAGAAGCTTCTAGCTCATTTACAGGAGACTCAGCGCTTCTTGTGCAGGCTACCCATGGCCAGACAACTCTTGTGTGGGCTAAGGGCATCAGGGGGCTAAGTGGGACATGGTGCCTATCAAACACCACATGCTGATGCTCTCACTCCCCTGGGAACAAACCCACCCTGCAGGTGCCACTGCCAAATGCTCTGGGCAGCACCGAGACACTAGGTCACTGTCCCTTCCTAAGACCCTACAACTAGGAGCACCTGGTGCAGCACCTCCTGCGTGGGCTAAGTGGGATAGGGTGCTTCTTGAGTGGTCTGCAGATAGCAGAGGCAAACCACCTCAGTTATCTTTGATTTCAGAGGTGGGCAGGGCCCACTGCCATGGGAGATACCTTAACAAAAAATCACTTGCAGTCCCAACCACCTCAGAGGGCACCACAGAGAAGGACACTGCAACAGAACACACCTGTTGTTGCTACTGCTCCCCTGAGAGCATACCCACTCTACTGCTGACACTGCCAAATGCTCTAGGCTGTGCCCAGTCGCTTGATAACTGTTCCTTCCTAGGAACCTGCAAATAGGTGCAGCTTGTGCAGCACCTCCTGTGGGGGGGCTAATAAGCAGGACAAAGTGCTTTCTGTGAGGTCCACAGGAGGTGGGGGCAAACCACCACAGTTATCTCTGGCTGCAGAGGTGGGAGCTGCCCGCCACCACTAAGCTTCCATGAACAAGCACCACTCGCAACCCCAAATACCTCAAGGGCACCACAGAGCATTATGACCAAACATCACCTGTTGGTGCTCTCGCACCACTGGGAGCACATTGGCCCTGCTGCTGCCACTGCTGAATGCTCCAAGCAGTACCCACACCTGATCTCTGTCAATGTCCAGGATCCTAGGAGCAGCCTGTGCAGCACCTCCTGTGTGGGCTAAGTGAGGTGGATTGCTTCATGCATGGTCTACAAGTGGCGGGGGCAAAACATCACAGTTATCACTGACTCCAGAGGTGGTTGTGCCCAGTGACCACTAGGAGTCCCTGAACAGGCAGCACCTGTGGTTCCAATCACCTCAGGGGAAGGCACGGCAATCCAACACTACCTATTGTTGCTCTCACTCCTCTGGGAAATCACACACCCTCTGCTGCTACTGCCAAACACTCTGTTCACCTTGCAGATCTGCCTAGAGCTCATTAACACTTCCCAGTGCCCTGCAACTAGGAGTAGCCTGTGCCACCTTCATGCAGGTCCTTGCAGCTGTTGAGAGTCCAGTGACCAGGCACTGGTTCTGGCCCTAATTGCCTCCTTCTCCCTGAAAACACACTCAGCACCCTGGGGATAACAGTCTGCTCACACCAAAGAAAGAGACAGTAAATATTCAAATTCCTACTCCAAAAATAAAAAAACCAATGGGTCAATAAGGATATCAAGAAGAAAATTAAAAAATACCTGGAGACAAATGATAATGAAGGCATAACAACTCAAAATCTATGGAATGCCACAAAACCAATGCTCAGAAGGAAAATCAACAGATGACTGGATCAGGAAGATGGGATATATATATACACAATGGAAAACTACTCAGCCATAAAAAAGAACATAACGCCATTTGAAGCAACATGGGTGGAACTAGAGACTCTCACACTGGGTGAAGTAAGTCAGAAAGAGAAAGACATCGTATGGTATCACTTATATCTGGAATCTAATATAGGGCACAAATGAACCTTTCCACAGAAAAGAAAATCATGGACTTGTGATTGCCAAGGGATAGGGGGAGGTAGTGGGATGGATTGGGAACCTGGGGTTAACAGACGCAGACTATTGCCTTTGGGATGGATAAGCAATGAGATCCTGCTGTATAGCACTGGGAACTATGTATAGTCACTTACATAGCATGATAATGTGAGAAAAAAGAATCTATACGTTTGTGTAACTGGGTCACCATGCTGTACAGTACAAAATTGACAGAACACTGTAAACCAGCAATAATGAAAAAGAAATCATTATAAAAAATTAAGAAAATAAAATTCAATGAGATATGGGTTACTGCAGCTCCATTTTATATTTGTGAACATTAAAATCAAAATTACCATCTCCAGGCCAGGAAGCTCATAATTTTAGCAACCACATTAAAGCGGTCTGAACTCTGACTGTCATTTACCTTCTTTGTATAAAGTATTTGTATAAAACAACACATTTTATTTTTAAGGGAAGAGGATATTATAATAAGCTGTTTTCACATTGTATACAGCTATTAATTATGTAAAACTCACTGAACAGTAGGTTAACCGTTAGTGCTAAGTAATCAAGAGGATAGTCACAATTGTATTATTATTATTATTATTACTGTTAACACTTTTTTGGATCTTCTACTCCTAGCATAACACACTGTCTTTTACAATGTATATATAAACTTATACTGTATTTAGTCATGTAATATGTTTTATATAATATACACTGCTTTAAAACTTTTTAAAACTATGATGAGAGCAAAACTTCCAGAGTTAAGATATTTTAGTAAATGTTCACAGATCACCTTGAAGCTCTTGATACATTCAGTCTGTTTGACTGCAGCACCATAAAAATGAAAATTATTGAAGTATTCTCTTCTGGGAGCTTCACTAACTAAAAGAAATAATGAGGCTTATCATTATAAAACCTAAAGTCTTTATAAAACCAGTATTTTTTAGCTACTAGTTTCTGGCCTATGGTGAGTTTTCCAGTGTTATGCATGTTGCTCTCTTCATATAATTTTTGAATTACATACGGATATTTAACTAAATTTTGTAAGTTTCACATATATTTTCTACTCATTATATATGAATTACACACACACAAATACTCTGACATTTTCGCATGTCATCTTTCCATACTTTGTTAATAAATATGAAAAATGCAGTGGTTAAGGTTTGTGAAGACAATCCTGAGACAAATAATATTGGGATATGGAAGTAAATTGTAAAAAGAAAATGGGCTTATCTCTATTGTTATTACTTAAGGCCATCACTGTCATTACTGGATTACTGTCACCATCTTTAATTAAGTGGTTAAATTGCTTCCACTGTAGAACACATTAATCTAACTTCCATACAAACTTTAGGAGAGCACTGAAGAAAGAAAATCTAGCAGTCATAATCATAAAATATGTACAAAAACTTTATACAAAAATTATAAATTACATTTTTCAGTACCTTATTGGAGGTTCAATAAATGGAAAACAGAAACAATGTTACAGTTTAGCAGGCAATGATACTAAGATGTCAAACCTTCTGTAACTAGATCATCAATTCAAAGTGACTCCAATAAAAATTATAGCATCTTTTTGGTAGAACATCAAAATTTATTTCTAAAAGATATTTGATTAAAATCCAAGGGTATACAAAACCCTCTGAAGAATAAAAATATGATAGTGAACAAGCTATTAGATATCCACACATTTTAACAAGGCTGTGGCCAGAAAGATATATTATGAGTTAAGAATTATAAAAATGACACAGCACAGAATAGAGAGCTCATAAATACATTATATGTGAATGAGCTTAAATTACAGATAAACAGAGAAAAGATGAATTATTCAATAACAATGGAGGGGAAACTGATTTTCTACACAGGAAAAAATTTACCTCTATCACACACTATATGCAGAGTAAACTGAATTTTATCTTAAATGTGAAAGTAAAATTTGAAACATATTAGAAGATTTGACAAAAGATTAAGCAGCTATGGATGGAAAGAGCAATTTCTTAAGAGACCAATTCAAGTTATAAGGGAATTTTTTTTTTTTTTTAGGGCCTCACCCGCGGCATATGGAAGTTCCTAGGTTAGAAGTTGGATGGGAACTGTAGCTGCCAGCCTAAGCCACAGCCACAGCAATTCAGGATCCGAGACGTGTCTGCGACCTACACCATTGCTCAAGACAAGACTGGATCCTTAATCCAGTGAGTGAGGCCAGGAATTGAGCCTGCATCCTCATGGATAATAGTCAGATCTGTTTCCCTTGCACCACAATGGTAACTCCATAAGGGAAAATATTTATTCAGTCCACCACATGGATCATTCTCTTTCCTTGAGCTTTGATGGGCCCAGGGAGAAGATGGAATTGTCTTTCCCTTTATTTTGTTATATTACATGGCAAAGATGATGGAAAAATCTCTCGTCTTATTTAGGTGTGTTATATAACATTCCCTTGTAGCCAGCTGGATGAAAAGTCCCCTGTTGTCTTTGAGGTAAGCCCGATCTTGTGATAGGACCACAGGGCTAGGACCTGAGTGGGGCCACCAGCAAGTGGGAGCAACTCTTGGCCAACAACCAGTTAGAAAATGGGGACTTCCGACCTACAATCACAAGGAGGGATCTAAAAACCTGAGGTATCTTGGAAGCAAACGTTTATCTACAGATGCTAGTACAGTTACGGCAACACCATGATTTCAGTCCAGAGATGTTTGGAGCAGAGAATTTATCTATGCCATATCCAGATTTCTGTCCTGCAGAAAGTGGGCATAATAAATGGATGTTGCTTTACGTTATTAAATAATAAAAACCTAAAACACAGGCGTAACTTCTAGTATAGGAAAATCTACTGAAAAGACTGATTTTTTTTCTCTCCCCATCCATTTTACCTTCTCTATGAATCCATTACAACACTCTACAACACAAACTTTGTGAATGTCTATTTATCTGTCAAATTACATACAAAGACAGTATTTTATTCATCTTAGAACCCTTAATAGCCCATGACACTGTATATACCAAATATATATACGTATACATAGTATGTGCATAAGAAAACTGCTGAGTAATGAATGACTAAACATACAACTAAACAAGCATGTGTTAGGACTGTGCATTCAGGAGCACTGTGATAAAATGAGGAGTGACAAAATGAACAGATCAAGTAATAAATGTCTACATGTATGTGTAAAATTTAAAATGGTTATATAAATAAACTATCTTTTGCTTCTATCAATTTTGAAGTAGAGACCAATTCTAAGTATTCTCTTTGGGAGTTATTATCAAGGAAAAAGACTTAATTATCTGCAGGACTACGAATTAAAACATCTTTAATACAACAAAGTAATAATTCCTGAGTGCTTTTTTTCTGTGATCATTACCTAAAATTTATTTATGTTTTTGGTGGGTCATCTGGACAGAAGGTAAACGTCTGCTTTATTCACAGGTACAGGAAATAAAACGGATACGTTATTTTAAAAAAATAACATCGAATACTGATCCAGAAGACTTAGATTTGAGTTTTTATTTCACCCAGTGGCAGCAACACGCCTTTGGGATAGTCTCTGAACTTGACTATACACAGTTTTTACTCAGAAAAATAGTATAACATTATCCTACTTCAGAGTTATGTACTTAAGAGCTTTTCAATTGTACTATCTCATTATTATCATGGACCATAGATGAATTAAGAAGTTGTAGTGTTTATGTACATACACACACACACACACACACACATACATACAGTGTAATACTACTCAGCCATAAAAAGAACAAAATAATGCCATTTGCAGCAACATGGATACAACTAGAGATTCTCATACTAAGTGAAATAAGTCAGAAAGAGAAAGACAAATACCATAGATATAATTTCTATGGGGAGTTTAAACTATGGCACAGGAATTCCCATAGTGGCTCCCACAGTGGTTAAAGAATCTGACTAGCATCCATGAGAATGCAGGTTTGATCCCTTGACTTGCTCAGTGGGTTAAGGATCTGGCATTGCCATGAACTGTGGTATAGGTTGCAGACATGGCTCAGATCCTGCGTTGGTATGGCTGTGGCATAGGCCAGCAGCTACAGCTCTGATTTGACCCCTACGCTGGGAACCTCCATATGCCCCATGTGCAGCCCTAAAAAGCAAAAACAAACAAAAAAACCATGGCACAAATGATCCTATCTACAGAACAGAAGCAGACTCATGGACATGGAGAACAGCCTTGTGGTGGTCTAGGGGAAGGGATAGTAAGAGGGATAGATTGGGAGTATGGGGTTAGTAGATGTAAACTATTGTATTTAGAATGGATAAGCAATGAGATCCTGCCTTACAGCACAGAAAACTACATTCAGTCTCTGGAGTAGAACATGATGGAAGACAGTATGAGAAAAAAATGTATATATATGTATGACTGGTCACTACACTGTACAGCATAAATTGACACAAGATGGTAAATCAACTATACTCTAATAAAAATAAAATTTGAAGTAAATTATGCATTGATATTGTATTAATTTGTTGTAGTGGTGACCGTTGTTTAAACTGAGTACTTTTTTTTTGTAGGAAGGTAGAGAAAATGTCTTTTAGTTCATTTAGCTGATTAAACAAAGAGGAATCCAATTAAATCTAAAGAAGGAGATTCTCGGTGGCAAAATATTCTAAGAGCTCACAGGCTAATTGAAAGTTATTTGTATCATCCCAGAAACTGTGGTACTGCGCACAATAAATCTGGGATAGCAGTCTGAGAAGTAATATCACACATGATACTGAATTATCAGGTGCATGTATATCCAGAAAATGTGAATCTATAGGCTGAGATTGAGAGTGGGTAAATATTAGCAACTATATTGAGGAAACTAATTGAACTGCCAAATATTGACTGATGCATTTCCCATTTCCTCCAGTGGTCTTCAGTTTGACTACATATTCTCAGAGATTTTTTTTTTTAAAGGAAAATGCATGGAACAATGAAGTATAAAGGATACTATCTTGAGTAAGCACACGCTATATTATACAAATCCCACTTTCTCATGAGAATTTAAGCTATTTAACTGTACAGGTAGTACAGTTACATGGAAATAAATATAACAGGTTTGATTTCATTGCCTTTCTTTGAATTTCTTAATTTTTGTTAGGTTTACAAAAACTATGAATTATTTTTTACACATGAATGACTAAGATATCCTTACAGCATGAAAATAAATGAATTTAATCACCTATAAATCTGAGTGTATTTATCAAAACAGTATATTAAAATATTTTAAGACTATCAGAAGTCAGTTACAATACTGTGAATGTGAGATTATTTTTTTAAATTTTGCTGGTGATGTTATACAATGTGAACATTGATGTTGTAATGAGAGAGCCCTGGATTCAAATCTCTCTGCATACTGTGTGTAACATAAGCAGCTCAGTTATTTTTTTCAACCTTTCATATTCCATATCTGTAAAATAATTCTTATTTTCACAGAATATAAAAAAATATTTCAAAACACAACATTCTGCATGGAAATAGTTACTTCTTTCCAAAGCTGCCTCTACAATTTTTGTAGCATACCTCCTAAAACATGTTTCTTTAAATCAAAGTAAAAGCACTTAGGGCTAGTTATTCTAAGTTATCATTTTATGTAATTAAAAAGGAAGTTGAAATTTATCACTAGATTTTGAGACAGAAGCTTCCAGTAGGTATCAAATACTAGTGTCAGAGGCTGTGCCCAAGGGAAGTAGCTGCTAGTGCCTGGTACATCCCAGTACCACTTTCTCTCATTAGTTTAGCCACTCCGCCACCCTTCACCTTCATTAAGTACATCTTCCTGGAATTATTCTGCTTTGAGTGTGCTCTCTATTTCTCATCAGCACCCCATCTCAAAAGACTATATATACTTTTCCCACTCAAAACTGCATATTGCTTTGTGTCTGTAAAAATGGTTTCTTCATTTTCCTGATTTATAATACTCCTTTTTAAGGATTTATTATATGCTCACAAATTAAAGAACATTTGATCTCATTTTTTGTTCTTAAACCAAACGCTTCTATGAATTTTCTTGTTGATGTTTTGCGGTATACATTTAATGAGTTTCTCTTGGATATAAAATTTGCAGTGGAATTATTGTATCATAGGTAGTTGTCAGAGTATGAAAGCATAAATAATTATAACTATTTTTTGGCCATTGCCTGCACCACATGAAAGTTCTCAGGCCAGGGATCAAACCCATGCCACAGCAGCAACCCCAGGCACTGCAATGACAACGCCAAATCCTTTACCACTACACCACAAGGGAACTACCTGTAACCTTTCTCTGGGTGGAAAGGTCTTTGATAATAATTAGCAATTGGAATGGTAATTGGAACATATTTTTATATCAAAAATGATCACAATTGAATATGGTTAAGTCAGCAAAAACCGAACCATTTGATTTAGTGATATGTGTTAACAAGTAATGGTGTATAATTCGACTAACTCCATGTAGGTGTGAAACATGTAAGAGGCATCCTACAACATTCTTATGAAAAAATATCCATATGTTAAAAATTATAATGATTGTTATATTAAAGGAAAATGCTTACAAATATAACTTAAGCCAAGGAACATGAAAAATAGGTCCAGTCTGTATTCATTATTTGATTGTAAATGATTTTACTTTTATGTGAATTTTGTAATTTCCAAATATTCAACAGTTGAGATGTATAATTTTATAATCAGAAACTTTTTCTCTCTAGCTGCAGAATAAGTAGATAGCAAAGAATATAAAATCAAACTCATTTTAGCCCCAATCCTTTAAGAATTCTATGATGCAAGGCTCAGTTCTTGACCTGGTTTCTGATCTCCTGAATATAATTTTGTCTCTAAGGTGTATGTTTTCACAGATCTGATGGTTATCTCTGGTATTTGTCTTTATTCCTCTGCATGTACTCCAAACCATTAAAAGTAATTTGAAAGCTCTTAATGCATCACAGAATTACAGTCTATTTGCAGAAAAGGGAGACATGAGAAGATGCTGAACTAGAACATTATGTCACAGGGAGCCTCTGTTTCACTTCGAAATGAGACAAGACCTAAACTTCAACCTGTTTGCAATTATTTAAAAGTAGCAAGTCTGCTTGTTCTCACACTTGTACAGAAATCTTAGGATGAGAGTGCTAGTACTGTAGTGCTGAACATACTGCAGATGTTAGTGCAAAACTAACCTTACACTTTTCAGAAACCAACAGGAAAACCTCCCCAGTATGTGGGCTCTGGCACTTTATAATAGAGTGTCTTCTGTTTTACTGAGCACATTATTTAGGAATGAAAATAGTTCTAGAAAAATAGAGCCACAAATTTAGGAATTTGGAGTTGGTTATCTGATATGAAGAGATCTGAAGGTAGGAGTAAAATGAGCAGTGAGAAATGGGACTTTTGAGGAACACAGCGTGCAGCATCAAAGAGTGTCTTCTATAAGTTCCTATCTGAAGGCGAATGAAATGACTGCTATTGAAATCCATGCAGCAAGAGACAAGTGACTTGTGCAATAAGATAATATGGCATAAATAATGATTAGAATATTGTTTTGAGTGAGTTCTTTTTGAGTGATTACAGGTAGCAGAACAATGACATGAATTTAAATTTGTGTTTCAAGTTATGAACAGAGAGAGGGCTTCTATGATTTGCTGTAAATTCTCTTTTATAGCTCTTTTTAGCCGCAATACAAATATTTCAGAAAATTAGACACAGATTACGAGGCTACAGTTTGCTAAATTACAATTTACATCCTTTCTAGTCCTATAACTAGCAAATTAGTGTTTGGATAGCAGTGGGACAATACGGGGGATTCTGATGAATCTATGCTCCTTGAATCCTAGTTGCTCTGAAACTGTTTTCCTGGAGAAGCAACCGCTCCTCCCCATTCTGAAGTTAATGGCCCTTTGTTTAATTCTCGCTAATGATTTCACTTGCATAGTTGCCTTGTAAACATCTTTCCTTAGAACCTACCTCTAGCATGTATCACTGCAATAATACCTATAATTCGATTTCAGTCTAAGTAGATCTCATTGGGGGATCAATGCAAGTACCAAGTCTGCATTGAGGTATATCATACACACCAAATATATGGTATGATTTTAATAAGTTATGTCGGATGCCAGATCAGGGAAGAATGAACAGAACACTGAATCAGGTTGAACCTGTCCAGGTGGGCTTACTTGCATACACAGATTGGGTATTCTGGATTCATGGTGTTAGTTTCATTGCAGGAAATGGTTCTAACAATCTGATTTTTGACTGGAGCATGAATTCTAATATGGCTTATATTAAATGAAGTTGAAACAGGCTAGCTCCATGTGATAGGAAGGAATCATAGAGCTTATGGGGATAGGACAACTGAGATATGTGCAAACTGCTCAACATCCCCCAAAATGAGCATTTTTCCCTTGGATTTCACAGAAAACTCTCTCTCCAAAAAAAGCACTGGAAAGAATGCATTGTGGTTTGAGTTGTGTGTGGGGAAAATATCTCTGAAAAGTTTGGCGGTATTTGCCCACGACAAGCAGGGAATAATTATGAGAGATAATACTATTTGAATGCAACAGAGTAAGTTCCCAAAGTGGCACAAGGCAAGAAACAAGTCTTCAGGTTTTGGAGTGAAGGCCTGTTTACTGCAATGGAAAATAGGGCTGGCTCAGTAAACTGAGTGTTTTCACCTGCAAACGTTCTGTGGCGGGCTAACTGATCATAATGAACTAAAGCCTGAAACAGATGGAGTACCTAAAATAATCTTACCAGAATTGTACAAGTAAAATCCCTAGATCAGATGATAAGTAACTTGAATCATTTCACTGGAGAATCATTTTGATCTAGTCATAGACCAACTGAATGGATGGAAAGTCAAATCTCACTGAGAAAAGATTTTATAAACTATCACAATAACATTATCACGACCGACCCCAATTTTTTCTTCCTTTTAAATCCTTACGCTTTTTTAAAAAAGGCTCCATAGATAGATTACCTGATTATTGCACAAAATAAAATAACTACATCAAGTTTATTACCTGTTTATCCTACACAATCAATCAAGGGTTGTAGCATCTCCCAAAAAATAGGTCGGGTTCAATGAGTTGAGCTCTTTGAAGCATTTCAACACAAATGTGCCAAAAGTATCAAAAAGATTTTCTCTTCATCTCTGTCTTCTGACCATTTCAGATAGTGTGGACAGTTAGAATGAAAGCTAATGAAAGCTACGTATTTTTTTTTTTTAATGCAGAGTGATGCTTCTAGTAATTCTTAGAAGCCCAAGCTCTCCCTCAACACAAGCCGCTCGCGTTATCAACCTATTTGCCTATGACAGGTGAAAAGGCTCAGAAGGAGTCTCCCCACAATGTACCACTTTTGCTTGAGGATTATTTGGAGCTAATGGCAACTGAGACTCTGCAGCTTGAAAATAAAACTCTGCCTCTCTCTAAGCTACATAGATATATTTATACTGGGGGTCTTCCCCACGATAAGAGTCATTACCAGGGATAATTTTTATCTGAGTGGCAAACATCTAATCACCCAACATCTGTTCTTCTTATACTACTGCGAATTTCCCTCCTGTTTTGGGAATCCAGGCTGTTTGGTCTGTCCCTCACTTCAGAATGCCATGCACACCGTTCTATCTTTGAAACTCTCATGTATGTGGGGTTCTTATACATTTGTTTTTTCTCCTGTAGTCTTTCTTATGTCAATTTGATCCTTTGAATGGCCAAAAGAAACTTTGAGGGGTGGAGGAGAATTCTCCCGCCCCTACACAGGTTTCTTTTCACCTTTCAACTCTAGCTTTCTGGCTGTGTCATCTCAGGGCCCTTCCTCAGTCTATCTTTTTTTTTTTTCTTAAGTGAACTTATCACAAATCGCATTGGTTCAGCACTTATAAACATTTTGTGAATGTTTCTCATATTGTAAGATAATTGCCTCTTCAGGTCCTTTGTGTCTTTTCTTTTTAGCTTTCTGAGTTTTCTTATTGGCTTCTAAGAAAGATTTGTCTATTTCCGGTATTACAAATATAAACTTTTTTTTCTTTTGAAATGAATTTTTCATTTAACATATAATACTTGTTAGAATCCATCTCAACAAATATATCAACTTCAATAGCATTTAGAGTATATGATGCTATAACAACCTCTATTTTTCCAACTAATATAAAATACATTTATATAAATATTTATAAAACTATTTTGTGCCTATAAAAATGTTTATTTTTATCCAACAGTAAATATTCATAAAATATTGATTAACAGAGACATATTCTGATGAGAGGCAAACCATAATATGAAGATTTGAAGATACAAACATGAGATTTAAGATTTAAAAAGCAATTCACTAGTGAGTTCTCTCCTAGTGTTTAAATGACATTTTAACTTTAATATTTTACCTAGTGATTTTAATAATTATTCCTTTTAAAATGTGTGTTATATAATAAATGAAAACCAGAATGCAGATAATAAGTTTTAATTAAATTATAAGCAGAAATATTATTGTAACTGTTTCTTGGTTTATGCATATGTATGTGTATAAAATATTTATAATAAAACCTATAACAACATACATCATAATTTGTAACTTACCCTTTCCTGTTAACAATAAAATGCAAATTTATTTCACTGTGTTAATGGTTGGCTTTACAGAATGAAACCCATCAAATACTTTAGCAACATAGTTAAAATTGCAAATGACATATCTTCAAGTAGATAAAATTTTCCCTTACAAAACAAACTATATATTTACCTCCAAAACATCAACTGTGAAGTGATTTCTGAACCAATAAAATAATTTGGGGTAAAAAGTAAAGAAAGAATCTTTTAAAATAACAAAAAAAGTAATAGTTGTGATAATCATTATCAGCATTATATTAGAACAGTATCATAGCAAATTGATGAGTAAGCTTTAAGATTTATATGTACACGCTTAATTACAAAATTTAAAAAGCTCCATGTCCTTTTTAATACTGTAAATTATTAAAATACATATTTATAAATCATGGATGATTAAATTACTCATGTCATAATTTTAAATGAAGTATAAATGTATGATTGTGTTCTGAATCACCGTTTCTTGGTACTTTAAATGTTCATTTAATTTCCACTTTCATTTAGTTTCTTATGAAATGACTATATCCTGCTGAGATTATAACTTAAACATAAATATACTCTGTGGACAAGAGGGTAATTTCAATGTGCCCAGCAGCTATATCTATAACATATCATACTGCGATCAAGAATACTATAGCACAAATTCTCCAATTAATTCAGCCTCATTCTTAATTCACATGGAAACGAGTAAAGGAAGGGCTGAAATTACGTTAGTGACAGGGGGCAAAGGAAGAAGTGCCACTATAAGGTCTTTCACCACTTAGTCCATTCAATTCACCATTTCATAAAATATGAGACTGCAGACAACTACCAAGACATCCCATGACCTCCCTTAGATGTTAATTATTTTGTGAATTTTTCCTTTGTTTTTACTCCACAATATTGAGAATTTTAATAAATATAATCTCATAAATTGCAAATGCATACCCATACAAACAAGACATACAATGCAGTCATTAAAAAAATCACTTTATAGTATTATCATACAAAAATTACATTTGTCATTGAGGATATGATCAGTGTTTAATAAGAAAAGTTAGATACCTCTATATTTTGTTTTCCTACCTTCTTTGAGTAGCCAAGTGCTATCCTTCTTTAAGGCAGACCCAATGTAGCAAAGTTCCCTGCTGTACGTTCTGGAAATACAGCTCTTGCAGAAGCAATTACTTTCAAAGCTAGCAAGGATTCCTAGCCTTCTAAGCTTTACCTTGCTGAGTGTCAGCAACTGACGATCATCTACAAAAAGCACAAAGTTTGAAAATAAAAAATCAATCTTAAATATAAAAAAAAAAATCAAAGAGTACTAGAACCCGGGTGACCTTATAAACCTGTGCCTTTGTCTTCTGCAATGTTACTTAAATGGAAACGTAGCTCATAGAATCTACATATCGTGCTCGAGGTAAAATATATAGTCTAGTCATTAGCAAGGTCAGGTCATCAGGACTCCAGAGCCCATTTGTAATATTACTTAAATACACATTTACACATATAATGCATTTGACATATATATATATTTACATTAATTTACAAATATGAAAAAATTAATCAATATAATTGTCTTCGTGAGGATGTTTTTCTTTTTCTACTCCTGCTATGACTCCTGGAGATAACTAAAGGCATGCTTAATTTCAGTGAGGTTACAAAACATTGGCCCTTATAGTCATGCATTTATGGATTCATTAAAAGCTCTTGCAATCTAGGGAGTTCCCTTCGTGGCTCAGTGGTTAACGAATCCGACTAGGAACCATGAGGTTGAGGGTTCGATCCCTGGCCTTGCTCAGTGGGTTAAGCAACCGGCGTTGCAGTGAGCTGTGGTGTAGGTTGCAGACGCGGCTCGGATCCCGCGTTGCTGTGGCTGTGGCGAAGGCCGGCGGCTATAGCTCCTGTTAGACCCCTAGCCTGGGAACTTCCATATGCCGCGGGTGCGGCTCTACATAAAGGCAAAAAGACAAAAAAAAAAAAAAAAACACTCCTGCAATCTAAATGCTTGACTGTTTTATTAAACTGGTAAGTCAGACTAACCACATACAAAGAAACTCAGTATTTTATGTCTATCTCTCAAAAATGTCAATTTTCCTGCTGTCTTCAATGTGGCTTTTGCCTTGGCCTTTACTAGAAATAGAGAAAAATACTCTTTCCAAGAAAAAAACTCTCTCTGGCTCCCTTACAAAACCTTTGTTTACTTCAGAGGCATCTAATACTTTAGCTCCAGTTCTAGTTAAGTCATACATGCTTAATTTTAACTGACCAGCTTTCTAGTTACCTCTTTCTGAAATAAGAAATGGAAGAAGCTATCTTCCAAACTCAGTATACAGAGAATAGACACTTTCTCCAAATGCATTCCATCCTGTGTTTGAAATCTGTTTACTAATACTGCATGTTCATCCCTCATGACTTTTGCCTCACGAGGTCAAGTAAAAGGAAGATAAAAAATTTTGCATTTGTGCTCCATTTTGAGTGAATCACAAGTGAATAAGTATTTAATTACAAAATATGTCTTATTGGAGGACACACCACCATGTGCCACCATGTATGTGTTAGGTTAGGCTCTGTTCCTGGAGAGTCTACCAACTTTCTAGACAGAAAGCTCACACTTCAGATGTGACTACTTCATGTGCTATGGTTGTTTTTTATTTAATTGGTATTAGAAAGTTTGTTAATATGGTTAGCATTGAGTACATATCCAAGGCTGAAATTACCGGTTTGTAGGGGTTATGAAAACAAGACATCTTTGTTGAAATTATGAGTATAGGTGAATTGTTTAAAATATTTAGAAATCTTCCATATCCCTGAATGACCAGACCTGAAGCATCTTGTACAACATTTAGCATGTGACATCAGGCATTAAACTCAAGGCTTGATGACTATTTATTTTATACCAACAGATCTAAGTATTGATGGCCTGATATTGATCCTAAAAAAAAGAATTCTGCCTCTATAATACTTTTCCTCTTCTTAGAATGAATCATTTAAGTAAGTTTTGATCAGAGCACTTGAAAGAACAAATTTTAAAACCAAGCTTTCAGAACAGAATACATGTAGTGTTTTATACCAGTTTGCTAAAAAAATAACATGTGCTTAAAAACATCAGCCTGGTGTCAGGATTTGGTTTTTAACTTTCATTAATTAGTATCTGGATGTGACTGAAGAAAACTGTAACTCTAAATAAAGGCTACTTCCATTACACACAAAACAGACTCAAACCAGTTTACGACAGAACAACCTTGAATCATACAAAGAAAGTTCACTTGCCCCAAGCTCCCTGAATTATGTATTTTAGAAATATACAGAGAAGGCAGATGCTATCAAGTTATACCTCTGACTCTGATTAGTTCATGTAAGCCTCCATTACATAAGTCCAGTATGTCCTTGAGGTATCTGTTTTCTACCTTCAATAGTAATAACTAAGCTAATACAATCTGCTAAGGCATCAGTGGAATCACAATTGTTCAATGGGAATCATGAGAAATGGGGCGAGCAAGGGTCCATGAAATCATATTTAACAGTTAATGGGAGCCTGATCTCTAAATTGCTAATCTCAAAGCAGAAATCAGACATAACTGAAATCAATAGCATCGATTTACCACACATAGTTAGGATGTTTTTGTCAACGTAGTTTTACCTAAGTCTCTATTAGTCGTGTGGATTCACCCAAAGGCTGGGATAAATCCTCTTAGCTCCAGATGCATCACCCCAGCACAAAGGCAAACTGACTTCCCTTCCATAAGAAAACAATGCTTCAATAAAGTACAGTTCACAACAAGCACTTCTGAGCTTTAGTCTCATTTTTCTGTAACTTACAAGAATCTGTATTATAACATTTATGTGATTATGTTTTTCATTGGAATCTTCAGTACAATGTTTCCTTTTTCATAGTGGGCATGCAAGTTACTTCCAAGTTAGGTATATCAGAAAATTTGGTTGAAAATGCAATAAAAATAACATATAACTAGGAAATATTTATCCTATGTTTACTCCAATATCATTAAAGTGTATGCACCTACTTAAATAATATAGAAAAATAATTTATTATTTCACCATAATGTATGCAAGTTATACACACTTTTATGACATATCTAGAAACAATGCTGGTTTCAACTGGTTGCTTCAAAGATTTTTCTCTTAAATTAATAAAGTTATAAAATCTTATCAACAGATTTCCAAATTCATATCTTATTTTTCCCACAAGCTTCCCAAATACTTCTTTTGATTAAATACTCAAAACTTCACACATCTTAGGAGAAAACTTTAAAGTAATTAAATAAAAGTAGAATGATTTCTAGCATTGCTTTATTTAGAATATAAGACACTGAAAAAGAACTATAATATTCCCTATGGTTACTAATATGGAACTAGTATTCTTTAATATTTACAAAACTAAGTTCATAACTACTTTGCATAATAGACAAGAAAATGTATTTTATAGCACATATTATCTTATCTGTTTTTAGAAATCTACTAGTTATTTATGATACAAAACATATCAGCTACTTTAATTTAGACTGAATCTTTAAAATGTTTTGAAACATAAATATTGGAATTTACTTGTATGCATTAGAAGAAAATTACGTCAAGTGATGATTTAAATGTGCTAAGAAAGACAAATATTAAGTCCCCCAATTAGTTCATTCTCACTATTTCATCACTTCTAATTTAAGGCTTTGATTCTAATTAAAATAAAATATTGGGAAGGGTAATTTTATTAACCAGAGTATTAAATGCAATTTCCTAGCTAGTCCAAGCAGATGTGATAAAATATGTGAGGGTAAGCAGAAGAAACAGAAATCATATTAATCATTTTTGGAATAGCAGGAACAAGAACTAAAACAAAATACCTATTTCCAGGGTAGTAAAAATAATTATTTGCTGAATATTAAAATCTAGTTTCCAAACTATGAATATCACTGATTCATAGAAAACTCCAAACTTTTACAAAATGGAATAATGCTTTTTTTTTTTGTAAACTGGTAAAAAAAAAAGGTTCTGAGAGCTTTGAAAGATCATTCTTAAGGACTAGAAGAGGGAGGAGACCAAGTGACAAACCCATTCTGAGAATTAGTTTCACATTAAAAAAATTTAGTGAGGCAAGTATAAAGCAAATGGGAGACTAGAGGCTATGACCAAAGTATTTTAGACTAATGAAAAAAACTATAGGAGTCACTTCATGACACAGGAATTCACTTATCTTTTACGGAAGCAGCCTCCCTGATAGATTAACAGAATAACATACTGAAGACTGATCTAGGATAGCACTCTTTTTTTTTTTTCTCATTTATTTTTTTTATTTTTATTTTTTTTAGTTTTTTTTTATTTTTGCATTATATCTGGTTTACAGATTTCTGTCAGATTTTCCAACTGCACCATGTGGTGACCCGATTACATGTACATATATGGATTTGTCACATGTAATTAGATATAGTTCCCCGTGCATTACAGTTGGAGCTCCTTGCTATTCCATCATTAAAGCACTAGTTATCCCCATTCCCTCCCACCCCTCCCCCACCCCTCCCCCGCCCCCTTGG
>PVHT020000061.1:2540205-2557848 GCA_004024745.2 Catagonus wagneri
TCCCAAAGCAACAGAAATCAGAGCAAAGATCAACCAATGGGACCTAATCAAGCTGACAAGCTTTTGCACAGCAAAGGAAACCAAAAAGAAAACCAAAAGACAACTTACAGAATGGGAGAAAATTTTTTCAAATGACACAACTGACAAGGGCTTAATCTCTAAAATATATAAACAACTGATGCAGCTCAACTGCAAAAAAGCCAACAACCCCATTGAAAAATGGGCAATGGACCTGAATAGGATAGCACTCTTGAAATGTCACTATGCAGGGTTGGGGTGCTGCCATTGAGAACGCAGAATATGCAGAGCTGCCAATAGCCTACATGTGGAGAGAATATTTAAGTATCAAAGGAAAAGAACCTGTCTTTCACACACTTCTTGCTCCATCTGGGATTATCATTTCAACAACATTAGGTTGTGCTGGATTAGGAGTCCAGTTTCCTAGAAGTGCATATTTCTGACAAGAGACAGAGAACACTGCTTGGAAGCTTTAAGTAATACCTGGCTGCTTTGAGCTCGAATAATCAATAGGTAAATGGAGTTATTTTGGTGGCTGGGGCATTCATCCTGGATTGCAATATGGATCTAGGGTTTTAAATACAAAATGTTGCAAAGGTAATTTGTCTGGAAAATAGTAGATTCCTGGGGCCATCACTTCACAGGCCATCTTCAGTAATAACTGTCGATAGCAATTACAGTAACCATAATCCACAAAGGCAAGACCACTCAGGCAATGCAAAGGAGCCAAGTTACTGGTTAAAAACAAGGGAATTCTATGATAGGTAGTAGAGAAACTAGATGAAAAATTTTCAATTACAGATTCAGAACCAGGCTGCATCAATAATTAAAAGCTCATAAAACTTTTATTGGTTTTCCAGCTTTCTCTACTTCGTTTTCCCCTTTCTCCTGTGTTGGAATTACATCACACAATAAACATCAACACTAAATTTTGTTTCAAGCTCTTACAGCGAACCCAAAGACATTCCCTAAGAACCAAGCAATATTAATAGTTTATAGGCAGTTTCATAACTAAGCACAGAAAATGAGATCCTATTTAGTATAAATCCAATAAGTGGCAGTCTGGGAAACAAAAGACATTTAACCATACTAATCAAATATCAAATACATTTAACTACACTAATTAAATATTGTAGTAAGATAACTATAGTCTTAAACATTACTATTCTTTATGTAATCAGTTTCTCATTTTAAACAGTTTTATTTCAATTCCAACATATCTGAAGTACAGATTTTTTCAATTTCAAGCACAGAAATTCTACAGAATAAAAAGCACATCTTCTAAAGAGCAAGCAAATCAGAGCATAATTAATGTAGAAGAGACAATGGAATCCCCTTTACAAAAGAAGCCATCTGGGATCAAAAGTGCCCTTTTAACTATTGTTCCTGTTATAACAGACTTCATTATGCAACCTCCAAAGATTTTTCTAAAGTTGAGAGAAGTGACCTTGTATGTGTTGTATGTGTTGTGTGTGTGCTCTTCTTCCCTCTTTTTAAAAGCTCATTTAAACTCTTTGTCCCAAAGATCTCTAGAGATTATATCCTGATTTAAGGGCTGATAAGAATTTTCAAGTCAAATCGCCTTATTTTAACACTGTGCAAGTATCCACTGATGTCAAAAAAATGAACAAGGTTTCAAGTACTTCTTAAATATTTAGTTTTAATATTTTTTCATGAATGAGAAGTCAAGAAACAGGAGGGCAAAAGGATAAAAAGTGCATTATACAATTTTACAGATATTTAAAATAATATTTTTAATAAACCCCATACTTTTATATAGCTAAATCTGCCTACTCTTCCTACCTCCCTCACATACCATATTTCACCAATTTCAAAATTTTTTTTTCTGGTATGTCCTATATAACATTTTTCTTTTACCATTATCATTTGTGAATGCTACTCTATCATTACACTTCCCACTTATTCTGTTAATTAGTACATCTGTTTTGTTCACTACTGTATTCTAAATAACGAATATACTGCCTGGAACACAATATATGCTAAAAATATTTATCAGATGCATGAATATATAAATTAGGCATTTGCTCTTGTATTTTTTTCCAAATGAATAGTAGTATTTAATAAGCTTTTAAAAATGAAAGTCCACGTTTACTCACTTAACGTTCAACTTTATTATAGGTTACATATTATACATTAGTCCATTTATGCAACTTCTATTCCATATCTTTGAATCCTTTAAGTTTCTATAAAATTATTTAAAATACTTTTATTTCTTAATTACTCTTTTCTCACCTGATATAAGTTACTCCCTTTTTATTATGCAAAATTTAAATAATTTGTTTCTGGCTATTGTCTGGTATATATTATTTGAAGGATACTTTTAAAATCCAACTTACTATTTCCAATTTTGTTTTTTTTTTTTAGGGCCACACCCATGGCATATGGAGGATCCCAGGCTAGGGATTATATCAGTGCTGCAGTTGCTGGTCTACACTACAGCCACAGCAACCTGGGACCCGAGCCACATCTGTGACCTACACCACAGCTCAGGGCAACACAGGATCCTTGAGGTCAAGGATCAAACCCTGCATCCTCCTGGATACTAGTCGCGTTTGTTACTGCTGAGCCACAATGGGAACTCCCAAAATAAATTTTAGAAAAGAGGCCATGTATGCCTATAATAAAGAAGTACCTTCCCCCTCCACACACAGTTTGGAGACTTTTCACATGCATATTTTAAGGTTTCTGTCTTCTGTCTGTCTTTCTAAGTGGACATACAACTGTTTTTTAGTACCTAGTATTCTCCTTTTGTTTAACATACCCCACTAGCAGTGTTTTATGTGAAGGTCTCTGTTTTCCATGTCTTTGACTCTATGTCAGTTGCATGTGGTGGTGTCTAACGGTTATAGCCGCAATGCAAAGTGCACCATTTTTATTCATAAAGGGACCATTCATTAGCTTGTAGAACTAACAAAATTTTGTACTATTAACACTTGTCCTTAACCCTTCTATTTGCATTAACTTGGATGGTATGCAAGTCTTTATTTTTACATTTTCTAACTTAAATATTTTTAAACAGATGTATCTTTTACAAATGGGTTATGTTCAGAGTAAAACTGAGAGAAAGGTACAGAGATTTCCCTTATAACCCTCTGACCCCACACATGTAGAGCCTCCCCCAAGATCAGCCTTCCTCTCCAGATGCTACATTTATTACAATAGATGGACCTACAACTGACACATCAATATCACCCAGAGTCCACAGCTAACAGGATTCATTCTTAAGGTTGCAGATTCTTCCGGTTTCGGCAAACATATAAAGAAAAATAGCTACCATTATAGCATAGAAAAGAGTAATTTCACTGTTCTAAAACTCCTTTCTATTCTGTCTGTTTTGCGTATTTTTTAACAATTTTTTAAAACACCTTTGTGATGAGTTTAGTGTTTTAATGCAATCTGAGGACCAGTCTTTATATGTTCATGAGTTAACCATATAAACAATTTTATAGAAACTGTTGTTTTATTTTACAATTATTTGTTATACTTATTTCTAGTTTCATTTTTCCCCATCGGCTTGGTATATTTTTCTTCCCCTTTATTATCCTCACTACACAGTGCAAGTAATATGGACTACATACGGGTATATTTAAATTCCAGAAATTATCATTAGAATTTTTAGTCTAGCTTAGAATCTATGTATCTTAATTAATTAAACTCATAAATAAGTCAATATGTGCTGACTCTTTCAATGACTTTCCCAGTGTGAGGAAGTGTCAAAGTTCTAGGTAAATAACAGATTATACAGTTTTTACACTCACAAATAGATAGATAGATAGATAGATAGATAGAAAGAAAGAAAGAATGACTTGGATATCCTTGTTTATTTATTCCCAAGACTACTACTAAAGAAACTTGTACAAAAAAAAAAGTAAGAGTGTTTCCTTATTTTTAAATAGTTGAGGATTATCAGGAAATGTATATCAAAAATACAAGCAGATAATTCATCAGGAGAACATAAAAGATTCTAAAAGTAGATACTTCTGGTATACAGGCTTAGGATGGGAGACACAAGCTATTGGTCTTCTCAGTGTAGGCTCTTTTGGAATTTTTTTTTTACTCTTTTGTATATATATTACTTTGACAAAAATTAAAAATTAAAAACTGAAGTAGGAGTTTCCTTCGTGGCTCAGTGGTTAACGAATCCAAGAACCATGAGGTTGCGGGTTTGATCCCTGGCCTTGCTCAGTGGGTTAAGGATCCGGTGTTGCCGTGAGCTGTGGTGAAGGTTGCAGACGCGGCTCGGATCCCGCATTGCTGTGGCTGTGGCGAAGGCCGGCAGCTACAGCTCCTGTTAGACCCCTAGCCTGGGAACCTCCATATGCCGTGGGTGTGGCTCTACATAAAGGAAAAAGACAAAAAAAAAAAAACTTAAGTATATCTGCACTCAAACTCTTCAGAGGTTTAAGTTTCTAATGTTGGTGGTAATATATTCTTACAGACTTCAATCCATTTTTTAACTTAAACTCATTATTTAACTAATAATATGGTAAAAATAAGTTAATTCCACATGCATCTTAAATGGGTGTATCTAATGCATTTATCCTCAAAATTATGTTGTTAAATTATGATTAAAATAGATAATAACAATGTACACATATATTTAGATTGTGTGTATAAATGTGTATATATTCATAATCTCTCTCTCTCTCTATATATATATATACATACAGTGCAACAGAATACAAATAGTCTTTTTAAAGCCTGACACCAAAATATATTGTCAAAACAAATTGCATTTAGAGACTTATTATCTCCTCTGGTTTTTACTTCATAGAGCTCCAAAGATCAAATTTTATTTTAATATGAATATTAATATTAATCAACCTAGTAGAGATTTAAAATTTTTATTGTCCTATTAAGAAAATAAGTGAAAATTTGTAATTAATATATTTTCCTCTGAAATACATACCGATGTAGGATATATTTTAACTACATACTTTTTCTTGTGGTTTTTACTTTATGGCTCATACAAAATTCCACTAGAAAGCATTTCTTTTTCTCCACTGTTACGAACAACTGTAAAGGTTACTGAAAATGTCCTACTGCCGTGACTTAATATGATAACAGTTATTTAAATTCTGTGTATTTAACTGAAATAACGTTCCTGATGAGGGACTGATTTTGTTATCTTAAATATACATCTTGTTTGTTGTTATTACTATAGTCCTTACTATTACAAGGAAGCCATAGCTATATTACCAGTCATAACTGATTACACATTAAAATATCAGTAAGTGAAGTAGCCTTTCAAGCCTTTTCTCCTGGCACAATATGCACAGAGATGCAAATTATGTGGTTAGGTTTTTGCCAATTCCTTTTAGCAAAGTAAGCAGCTTGTGCCCCTCTTATATAATGACTATTTTTAAGTATTTTTAAGTTATTCCATTGAGAAATCTTCAATAAATAACCATTATAATTTTTAAAAAGTTTCCTTATAACTATAAAATTTGGGCTATGTTATCTAGTACAAAATTTAAGACAAATTTTTAAAAAATTCAAGATTTGTCACTGGGTAAATGTAAAAATAAACAATAGATTAAAATGAACAAAATCTAGAATTCCATACGTTAAAAAGTATTTTATCTTAATTGATGTTTTATCTCTACATTTTCTAAAATATTTATGATTCATTGTTCTTGCTAATGTATTCTGCGTATTATGGTGACAGAAAGTAATATGATGACAAAAGTCAAACAGTGAGAACATCAGCAAAAATCAGCCAAAGGAAGATCACTTGATTAAGTGATGTATTAGAATTTAGCTGAAACAGGTTAGTTTCATTTTTTTCAATAAACAACACTTTATTGCTTTTTTATGTCTTAGACTTTCACTAAAAATATCTAGATGGAATGCAAAAATTCTTAACTTTGAGAAACTAATGGAAATAAAGGTATATAATGCAGAATGATCAAGAATGCATCAGGGATATAAAGAAGAAATGTTTTGTGAATACTGAAAGCTTTATTTCCACAAGTCACAAGAGATGACTTCTAAATCAAAGTTTTATAGCAGAGGAGATAACTAGATAAAGCCAAGAATGAGGATTAATTAGTAAGGTCATTCCAGGCTGAGTGACAGCCCAGAGACATCAGAGACTTAAGCATTTGCTTATCTTCAGTAGTTTCATGTCTATGACATAAATTTTGAGGACAAATAATTCATATTGGGGATTAAAGACTTTGATCATTAGTCTATAAATGATACTATATACTTTGTTTAGGGAGCTGGATAAACAGAATACTTCAGGAAGAAATATGAGAAGTTATATGACACCTTTTGAGTTGTATAAAGAACATTTTTGCAGCAATATTACAAACAGATCCCAAGACTTGGAGATTAGTAAGAGGAAATTATTGCCTGACCAAAAGCAAAATGATTATTTTGTAGGAGACCAGAGGTAGTAGAATTGCTAACTTGGATGAATTTGAATATCACAGGTAAAGGAGATAAAGAACCAAGCGGGAATCTGAGGTTTGGGGTTGACTGTCAGAAGACGTAAAATAGGAGAATATTTAATCTGAGAGAAAAGACACATTCTCTTTCTCATACTTTGGGCTGATGGTACCTACACAGGTCACCATGTCAAAGAGGATTCAGTTTTCACAGGTTTGGAACTCAAGAAAGGAGTCTCTGGGTTGGAGAGATAGCATGTACAATCATGAGCACAGAGGTAATATTTAGATATGAGCAGGTAGCGGAAAACAAGAAGACTGAAGGGAAACCCCAGAGAACCCCATCAATCAAAGGGTAGATGGAAGAAAAGAAGTCCATGATGGAGTGGGATGAGGAACAGGAAGGAGGTTAGGAGTTAATAATGGTGTCACAAAAGTCAAGGATATAAATTTTGAAACAGTCAGGAGTAGTAAATGGTACCAAAAGTTGAGGAGAGATCACATATATTAAGTCTAAGACTGGTCTGCTGCATTGGCCATTGGAAGATGATTGATAATTGCAAACTGCTTTGTAATGAAGTAATGGTTATTCGTGAAGACTTATATAGACTTATATCGAATGGCAGATGATGAAGTAAATGCCTGCATCATCAAGATTCTCTTCTGAAAAGTCCAGTTAAGAAGGGAAGGTGAGGGAGGAGATGTTGGAGTAATGTTTCCTTTTTCATATTGTAGCTTTCAATGAAAATGAGTATTTGTATGGCACACTGAAGAAAATGATGGGGGACCTTAGGAACACATCTTCTGAATGTGGGAATTCAGGGACATATGGAGGGAGCTAGTTAGAAAATATCAGTTAGGATTTCTTTACATCATACAGTTATCTTAACAACTTACTAGGAAAAACAATGAAAACTGTATTTGGGTCAACATGCCAATGGAATCATTTCAGTATTTAATTTTAGGAAGTGAAAAATATGAGCCTGCTTATATAAACATATTGTTAGCACAGTATTTTCTTCTTAAACGAGTAAATTCAATTATTCATCCTGCCTTTCCACACAGATTTACTGCTACCTTGAACCCCAGAAGATTGTTGACACCTGGAATACAAACTTTTCTAGCAGCTCCATGTCCAGACCTCTTATTTATCATCAATACTAGTGTGCTTTGCAGCTGCCTGGGAAGGTAAGTTTCCAACGTACACAGTCTTTCCTTGATCGCTGTGGCACAGCTGCTCCTCGATGCCACCATGCACACATACAGTGTGCTTAGAGAACCTAATGAATCTTGTGAAACCAAAATAATACAGTTTATTGCTAGAGGCAACTAGCCCAGGGGATCCAAACCATTCAATGTTTCTCCAAGCTACCTATTAGGCTTTGGGGATAATCATTTCTACTTGTATCTTAAATTTAATTGCCACAGACCATTTGGGATGTCCTTTCTAAAGGGAGATGGTAGAGTATTTTTTGTTTTGTTTTAAATTAGAGAGATTTAAGAATATATGCAGTATGTCACGTAATTTAGAAGGAAGACAGCAGTATTAACCACTGATAAAAATGGTGAGTATGAGGGAAGGATCAAAGAGATGAGAAAGAAAAAAATAAGAAGAGAATAACTTAAGGGAAGCTCCAATTAACTGTCTAGTTTTTTATTTTTGTTTGTGATGAAATGGTGATGTGTTTGAGAATGATTGAAGTGATGGTAGGACAGAGGAAGTGAGGATAAAGTGTTAAATATTTGAAATGGCTTTCTGGAACATGGCAGAGATAACTTAGGAGTGTTACATAAATAAGCGCTGTTAAGAGGCAAATTAGGAAAAATGAACTCAGTGCCTCATTTCATTGGTCAGTGCCTGTGTTTGGAAGGGGTAGTGGAACTGGGTGTTGGTAGATATAAGTGTGAGCGTGTTTATGTAATTCTTCACAGGATTTCCCATAGAAGTACATTCCCATATAATAGATTTTTACAAGGCTTGGGGCCTATTTGCGGAGATACATCTATTGAAGAAAGAGCGGAGGAGCTAAGGATAATAGATTGAAAAGTGAGATCTAGGCTATTTTTGAGGGGGGAAAAGATTAAGGAGAGACTGATTAGGCTAAGAAAAGATGACAAAATTTTGAGATACGGATGATGTCAAAATATACTGGGAATAAGGATATCAGAAAATCTCTGTCATTGTATTCAGAAATTAGAATATTGTGAGTTTTCAGAAGAAACATGACAAAAACTAAAGCCTCTAAAGAATATAAGAAAAAAAAATTAAGTGATGACATTACCTCTAAATCCGGAGAACCTGGGGTACATCTTACAACTCACATTGTTGCCAATGAAGACCTCGTCGACCCCAGCGAGAAGACAGGCTGAAGTCTGCGCGGCCATGGGGCCACGCCTGCTGAGGGCCACCTTCCTCTTGGACCTCACTCGATGGAGTCAGGCAGCCGCCCGGAGCCATGACTTCCGGTGGTGACAGAGCCCGAGGCTGAGTACCACCTTCTGTGAAAGCCTGCCTAACAGGGTTCAGGGAACAAACCCCGTCGGCAGACTGCGCAGACATGGCGCCCAGGGCTACAAATAACATGGTCACTCAAGCGGCGCAGGCGCTGGACGAGGGCTGGGTCCTGCGCATGCGTGTAGCTCCCTCTCCCAGGAGCACCCGCGGGAGGTCACGCCTGGTCTCTCTGCAAAGTACACTGAAGCGCCCGTAAAGGGAGAGCACCTGCAGCCAAAAAGGCTGTGACTGAGGTGGAGTTCACAGGGAATTGATTTTGGCTGCTCCTGGGTTTACTGCTTCTCAACCTAAGGTGAGAGACTGGCCTGAAGGCATTTTCCGGTTTCCTTCTGAAGACCAGAGCCCTCAGACGCCACTGAAGACTGGTCAGCCTCCTGCCCACCACCGCTCCGCCCACCTTAGGTAGGAAAGCACTGGGTTTTTTTTTTTTTTCTTCTATTGACGTGTAATTGACATATAATGTTTTACTACCTCTAGGTATATAACGGAATGAATTGATGTTTGTATATATACGTTGTGAAAAGTCACACAAGGGCACATCCATCACCGGAGAGTTACACATTGTTTTTTCTTGTGAACTTTTAAAATCTACTCTCTTAGCAGCTTTCAACTATGCAGTACAGTATTATTAACTATAGTCACCATGCTCTACACTGCATCCCCAGGATTTTTTATACTTGGAACTTTATACCTTCTCACTCACTTCACCTGTTTTTGTGTTCCCCTTCCCTTTCAAAGGTACCCACCTGTTCTCTGTATCTAAAAGTTTTTTTTTTTTTAACTAAGTGTAATGTCCTCAGAGTCCATCCATATGTCCATGTTATTTCAAATGGAAAGATCTCTTTTTTTTTATAGTTGAGCAATATTCTATTATATTTAAGATATATTTAGATATATTAAATTATATGTTACATATAAATAATAGACACAATATAATAACGATTATATAATCTGTATATATATGGATACAAAGTTTTTTTTATACGTTCATATATAGATGATCACTTAGATTATTTCCATATCCTGACTATTACAAATAATGCTGCAAAGAACAGAGGGGTGCATATATCTTTCTGAGATAGTGTTTTTGTTTTCTTTGAATAAATACCCATAAGTGGAATTGGTGGATCATTTGGTAATTCTTTTTTTTTAATTTTTGAGGAATCTCCATTGCTATTTCTACAGTGGCTACACCATTTTACATTCCCACTAAGAGAAACAAGGGTTCCTTTTTTTTCCACATCACCAATACTTGCTATTTGTTGGCTTTTTGGTAATAGCCATTCTGATAAGGGTGAAATAATATCGCATTGTAGTTTTGACTTGCATTTTCCCTAATGATTAGTGGTATTAAACATCTTTTCCTGTACCTGTTGGCCATCTGTATGTCTTCTTGGAAACATGTTACTCAAATCTTCTGCGCATTTTTTTTAAATTGAATTGTCTGTGGGGTTTTGGTATTGTTTTGTGTGACTTTTTATAGGTAGTCATCATGGATATTGAAATTTTCAGGATGATATGAATATTTTTTAACAAAGAAATTTAATCCCAGTCTTGTCATATTAACATCAGCTCTTAAGCTTAATGGTTACCTCAGCAGCCCTGCTAAAAAAGAAATTGGTTTTAGATCTACCTGAAAGATGTCCTGCTTGACATCTATGCCACTTTATCTCCAAATCTATCCATGAACTGTACCACATAGATGCATGGGGGAGGCTTTAATTCACCACTCTCTGGGTTGGATGGGAAATATTGAAGTCACTCTTGGTTACAGAGAGGCCTCGTCTTTTCCTGGTATTCTGTTACAACTAAATCCCTGGGGATACCAGATTTCATCCTCTGTTCTGGGCATCTTATAAATGTTCCTGGGACACTGAAAATTATTTAGTCACCACAGGAGACCTGAAACAGTGGATGAGACAGATCTCAAGACAAGGACAGGCGTCACTAAAAATGAAGAACAGACTTGTGTTGAGAGAAGTCGTATATGAGGCAGGTACATCTAGAAATACGAGATGTTTGACACACGTAAGATATATTGAGCTCTAGGGTGGAGGCTGCTGGTTTCCAGACACTGGATACTATAAGGCTCCCTGATTTAAATCAATACTTGCTAATGTGGAGGTCTGAGTTCCGCACATCACAGGACTTCCTCTGAGGTCATTTTGAAGTCCGTGGAATATTCATCTAGCCTCAAGCCAAAGAAAAATGACCTGAATCTGTTTTAAATATTTTCCATTTTATGCTTGGACCACAGCTTTGAAATTTAGAAACAAACAAACAATAAAAAATGTATGTTTTTGGTCTCTGCTTCTACTTGGATAATCTTTGGTGAGGTAGTATTTGGCATGTATTCATATGACTGCATTGGTTGTATGTTGAGATGATAATATTTTGGAACTTTAGGTATATTGAATTAAATAAAACAGATCACTTACCATCGCCATAATTTTTACTTTTTTTCAAGATTATTACTAGAATATTTAATACATATATATATATATAGTTCACATTTGTGGTCCACATTATATTTCTCCTTTAGATCACTACTATAGATTTTTCCTAAATGTTTACTTGGTGTATGGAATTGGAATGTAGAATTGCATACCTTCTGCTGAAAATCTCTGCAATAACTAAAGGTCAGTTTCATTTTGACTATCAGTTGGGCTATATCATGGTCTCTAGAGACATATGCCAATTCACATTAGCTCTGTACCTACACAGAAGCCAGTAACCCAAGGGTTGAAAAGACATAAATATCTGTGAAGTCTGGTAATTAGAGATAAAACTACGAAGTCTGTTATCAAGTTTCTGGTGTTGGTTACTAAAACATAATTCCTAATAGAAATCTAGCTAAGTGAGATTCTAAAGAAGATGTCTTGTTGGAGAAACCTCAAAACTGTCAAATATCTCTCCCTGCTGTGATGTGGATATCTGCATCCCTTCAGAATTCATGTGTTGAAATCCTTATGTCCAAAGGTATTAGGAAGCGTAATCTTTGGGAAATACTTATGTCATGAGAGTGGAGCCCAGAGAATGGGATTCCTGCACTTAATCAGGCTCCATGCAGATCCCATCCTCTTCCACCATGGAAGGATTCAGAAAAAAGTAAGGAAGAACATCGCCACCAGCATATGATCGTGTTGGCAACTTGTTCTTGGACTTCCCAGTCCACACAACTGTGAGAAATAAGTGTTTGTTGTCTACAGGCTATGAGTATTTTGTTACAGAAGCCAGTACAGACCAAGGTAGTTCCTAATTTTTCTTTCTCATAACAGGTAAACTTTAAGAAATATAATTCCAGTAAACAAATCTGGAGACAGCTAAATTCACTGACCTAAGCAATACTATTCTATTGGGCATGAAGTTGATTTGCTTTGTTTTGTTATTTTTTTCCTAGACTTCAATAGAGAATATGCTGTAAATTTAATTTTTCCCCCAACTTCATTCTTTTTTTAAAGGCAATTTATGTTTACAGGCATTTCATTTTCACTCTGCCATTATGTTTGGGTGCATTGGGTAGGATGAAGTTATGTTCAATCTCAGAATGAGGTACCCATCAGAAATCAAAACTAGTATCAAAACAGAAAGACTGTTAAAATATTTTGTAGCTTATAAAATTGTGCCTGTCATTCTTAGGGAAAGGGTAGATATAACACAATATCTGTACTTGCAATGCAAATTATATTAGATGTAACATTATTATAATTTAATATAACCTATGTGTGAAATGGAATGAATACATATTGGGCAGTAAGAGAGTAAATTTAAAGTAAATTCATTTTGATTAGGTTTCATTTGTTTATTTTTTATTTTATTTCTGATGCTTTGGGAAGCTGACCTGAGAGAACATTTGTGAGGATGCTATCAGATAATGTTTTGCCTATGTTCTCTTCTCGGAGTTTGATGGTGTCTTGTCTTGCATGTAAATCTTTAAGCCATTTTGAGTTTATTTTTGTGCACGGTGTGAGGGTGTGTTCCATTTTCACTGATTTACATGTGACTGTCCAGTTTTCCCAGCACCAGTTGCTGAAAAGACTATATTTTTCCTATTTTATATTGTTGGTGCCTTTGTCAAAGATTAAGTGACCATAGGTGTCTGGGTTTATTTCTGGGTTCTCTGTTCTGTCCCATTGGTCTTTATGTCTGTTTTGGTACCAGTACCACACTGTCTTGATTACTGTGGCTCTGCAATATTGCCTGAAGTCTGGGAGAGTTATGCCTCCTGCTTGGTTTTTTTTCCTCAGGATTGCTTTGGCAATTCTGGGTCTTTTGTAGTTCCATATAATTTTTTGGGTTGTTTTTTCTAGTTCTGTAAAAAATGTCATGGGTAATTTGATAGGGATTTCATTGAATCTGTAGATTGATGTGGGTAGTATGGCCATTTTTACAATATTAATTTTTCCAACCCAGGAGCATGGAACATACTTCTATTTCTTTGAATCCTCTTTAAGTTCCTTGATTAATGTTTTATAGTTCTCAGTATATGTCTTTTGCTTCCTTGCATTTGCACAGCAAATGAAACCATATTAAACAAAAACAAAAACTAAAAGACAACTTGCAGAATGGGAGAAAATAGTGCCAAACAATGCAACTAACAAGGGCTTAATCTCTAAAATATACAAACAACTTATACAACTCAACTATCCAATGGAAAAATGGGCAATAGACATTTATCCAAAGAAGATGTACAGATGGCCAACAAGCACATGAAAACATGTTCAATATCACTGATTATTAGAGAAATGCAAATCAAAACTACTGTGAGGTACCACTTCACACCAGTCAGAATGGCCATCATTAATAAATCCACAGATAACAAATGCTGGAGAGGGTATAGAGAAAAGGGAACCCTCCTGCACTTTTGGTGGGAGTGTAAATTGGTGCAACCACTATGCAAAACAGTATGGAGGTACCTTAGAAAACTGTACATAGAACTACCACATGACTCAGCAATCCCACTCCTGGGCATATACCCAGACAAAACTTTTCCTTGAAAAAGACACATGCACATATATATCATCCCTTTCCTTTAGGGAACTTATAATCTATGTAGTTTTGCCTATATATAAATTATGGTGCGTTCTTCCTTTCTAGGTACAAGACTGTACCCAAGCATGTTTTTATTTCTTATCTGCATCAGTTTGTATAAGATATAGCTTTTGTTTTAGTAGCATATATTTATGTGAGTATTGTATGTCAGTATTTACACTTTGCCTTTTCTTTAAGGCACTCAAACAAATCTTGTGCAGGAAAGGTAGTGAAAAGTAGACGAAGAGAGAATAAAAGGAAGGAAGAAAAGGAGGGAGGGAGATTTAATAAAGATAGTGCTATGAAAGAAAATTTCTGAGTTGATTTCTGTGGTTTCATAAATAACTATTCCTTAACATACAATCTTACGAGTTCATAAAGGAGCCAGTGCCGGTGATACACCATGACCTCAGGACTCCACGGCATCTATCTCTAGGTTTTTTTATTGAATGGAAAGTAAATCTTGTCCTATATTTCCAATTCAGATTTTTTTTTTCAGTTATATGACTATGTTTTGTTTATGAAAAACCTTATTACATTTAAAAACTGTGCTGTCACTAATATAAATTTTGTTGTGGTATATTTCTTAGGCATGCCAATATGAATGTTGGGTAAATATTTCATTTCACTTTTGCTTAATGCATTCACCACATTTTTCTACTATTTAGAATGGTTACTTCAATGTGTAATGATAATCTTCCAATATGTGAAAATTATTTCACACAAAATACCTGATCATAAAATAAGGTCTTGGGGTGATGGACATTTGTGAATTTAATTTTCCATTTCAACTGATAGGTGTGTGTCAAAGTACTAGCCTGTATTCCTCTGGTACAGAATAATGACAGTTATTTTCAAGTGCATGGTGCAACCACGTTGGCTGTAGGAGTTGACTGTCAATAAGTTGATTTATTCCTTTTGCACTGCTGCATTGAAATTGGAATGTCTAGCGAATTCATGCACACCAAAATTGAGTGAATGAGAAATATATGAGAGAGAATCATAATGAGGTTTTTAGATACAAAGAAAATATGAAAAATTAGACTCACCGGAGATAGAGTACTATAGCTGGGTTTATAATAAAGGAAATTTCTTTTCACTTTTCTTCACAGTTTTAGTTTTATATCATATGAAATCAATGTGAAGTAAGTGTTCTTAAAAAGTGCCTAGCACATAGCAGCTACCAGGAAGATGTTAATCATTAATACTCATAAAGTAAAACTCACCTGCTTTGTTCAATTCTTTTTTTTTTCTTTTTTCTTTTTTAAGGCCGCACCTGCAGCATACGGAAGTTCCCAGGCTAGGGGTCAAATCGGAGCTGTAGCTGCCAGCCTACACCACAGCCACAGCAGTGCCAGAACCAAGCTGCGTCTGTGACCTACACCACAGCTCACAGCAACGCCAGATCCCCAGCCCACTGAGCAAGGCCAGGGATTGAACCCACATCCTTATGGATGCCAGTCGGATTTGTTTCTACTGTGACACAATGGGAACTCCCTTGTTCAATTATTTTTTTTAGTTTTATTGGGGTGTAATTAATTTATAGTGTTGTATTAGCCTCAGGTTTACAGCAAGATGAATCATTATTCATATAAATATATCCACTCTTAAACCTCAGTGCAAATGATTTTCCGTTAGTGATTATTTATTAAGATTCTATGAAAGGAATTACGTTGTTATGTTAAATGTATTAAATTATATCTTCAGTAGGTTCAACTTCAAGATATGCAAGGTATAGTGAAAATTTTCCTGTTTGCTGCTTAACCTGGGCCCACCCATGACCCAGACAAAGCTGATACAGGTAATGTCTGGCAGCACACCTTGTGGCAGTGCCCCCCTTCATCAGCAAACCAAAAGGTAATCTCAGGCAAAAGTTTTCCGTTGAAGTAAACTAAATGGTGATGAATATATTCCTTAAGATAATACGGATTGCTCAGCAGACAGAACCTTGAAATCACAGTGTCCAGCCTTTTATTGGAAACATCTTTGGTGAAAACAGTTTTTCCACAAACAATTTGCTGCACAACTAACCAGCTGCAGGGAAATATTGCCTTAAAAACTAACTATTTGACAGTTTTGTTTGACAGCTTGATTTCAGCTGGTTGACAGAGGTTTCATTTTTCCATTGTTGCAATATTCCCATTTTTACATTAAAGAAGCCTTAATGATCTATATAGTGAAGAGTAGATACGCATTCTTCAAGTAGTGCATGATAACAACTCTGTATATCAACTTGTTAGAAGATAAGGTGGTAAGAAAACTTACCAGAAATATGAAATAAGAGAGTGTAAAGCACAGTATACTAGAAAATGATAGCATATCAGTTTGCAAATCCTTGGGTGAATATAGTCATACCTACCACCTGTCAAAACCAAAAGCTTAGCAAACTGTGGCAAATGTAGGAGTCAGCCTGTACTCACAACAGTCTTTGAGAACATCAATTGTTAATCCTTTAGATAATTTAGGTGCAATAGCTTGCTCTCTAATGCTCTCTTTACACCTCTATCATTCAGTATTAGAATCTGGAGGCAAAAGAATAATTAAGCCTCTCCTGTCCCTCAAAAGAAATGGTTATGTTATTCCTGAAGGGTGTAAATTTCTTAAAAATGGTGATTTTTGTTTTTGCTATTTGATAGTAGAAAACATAATGCAGACAGAATTTTGGTATTTCGGCGCAACATTTGGCTTAGATAATTCGGTGAAATATAAAGATAGGGCATGGAAAATTTAAATGTAGTCCAGATACATACTACCAGTTACATATGTTACATATATTGGTAAGAAATAACAGCATCCCTCATCTGTTTCTTTTACTTCCATGGAAATGTGAATAGATAATAGAGTAGCTTTTTTTATATAATAAAAAACTTATGTGTAACATTAGATCTTAATCCTAATGATCAACTTTGAGAAAAAGAATATTGTTTCTTTATATAAGATATACCCAAGTGAAATTATAACTGGATGTTTGTTCTACATGGAAAAATTTATTGACAACACAATCTCTGATACTGATCCAAAGTTGTACAATCAAACAGATGCTGAATTTAACACAAAAATTTAAATGCATTACAGTTTTAGAATTTCTTCCAGTCTTCACCTTTATCAGTGGCTTTACCCACCAGACAGATAATGGTGATTTACTCTAAGAGTTGGTTTCTCCTTTTGAAACACATTACATTGGAGGAGAAAGAAGCCAAAGGCTCTGTCCAGAGAATTGGGCTCATGTTTCCCATTTAATTTTGGGGCATCTGTCAATGGACATGGAACAATATACCAAAACACAACACTGTGCAATACTTTCATTGCACAATGCAAAGCTCAATTACATCCTAAATTTGGAAACTTATTCCTATCTTAATGAAGGAAAAAATTAAAAATTTTACAACAAGAGAAGTCATTCAACTCTGAATGAGGAGACAAAATAACAAGGACAAAAATGAATCATATTATGAATGGAAGATTTTGAAGTTAAGTGCTTATGTAAAAATTGATAACATGAAATTGGTAATGTACATCTTGTTGTCATATTCTACACATATTTTTTTATTTTTTTATTTTTGCATTATATCTGGTTTACAGATTTCTGTCAGATTTTCCAACTGCACCATGTGGTGACCCGATTACATGTACATATATGGATTTGTCACATGTAATTAGATATAG
>PVHT020000061.1:2561072-2592934 GCA_004024745.2 Catagonus wagneri
CATCCTGTATCTTGATGTCAGATTCCTTCAGATTTGGAAAGTTTTCAGACATAATTTCTTCAAATATTTTTTCAATGCCCTTTTCTTTTTCTGCTCCTTCTGGAATTCCTATTATGCGTAAATTGGGCCTCTTTATATTATCCCAGAGATCTCTTAAATTGCTTTCATGTTTTTTAATTTGATTTTCTGTCTGCTGTCCCGATTGCGTGATTTCCATTATTCTATCTTCTACCTCACTAATTCATTCCTCTGCATTATTCAAACTGCTCTTTATTGCCTTTAGCTCAGTTTGCATCTCTGCAAATGAGTTTTCTAGCTTTTCTTGGCTCCTCCTTATGATTTCTAGCTCCTTTCTAAAGGACTCTGCGTTGCTGTTTGCATCTTCTCTTAATTTCTGGATATTCAGCCTTAATTCTTCAAGTATTTTCATTACCTCCCTTCTGAACTCCATTTCTAACAGACTACAGAGGTCAGTTTCATTGCTGGATGCTTTAAAAGACTTGTCCTGTTCTTTTAACTGGGAATGGTTTTTGAGCTTCTTCATCTTGTTTGTGGTTTTCTTTTTCTGTGAGTTTGGGGGGGCCATGCTGTAGACTTGGAAGGCTACTTCTAGGGAGGAGCTCCCCTTTGTATTTTTTGGTGGGGCTACTATTTATTTTTGGTGTAGGAGTTTGACTATTTGATGTCTCTTTCTTTGGAATGAGCAGGCTGTTATCTCAGCAGTACTCTGAGTGTTCTCTGTGAGAGTGTAGGAATGACTAAAGTCGACAGTGGGAGCCTAGTCTCTACGCTCTCAATTGCAGGAAGGTGGCGCTGTCCACTCCTAGTTGCCCAGCCCTGGGACATGGTCGTGAGCTCTAGGCAGATCTACCAGGTGTCTTAAGCATTTGGCAATAGCAGCAGCAGGAAGTATGATTTCCCCTGGGAGTGAGAGCCACGGGAAACTAGTGTTCGACTGCAAAGTCCTCTTTTGAGGTGACTGGAACCACAGGCGGTACCTGTCAGAGGTTGGCTCAGCAGGCTGGCATTTGTTCCGCCCTTCTGCTGATGCTTTCTCGTCTGTTGGGGCGGGCGGCAGCGGCTGGCGCTGGACCCGCTCCTCTGCGAAAGCTAGCTCCGTGTGGTCGCGTACTGCTCCGCCCGCCAGAGCTACCAGCTCTGTGGGCTGACACAGTTGCCTAGGTCCGTGGACGGGCCCAGGGCCCCGCCACCCCCGCTGATGCTGGCTGGCGCAGGCGCCTGGGTCCACAACCTGGCACTGCGCTCCGCCCACGGGCTTCAAGGCACGGCTCTGCTCCCGCCGCCGCAGCTGCAGCCTCCACTGGCTCCTCCCTACTTCCGCTCTCTTTGGCGGGTCACCGTCGCCCCTCCCTGCACGCTAGTTCAAGTTGCTTCCTATGGCGGCCAGCCCCTCCTCCTCTCCTCTTCCCTAACAATGGAGGCTTGCCTCCCCTGTGGGACCAGACTTCCTCGGTTCCCTCAGTCCTGGTTTTGCTCTCCACAAATCCTAGAATATTGCTGTTCCTTGCCCTATTCCCGCAATCGCGGCAGCCACCGACTTCTGCCCTCTCGCAGGGACTAACCTTAGGAACCTGTGTCTTAGCTCCCAGGCACTGCCCGGCGCCTCAGGCTGTCTACACATATTTTAAATGTATTCAATTAGGTCTTGCATATCCATTTTCCACAATAAAATATTTTAAAGATTTTATTAATTTCTTGTGTTTCATTATGTCCCTTTTAATGCTCCTCATTTATTTTATTTTCATTATTTTATCTTTTAAAGCAGTATTGTCTTACAGCCAATTAGTTGTGTAGCAGAACTGCTTGCAGAGATGCTACTTGTGGCAAAGAATCTTATGGCAAAAACACCTAGAACTGAAATCACAATAACTTAACAAAATGTCAGCCAATGTATTTCTTACTTAAAGTCCAGGATCTTTATGTGTGCAGATGTGGAAGAGAGAGTGGATCACTGCACAGGAATTTAGATGTACCCATACTGCACAGATATATAGCTCCATTGACTAGAACTATATTATATGACTGCATTTACCCATAATTGAGACCAGCTATAGGTTCATAAGAAATGAGAAATGGTGTGGAATTTGCCAGTCTTGGCCAGAAGAGCTTCAGGAAGTACTTATATTCAGAATTAATCCATAAGCATTATCTTCATTCTAGATGGTTGTAATACAATGTACTGTATTCACAAACAAAAAAAAATGTCCATGTTGTCGGTAGAGAAGTTACGGCCAGGTAAAAAATGATTCAGAGCAGGTCTCATAGTGGATTACCTTAAAAAAAAAATTAAAAATCAAGAAACAAAGACTGATATCTATGCCTGTGGATTAGGAAAATAATGTGGCAGTGTGTATAAGAATTTGATTCATGACAAGGGATTCTCAGATGTTATCTCAAGTGTAGCAGATATTGGGCTTCAGTGAATATTAAAAAAAATGTTATATTCCACTAACTTCTGGGTGCTTTAAACAGAGAACAATCAGTGACTGGGTAGGAACAATCCTGAATCTGGAAGTGTCTTACTGCCAACAGCTGAATAAGGTCAGATTTTATTCTATGACGACACAGGGAGCTAAATTAGACCATCATTTGCTAAAAATTCTAGTAAAAGGGAAAAAGGAAAATGAAATAATATCCACCTCCACTAAATTACACACTCAAACACGTACACTTCCCACAAAAAGGAAAATGCAAACAAAATTACAATGAGACATTATTTCAAGAAATGCACCATTCAACAACATTTTACTATAGCAGATGCCAGATATACTAATATGAATAAGGTGAGTACATTCTTGCCCCAAAAAGATATTTGCCATCTGGAAGAAAAACAACTAACTTAAGCATGATCAACATAATAAAGACAAATGCAGAGAGATGTGGAGCAACTAAATGAATGAATGAGCCTAGTGTGGAGTAGCAGCATTTAGATGAGCCATAAAAGACAAATAGGAATTAGGTAACCTAGTGAAGGGGAAAGATAGCAAAAGTAGCATCAGGAAGGTTCTAAAGCAGGACAGAGCATAATTTTCAAAAAAAAAAAACAAATTTAGCTGCATATTGCTTAAGCAAAACAGGTTGAGAATTTGTGGCCACTGTTGAGCATAAACAAATGTGCAAAACCATGTGGGTATTATGGATCATAGTACAGATTCTAAACACCATCCCAAGGATCACACAAAGCAAAAAACATTTAAGTAATCAAGTTCAGTAGTATATTTTGAAATTTAAAATAATATCCTTCTTGGAGTTCCTGTTGTAGAGTGACAGGATCAGTGGCATCTCTGCAGTGTTGGGACCCAGGTTTGACCCTTGGCCCAGCACAGTGGGTTAAGGATCCAGCATTGCCACAATTTCAGCATAAATTGCAGCTGCAGCTCAGATCTGATCCTGGCCTGGGGATTCCATCGGCTGTGGGGTGGCCAAAAATTTTAAATAAAATAATAATAATGGCAAACAATAATATTCCTCTAGTTTCAGTGTAAAATTGTTGACATTGGTGAGTAATTGAGTTTGGAGGCCTGAAAGAAACTTAATTCAGTAGTCTAGGTAAGGAATGGTTCCAGCATGGACTGCATTAGGGACAATGGGAATAGAATGAGAGAAGCAAAAAATATGTATGTGGGGTAGAATTGATCAAATTTAAAGATTGACTGTTTGAATTTAGAAAGGATTAGATTTTGAAAAATGTGTCACTTTTTTTTCTTTGTGGCATAAACCTGGTTAGTAATATTAAGCACTGAGATAGGGAAGAGTAATGAATGAGCAATTTTGTTAAAGAGATGTTCGTATTGCCAGCTAAAACTGGCACTTGCCATCTGTCTCTATAAGGACTGAATCTCTGCAGCCTTCAGCCCACCATGAAAGGAGTTCAGGGTGGAAATCAGGAATGAGGCTCTCTTTGCTCTGGGAAAAACTTGTAAAACAGCCCTTTGGGTAGTTAAACTTTTTAGAAGATTTTATGAACCCAAATCCTTGTATCTTGTCATATCTAGTTAATCCCTAAAATCATTAATGGCGGCACCTGCTCCTCTAGGCTGGCAGCAAGCCTCTTCCAAAATGTATACTTGACTACGCATACCTCTCTTCACTAATATCACATATTAATACTGACCTTGCCCTCCCTCTTTGGAGCAGAGCTATCTGAGTTGCTGTCTCCCAGTCTGTCATCCTCATTTTGCCCCAAATAAAACATAACTCACAACCCTCATGCTGTACTTTTATTCAGTCACAGCATCAACTGTGAATCTGGTAAATATGAGATGCCAAACAGCATCCATAGTTGAGATATCTCAATCCAAATTGAAATATCGAGGGGCAAGTCAGGTATGTAAATCTGAGGGTGAGAAGATTGGTCAAGGTTATAGACAGGATCACAGGATTCATTACCGTCACCTGAAAATGACATATAAACTGAGAAGAGAATATGCACTTAAGAGGTTACTGAAGAACTCTGACAAATAATGGCTGGATAGACAGGGAAGGAAGCCATCAGAAAAAATTAAAGGGCATTAGCCAAAAATGATGAAGCTATTCGGAAACATTACTGTCATCTTACCCAATAAAATTCACTAAAGAAACAAGTAAGAAAAGATCAAGGCTGCTTATTTGTTTTCTGTTTATTTGGTATAGAAAGTTATAGATGTTCTCTTCTGATGCCTTTTCCTTGACATTATTTTCCTTAATCTTAACTGAATAATGAGATCAATATCTGAGATTGGAGAGAGATATATGTGTCAGATATTTGGTTATGAGTAAAGAAAGATCAAAATAGAATAGAAAAAAAACATGAATATTGATCTAGAATGAGGGTTTTCCCTTATAGGGGTAGAAAAAGGATAAAAGAGAAAGGATATTTAGTTGATCATCAAAGGATGCCTTCAAGTTGACCTTGGATCCTCATCTGGTTGAGATCACAGGAAAAATGCATTAACTTGCAAAGTACAGTTGTCATGGGGTAGTTGAGTATGGAGGTAAGAGGGATAGAAATCTCTGTTCAATCGGTATGCCATTGATCAGAGCTTATATGGTACTGATCAACGGCAGATTCTGGGATGTGGCATGGGAGTGGCAACTGATCAAACCTTTAGAAGAGGGCCTTTGACTCTTTGAATATAGTCGAAGACAAGAGGTCTGAGAGGACAGACTGTTATATGATTGGTAAAGCTTGCAGAAACTATGAGTCAAGAACAGGACATCAGTGAATGAAAAGGTATGTTTTGTCAATTTATAGAACATAGCAATGGGGAGTGGTAGAGGGTACAATAGAAAAAATGAACTAAAATGAAGAATAATTTTTAAAATGGTGAGATAATATTGTCCGGAAGTAGAATTGCTGAGTTAGGAAGATACTGAATTTACTTACTTTCAGATAGACTGTCAGTAGGAATAAATATTTTATATCTAAAAGTACTGCAAAAGGTAATGTCACTTATAGGGGGGCCACAGTTTTAGTGAGGCATAAATATATGGGGAATATCCAGTGAATTGTTTCAGATGTAGGAAACTTTGTTCATGAATTTGGAAATCTGGGACTCATAATGCAAGGAATTGAAAGTGATTCCAGAATTTGAGTTTGGTATAAAAAAAGAGAAATGCAGGAGAGAACTGCCTGCAGAGGTTTTATATTGTGGTTGTTTACTCAGGAAAAGTCAAAAATTAATTCTTCAATTAATTAATTGGAGGTAAGTGGTCAAATAGTTGTCCTTCAGAGAATGAAAATGATGTTTCTATGTACAAAAAATGTGTAGTTTTCTGTTTTTAAATTGCATTCTTTTTTTATGCAGTATACTCTCCCAGCAACTATCTCAGACATCCTAATATATGGGGAGCAAATATAAAGTATTGAATAATCAGATTGTAACTTGAAAGATCAGTGGAGGGCCCTAATGTTTATTCTACAGAAAGATTTACTCTTATGCTGGTCATCATTTGCATTCTGTAAAAAAAAAAAAATCTATTTCAAGATCTTTTTCAAATACAAAAATTTAAAAGTTATTTTCCTTTCTTTTATTAATATAGCAAAATGTGTTTTACTACAGATATTTTTAATTACTCATATTTTATATGATTATGGAAATTACATTTTATTTTGTTAAATCAACATTCTTATGTTAGATTTAATGTTATTTTTAGGCTTCAGGTTTCATATGAAGTTATTAGTTTTGTAAATAATCCTTTTATATACTTCTGATTATATTCAATATAGTCATCCAGTTATAACAGACTTTATCTATTTCTGTATCTGCATATTTATAGAAAGAAAGATTTTTATTAAAAAACAATATTCACATTTTATAATAGTATATGAAATTTATACTTTGTTCTGTAATAGTGATTCAAAGAAAAAGACATACTGCTTTTTTATTCAATATTTATATTATTCAAAAATCTATTTTGAAATATAAATATACAGCACATTATCTACCTGGGTTAAAATACAGAGCCAGAGGCCTGAAAAAGAACGTTCAAAGGATAAGTATCAGCCAAAAAAGGGCAGACAGGAGAAAAAGAGTATTGTGTTATGTGAATGTTGTATTTAATAGCATTGAATGTCACCAAATCAAATAAGAATGGAGATATTTATAAAATTTAGCAGGAACAAAGTTTTTGCAGTCTTGGCAATAGATGTTGTTTGTTGAAGAGGATTTAATCTGAATTGCAGTTGTAAGTTATTGTGTGACTGGGAGACAATGTAATAAAGGCAGCAAATGGAAAGTGGACATAGGTCTAATAGACATCAGTATTAGCTCTTGTGTTAATTATGAACCAGTCACACATGTACATGTTCTCAAAAGTGTGCTGTGTATACATTCTCATAAGGAAGATAAGGTGATAATTTTAAGACAGTTCAAGTAAAGCCTCTTTTTCTGTAGTTAATATATTCTACCGATGTATATCAAATTCCTGTTTGTTCTAGGCAGTATTCCAGGCTCTAGGAATTCATTAGAAATAAAATCCATGTGAACAAATCTCTATCATTCTTTTAAAATTGCATTATGGTGTTTGGGAGACAAACGTGTGTGTGTGTGTATGCATATATGAAGTTATATAATATTAACGAATTTATATCTATTATATGTATATAAAATGGAATGCTGACAGGTTATGAAAACTTAGTAGACAAAGGTATATAAGGAGTGAAATATTGCTTATGAGTATCATGAGAAAATGATCTGGAAAGCTTATGTTTGAGCACCCAAAGAAAGTTATGGCATGAGTTATGGAGATGTTTAGAGGAAGATAATTATAGAAAGAGAAATATGCTAAAGCCCTCAAGTGGAAACATGTTTGTTGTGAGAGGCAGAGGAGCCCAGGAGTTTGCAAAAGCTTAGATTTTTAAGGCTTTGAGGCCCCTATAACTTTGGGTTTTACTCTAAAGGAGATGTAGAGCCATTGTAGTGCCTCAAACTACTGTGACGTTTTCATCAAGAGATATGTCTCTGAATGTCTAGACAAGGAGACACCCTCACTTCTGCAAGAAGAGAAACTGTGGTAGGACAGAGTTGGAAAGAAGACACCTGTCAGAAAACTCCTGCAGCAACTATTCCAGGGTAGACTTTGCAAGGTGGAAGTAAGACAGAGCAGCTATTTTGAAAGAGGTAGGGACAGAATTAGCTGACAATCCTTTTAATGTGATATAGAGAGTAAATAAGCAGTCCAGTTTTGTTGTGGCATTTGTGTTGGTTGGTGTTTGTTTTAGGGTAAGTGAGAAGAAATAGGTTGCTATTTACTGAGGTTTGTTAAACTGAGAAAATTTCTCTGTGGTGGAAAATTAAGAATTTTGTCGTGGCTCAGCAGTTAACAAATCCAGCTAGTGTCCATAGAGACACGGGTTCAATCCCTGGTCTTGCTCAGTGGGTTAAGGATCAGGCGTTGCCATGAGCTCTGGTGTAGGTCGCGGACACGGCTCTGATCTGGCGTTGCTGTGGCTGTGGTGTAGGATGACAGCTGCAGCTCTAAGTTGACCCCTAGCCTGAGAAGATCCATATGCTGGGAGTATGGCCCCCCCAAAAAAAATTAGCTCAGTTTATTTTTCTGTACATTCAAGAAACTGTTACTGTTGGAGTTGGTGTTTTGGAATGGGATTCTGAGATTTCAACACAAAAAGTTTAAATATATGCAAAATGTCTGTATTACATATGGAAAAGACTGCCTGCAAATTCATTTTAATAAAACTGATAAACCTAATAAAATAAACTCTCTTTTTAAGAGGCAGAGGGATTTGTTAACAATTTGAAAAGAACTTGAGGTGGGACTTAGATTTATAAAACTATGCTGGAGAAGGTTGAGCTAAAATTACTATTTGTATCTTTATTAAATTATTACTATGTATCTCTAAGTTTGAGTAGCTTTGGAAAATATATATTATATGCTATGTTTAATATTTCAGTTTGACATTGTATATCTGCAATATAATATATAGAAATCAGAAGAGAATATGTATCAGTCATATATGCTTTATAGCTTATTAAATGTTTTCATATTAATTCACTCAGTTTTTAACTTGAAAAGTTAGTTTATATAAAAATTAGGAAAAATACCAAAAACTCTCCACATTTTGAGGTTAGTAAAAGGATTGCAGCTTCCACACTTTATTGGCTCATTTACTTTCCCTCTTGATGAAATATGCAGACAATATTTTTTAACTGAATAAGCCTGAAAAGAAAAATGACTAAATGCTGTTCACTCAGTGTCTGGCTTAAATAAGCCTGATGAAGTGTTGACATTTATACTTATTATCTTATTAAAAACCAACATCCACATTGATTGCTATATTTTTCTAAAGCTATGTTCGTGTTCTGCATTAAATATAAATCATTATAAGAGTCCCAGACTTTATCACCCTTTGAGGAATGAGCATGCTTTTATTAATCCTTGAGTGAAAACATATGAGGTAGGGACAGATAAAGCCAGCATTAAATTACTTGAACAGCTTCTGGTGGATGTAGCTGTCTTCAGAGGCATGCTATATGACCATGGCAAAAAAAGGAAAGGTTAAAAAAAAAGAAATAATGAAATAATTGCTTTATTACACAAATATATATCATTGTACCATTTTACAGTGAAGGTTGTACTCATTCACAAAATAATAGAAAACAATACAATGGCACTAAAATGCTCAGGTGCATTCACAGATTTTAAGAACCATCTGTTTAAATTTAAAATGTTATCTTTTAAACTTTTATTTTTGTAAAATGGTCACAATGATCAATATATATGGAGGAAAAATTTTGCATATGTTTATGACTACATATAATTTTATGTCTTGACAAAACAAAATACAAATCTATATTTTTAAGAAAATATACTCACAAAATGCTTAAATCATCTTGGTAATGATTCTCAAATGTAGAGGTTAAATTATACATTCTCTGCCCACAAACAATATACAATTATTTAACTTTTATTTTTAAAAAATAGCTTTTGGGGCAACCAAATCCAACGAATTCATAGTTCATCCTAACAGCTTTACTTTATAACTGTTGGTTAGAAGTATAAAAATAAAATAACAAAAATGCCACAGAGTACATCTCACTTCTCACTAAGAAGAAAAAAAGATTCTCAAAAGAGTAAAATGTTGTACTATAATCAGTAAATAAGTTATTTTTATATAAAAAATGAATATTGAAGTATACTAATATTGTTTACCGTCATTTTTAGCAGTTGCAGCAGGAAGGGTTTTTACCAAAATATGCACTAAAATAGCCAACTGAAGATTGAAAAGAAGTGAATTGTTTGTACTAAAGATATGTTCATTCTGTGTTTGAAATTTTGATGTTTGACATTTTATTTCCAGCTTTTTACAAATGAAAAGTCAAAGATAAGTAATAGGAAAGGCACAAATTAATAATAAAAGTAACAAAAATTATATAATGCAGTCATGATCTTGCTCTCTTACTTGATGAGCTTAATGTGGATCAGGAGTTCAGGTTAGGTGGGTGGCTTGGTTCTACAGTGTGACCCATCAGCCTTATATATTTTTGTACTATTGGTCACTAAGTTGTAGTCTTCCTTTGCATAATAAGCTTTGACAATCTATTGCTATATTCTCGCCCACAGAAAGCAGAAAGTGAAAGAAGCAGATAGTCTTTTTAAGAGCATAACCGAGAAATTAACATATTTCAAATCTTTTCACATCCCATAAATTAGTTATTTGACCTTATTTAGCTGCTAGCGAAATGATATCTCAATTTTGCTGTCCATGTAACCTACCACATTTTGAAGGGGGTTTATTATAAATGACGAAATGGAGGGAAGAGTGAAGTATGGAAGATATATAGCTGTGTCTGTCAAACTCCTTTCATTTTGACTTTCAAAGTTCACGGTTTTAAAGGTTTTTATATAGAGGAATATATTTGACATGTGTGAGAACACATTACACATTTATCCACTGTGAACAATTAAGGACAATAATTTTATATCACAAAATTCCAATCGAATGGTAAAATATTAAATATCGTTTGTATGCATCGGTTTCTCATGGTTCAGTAATTATGAAAAATAAAGGAAATTAGTATACTTTGGAAAGTAGAGTTTCTTTAAGTATTTTCCCTCTTAAGGCTTTACTTCAGGAAAGGTAGGTTAAGAAGAAGAAACTACTTGCTTACAAAGTCTTTATGGAAATGAAAAGAAAATGAATGTAGGCATTCCCGAATGTGATTATCTAGATTGAAAATAAGTTTAGAGGCTTACATGAAACACACACAAACATTCTTGGATAATGGTTGGAAGGTATTTCCAGGGAATCTGTCTAATTTAAAAGTGATTATTTAAATTGCTTTCAAGATTTTGGTGTATTTTTTAAGTCCACAGTAGTCTTTTAAAACATGTTCATATTATGTAGGAAGAAGAGTTTAGATATCTTCTTCAGTTAAGCATTTATTTGTTATTTTTCTTTTGACATGTTAATATAATTCCAAGTCATGGACATAACAATAACAATTAAATGCACATATGCCATCATCTCTAACTGAAATATTATGGGTAGTAATAGCAGTAAACAAATAATTTGAGAGTTAACTTTATATGTGTGCAGGGGAATCGTAGGCAGGCAGAGAGTACAACGTGAGAAGACACTTTTGTGGCAGGAAGCCTGGCACATTCAAGCGACTAAATAAGTTCAGTGTAGTTGTAGTACAGAGAATAAAAGGAGTCAAGAATATGGTGAGTTTTGCATTTATTGCATTATATGCAGAGCGCTATAGTATAGTTTGAAGACAGTTTGATAAAGTATGTACTTGACCCTAGTCAAAATTGAGGGTTAATAATCAAATAATGGAGCAAAAGTGAAACACAAATAAAACTTGTACAGAATAAGAAACGAAGCAAAAAGAGAGACAAAGAATAGATAGAATAGTGTCTTTTTCTTACCTTTTTTTTTGTCTTTTTAGGGCTGCACCCTGGGCATAAGGAAGTTCCCAGGCTAGGGGTCGAATAGGAGCTGTAATAACCGGCCTAAGCCACAGCCACAGTAATGTCAGATCCAAGCTGCATTTATGACGTAAACCACAGCTCACAGCAACGCAGGATCCTGAATCTTTAACTCCATAAGAGAGGCCAGGGATCAAACCTGTGTCCTCATGGATACTAGTTAGGTTCGTTTCCGCTGAGCCGCTATAGGAGCTCCTAGGATAGTTTCTTAAGACTTCCTAACAGAATACCATTCACTCATTGGCTTAAACAGACATCTCTCTGTTGTTTCACAGTTTTGGAGGCTAGAAGTCTTAAATCAAGGTATGAGCAGAATCGGTTCCTTTGGAGGACGTGAGGGAAAATCTGTTCTTGACTCTCTCCTAGTGTCTGTGAGTTTGCTGGCAATTTTTGGTACCCCTTGACTTGTGACAGCATAACTCCAATCTTCAATTGACATTCACCCGGTGCTTCCATATTATCTTTCCTCTGTATGAGTCTCTTTCTGTGTACAAATCTCACCTTTTTGTAAGGATGATTAGTCATCTTGGATTAATTACCTCCTTTTAATGTGATAAGCCCTATATCCAGATAAGGTCACATTCCAAGATACTGGGAAATATGACTTCACTGTACCTTCTCGGAAGCACACAGTTCAACCCATGACAAGGAGCATTTCATAATGATTAAGGGTCAGCTTTTCAGAAGCAGTGGCATTTGTCAATGTATTTTCACTGTAACAGCGTTTCAAAACACTTGAAGCCCTTTCTAATAGAATTGAAGTGAGGTGTAGGCAAATGGACGATTATAGTTGTAAATTCAGCACTTCTCAGCAGTGGATATATAGAGAAATAATAAAATAACAACTCAAAAAATAGTCAGAATAGGATAATATACTTCACAAAAGAAGATAGATATATGGCAAATAAACATATAAAAGAAAACTCAATATAATTATCAGGAAAATAAAATTCAAACCACAATGTGATACTATTAGACAGCAACTAGAATAGTTAAATGGAATGGGGACAAATCAAGTGTTTATGAGGATGAGGGGAGAAATCAGAACACCTCTCCTATGCTATAGGAAACGTCCTGTGATACCACCACTTTTGTAAGATAGTATGACAGTTTTTTATCTATTCACAAATTCTTAGATGCTTTTTCAAAAATTCAAAAAATGGGTAGATAGATACACAAACTGGGGTATATCAAAATATTACTTAATGAAAAGAGCAAATAAAACACACTAAATCATGAAAACAGTTGTGCTAAGTGAAAGTCATGAAATTGTACACACTCTATAATTTCACCCTTATAAAATTCTGAAATAGGCAAATATAGCCTATTGGACCAGTTTTGTGGATATGGCATCAAAAGGGGTTGAAGGAACTTTTGGGGATAATCAAAGTATTTTGTATCTAGATGTTAGTGTGTGTTACACAGATGTATTCATTTTGTAAAATGTATTAAACTATACTATTAAATCTTAAAATTCATGTGTTGTGCATATTAAATCTAGATTAAGTTGATGAAGAAGAAGGGATAGGAGGGGGAAGAGGGAAGAGGAAGATGGACAAGAAAGAGGAGGAGTACATGGGTCACTATGAAAGGAGGGATTAATAAAGTAAAGGCTAAGTATATTGATTTTCTTACACTTCTCACACTGGCTGCAACAGTCATTTCATACTTGAGAATCAAACAATTATTGTTTTAATATTTTCTTTTTATGAGGGAAAAGACTTTTAATATATTGAACAATAGAATGTTCCCAACACTCTAAATATAGAAAATCATTTCATGCTCTGTGCATTTTATTGTATATTTTTGTGTTTAAATGGATTGAAATACAAAGGAAAATACCAGTTTCTAAGAATTGGGCATACTTAATACATGTATATAAAGTAACCTCTCAAGAAATTGCATATTTTACGAAGGCCTTGTAGGACAGAAAAACAAAAGTTTAAATCCTAAGTCTCCAAAGAAATTTATTTCCTTCTGACAGAAATGCTGTGCTCTGCGGCATCTTTGAGCCCTCTAGCAATAATCCTTCAGTGTGATCCTGAACCAAGGACACATTATCTCAGAATATCAAGCCTATTTGCAATCTGAAGTTTGGTTCAAAACATTGTTATTTATGGATTTCCTTTCTGTTTACTGAGACGTTTCTTAGAGCATTTTCAACAATAGCACTTTACCATTTTATTCTTCATATTTTTATTTTTACTCTTCCTTCCAGTGAACAGGTTTCCTTATTCAATAACATTTTCAGTAAGGAGTTTTAAAATTTTATTAATTTTCAGATATCTGTCTGTGAAGATTGCAACAAATATAGGTGAAGTTAGTTCCAATAAAATGAGCAAGAGAGGCCTACAAAGAGCATGGGCTATTCTTTAAAGGGCTGGATTGATGTAGCTTTGCCAGAGATGAGGGTAGCTGAACCACCTGCAAGTTCTCGATGTTTAAATCATGCTCTGAGGGAGATTTATGTTAAAACATGGAAACATAGTTTTTCTAAATTTTAATATACAATGAACTACACCATGTGGCTTTTTATGTCATTTGAATAAATATAGAATATCTTATTTATAAAATTTTTTCTGGACTAATTGTCTTGTTATTAACAAATAAGACATATATACAGTACTCATACCAAAGTGGACAGTACTTATTACCAAAAAGTTGGCCACTGTTAGTAGAACTCTATCAAGTGTGCCATATCATAATCTTGCCAAAAACGGCACTGAAGTAGCTGTACTTCTATTGTTTCTATATTCAAAAATCAAAGATTTAAAACAACATTTGAAAAGTAGGACAAGCTGCTTTCTCGCCAAGATTTTGCATTCTCTTCAGACCTAATAGTTTTCAATTTTTAAAGAATTATTTATAATATTATTTGAAAAAATTAATTTCCAAAGTGTTTTTTCAGTTTAAGATATAGGCTGTTAATTACAAAGATCAAGCTGCCTAAATACAATACATTATTATAAAACAAGAAGCGAATGAATCCATACCTTTTTTTTTTTCTTTGTGGCCATTCCTGTGGCAGGTGGAATTTCTTGGGCCAGGCACTGAAGCCAACCACAGCAGCAATCCAAGCTGCTGCAGTGACAATGCTGGATCCTTAACCTGCCCTGCCACAAGGGAACTCCTAATTAAATAGGTTTGTAGTTTGTTTTTGTTCCTTTCAAAATAAAAATAGAAACTCACTTTTCCAGTATTTTTGCTAGAAAATGAATGATAGGCTTTTTAAAATGAAGTGCCCAGAGATAATATAGTAAACTAAGATGTAAGCAAAAATAGGAAACAGATACAAGGCGAAAACAAGTTGCAAACTAAGAGAAATAAATGAACCAATAACACCTTCTGCTGAAAATATACCATACCTTGCAAAAAGATCTGAACATCCATTAAGAATAATAACAATAATAATATCATCACATTTTGCTGAGTTATGAAAGCAAGTGTTGACTGAACAATCCTGGGACTCACCCTGCACCTATAATGTTGACCATAATAATCAATCTGATATTGTACTTTGTATCATGCAAAGAGAAAAAATAAATCTGAAGCAGTTGAATAGTTTCCTTTCATAAGCATATGATGAGATCATTTACAACCAAAATAAATGACTAAATTTTGAAACTAGAACAGTGTTAGGTAAGTAGAATTGGGATTGTCTATAAAATGTAGTAAGATCTGAACTTGAAGTTTGCAAGCCAGTATATAAACATATTTATGAATTTACTGCCTGCTAAGCAAGGACTAAATAACTGATTTGTATTCATGAATCTATTGGATTGAATTGTTCAGCAGAGCCATAATAAATGACATTATATTTACAGCAATGTAGTGGTCAAAGCAATCTTATAAATAGCTACCAGGACACTATTCATTTTTACTTCAAAATAGATTTAGGATGGATATCATTAAAATTGAGAAAACAGAGAGAATAAGTATGATGATGACTGTTTCATTTATAAAAAGAAACTGACAAGGTGATTGCTGATGTTTCTAATTTTGAAAATAAAAACACAAGAATATTATACCAAACTAAATTCAGTCTGTATCAAATAAACATTAATACAAATACAGTTTTGGTGATATAAAAAATTTTAAAAATATAATACACTTAAATTTTCCCAGTTGTTAGTTATTGTTTGTCTCTTATCACCTGTTTAACCTTGCTTAAACCTCTGGAACTAAAACAACCCACTTTGTTTTAGGCATATGTCAGCTCTCTGATCACTTTGGGGCAGAGTTTTTTGTTATTTTGTTTTGCCTTGAAGTGTGTGTGTGTGTTTTGTTTTTGAAACTGTTTACCTAGAAAAGAACTATATTTAATTTTTGGTCTTTGTGCTAGTCAGTTTTATGATATACATAAAAGTTCATGCTTTACATTTTTAAAGGAAATTACTCAGTGAATTTTATTACATTTATAGTTGTACAGTGATCATCACAACCCAGTTTTATAACATTTCCATCCCAAACCCCCAAACTGTCTCCTTTGGAAACCATACATTTTTCAAAGTCTGTGAGTCAGTATCTGCTCTTCAAAGAAGTTCATTGTGTCCTTTTTTTAGATTCCACATGTAAGTGATAGCATATGATGTTGGTGTCTCACTGTCTTACTTCACTTCGCATAATTTGTAGGTCCATCCATGTTGCTGCAAATGATACTTTACATTAGAGATATTCTCATTAAATAGATGGAGTTTTTCATTTCAGATGAGGTGGTTTAGAGTTAGGAGATACCAAAAGAAAGGAGTCATTTTCAGTTCTCTGTAGGTAAGGTGATGATAACTCGTTCTTTAGTGGAAGGCTGAAAAAACAGCTCTGGAAGTCCAACTTGGTAGCTTCTGAAACCTAAATAACATCTTAGCCCCACTTCTGTTTCATTCTCAGGCCTTCCTGCTTAGTTTATCCTAATGGTCTTTTTAAGATCTCTGATTCTAGAATGGACCTTTGAAATAATTGATAAAACTTTTGGGTTGCTTTGAATATTGGCTGATTTGGCTTTTTAATGTTAAATAAAAGTATTTGGCTTTTTAATGTTAAATAAAACTCTTGGTAGGTTTTAATACTAGGTAAGCTTCAGGAACCTTTTATTTTTGTATGGTGCCCAAAGTAGGTTAATTATAACGTTTAAAATATTTTGATATAATTTAATGAAGCAACTGTTATTCAGTTATTCAACTATTATTCAACTGTTATTCAACTGTTATTCAACTATTCAGTGGAATAGAGGATTATTTCCATGAAGAAAAATTATTGTTTCCAAATATAAATGAAAACTTAGCTCTAAGAGCTCAGAATTTGTATGCTATGTTGAATGCTTTAATATAGCATTTAATGTTCTTATAATGTTTAGTCTTTAATATAGTCTTTAATATTCTTATACTTTCACAATTTATTTTGGCTCATATGTCCATTTGTAGATACTTTGATTATATCATTTGCGTGAAGTTTCTTCTTCGTACTCAACAGCTTAAAAATTCAAAGTTCAACATTAAAAGTGTTGCCAAATTTGTCATATTTTACATTTTTTTCTTTCAATAGCCTATGAAACCATCTAATTTCAGAGCAGATGGATAATAGTCCTTAAAATATACTTATTTTTCAAAAAGTCTTACAGTTAATAAACCACTTTGAATTATCAACTGGAATTTAATAAGAGAATTTTGTTTAAATGTGCATTAAAATATACCCAGGAAGGTAGTTCCCATTGTGGAAATGAATCCAACTGGTATTGGTAAGGGTGCAGGTTCGATCCCTGGCCTCACTCAGTGGGTCAAGAATCTGGCATTGCCGTGAGTTGTGGTATAGGTCACAGATGTGGCTTGGATCTGGCATTTCTGTGGCTGTGGCATAGGCCGGCAGCTGTAGCCCCTATTACAGCTTCCTGGAGCCTGGGATCTTCCATATGCCATGGGTGTAGCTCAAAAAAACAAAAAACAAACAAAACAAAACAATCAGGAAGAAATACATAAAACAATGTGAACTGGCTATGATAATAACAGATTTTTATTTCCTACATATATACTTTTTTAAATTTCAACCAGCTCCTGTGCTACTTTATCTTTTTTAGTTAAAATATAATCAACTTACAATGTTGTGCCAGTTTCTGCTGTGCAACAAAGTGACCCAGTCATATATGCACACATTCCCTCTCTTATATTATCTTCCATCACGGTCTGTCCTAAGAGACTGGTTGTAGTTCACTGTGCTATACAGTAGAGCCTCTTTGCATATCCATTCTAAATTTAATAGATGTGTCACTTTAAAATCGGAAAATTTGTAGTATTTTTTATATCCAACAGTTTCAATAATGGCAAATTTGAGTAAACATATATTTGATTATTAGAATAAAAGAAGCTAGCTCACTGGATTGGGATGGGGTAACTGCTGTGTTCAGCAATAACTGACAGAATGATCTGATGGAAAAGAAATATTTTTAGAGAACAGATAGTAATGCAACTGGAAAAGCTCCAAGTTGTTTTGCTGCCAATAGATTCATAAAATAGAAGTTAAATAAGACAAGAACTTCAAGAAAGAACTATCTTGATCTGGAAAACATAGCTACATGTTGAAAAGCTTAGTCATGTTGCTATTGATTTCTTTAAACCAAAAAAATGTTATGTAATGGATTAATCATTTTCTTGAGAGGCTATCATTATCTTTTCAAAGCCTGTTGTTTCTTGCCAAAAAATGCCTATATATGGTTTTATCTTCAATAATGCTGACATAATCATTAATGGAATCCAGATAAAATGATGATATGTATTGTGGTGCCTTATTTTAGATATGGGAATTTTAAAAAATTATATAATTTAAACTTCAAATAATCCTGTAAGGTAAATATTTTTCCATATAGTTGAATGCATGCATACACAGAAACAAAAGCAAAACAAACAAAATCCTTTATTATCAAACTTTATATTATACTGAATATTTCTGTATAAAATTTGATTAGTCAGCTATCTATATTTTCAACAGACTGTTTTCCTTGTTCCGTATCTATCTTTTATATAAAACTGGCATCTTTGATTAGTTACATGCATGGAATAGACTCCAAAACAATGAGGAAAGACTTGTTCAAATGGCCAACTTAATGGCAGTCTAACAAGGAGGAGAAAAAGAAGTTGTGAGTGTAGAAATTACTTCAGAGGTGAGGAGACCAAAGAGAATCCTACCCGGTTAATTTGGGGATAGGTGTTGCAAATTGTTCTCCCTAATCTCTGGAGATTAATAAGAATGCCTGTGGAGTTCCCGCTGTGGTGCAGTGGGTCAAGAATATGACCTCAGTGGTTCAGGTTGCTTCAGAGACATGGGTTTAATCCATGGCTTGAAGCAGTGGGTTGAGGGATCCCGTGTTGCAGCACCGGATCAGATTCAATCCTTGGCTCAGATTCAGTCCCTGGCCCAGTAACTTCCTTATACAGTGAGTGATTGTATCCTTAAAAAAAAAAAAAAAAACTTAATAAAAGAAAAAAAAATGCCTCTGCCCCGGACTCAGCCAAATGACCTAAGAGAATCATTGCATTCCCATATGCATAAAGCTGTATGTCACTGACCTCATAGGTGAGGTGTGCAATGTTCAAGAGGGACAGAATGATGGAGTAGGGTCCCTGGTCATAAAAATACACATAAAGAGAACTGCATAGAATAGTAGGAGCCGTAAATGTGGCTGGAATGAAGAAGCCCATGACATTTAGAAACAGTGACATTAACTGGACAAGGTGTTAACATGTTGCCTGTTCCAGTACAAAAATGTTCTGGGCCAATCTACAGTTGAGTTCTTTCAGTCCTCAAAAATAGTTTTTCATTCATTTTCCCACTTTTGCCTTGTCAGCAAGTTGGATTAGTTTCATGTTCACAGACAGGGCTGTGATTGGCTGGTGGATGATCACCAAGAGCCACAGGACTACCCTTGATTATGTTTTCATATTGGCTTTTAATAATTTTATTGTGCCCCAAGACAAAAACCTTTCAATTTCCAGTTATGCAAAAAGATCCAGAACCAGGACACTGCCATTTACCCCTCAAAGAAGCTTACTCTTGGCCTAATTTTGTCCTCCTCATGGGCAAGAAATGGAGGTGGAAACATGCATAAAGTCTTTTCATGTTTATCCATTGTTGCAAAGCCATGGATTATAATGGAATGATTTCAGAATTTGCAGCCAGAAAAACATAATACTTTATTTTTACTCTGCTACTAGTAGGAATTTGGCCTTTTGAAACTTAATTTTCTCAGTTTTGGGTTTTTTTATCTGAAAAAGGAGATATTATTTTCCCTATAAGTGTGAAATTCACATATAGTATAGGTCCTGGTACCCAGCAGTGCTATAAATAGAATGATAGCTCTTAATATCATTAGATCCAAAATATGAGCAAAACAAATACAAATGAACATGTATGTTAGAAAATCATAGTTATCTTGTCTATGCTCTCAAAATTATTTTGTTGCGAAAAAGTTTTGTCTTCCTTTTATGAGAAGAGTAGTAGATAGCAGGTAATTATTTCCAAAGTAAGATTTGCCAGGAAAAAAAAAAAAGATCAGTAGATGTTTGCAGTTTATCTCAAAAGAATTTGAGATGCTGTTGAGCCTAAATACAGTCAAGGATGACAAAGTTGCTTCATTTCACCCCTCATCAAATGGGGCAGTGAAACATTTATTTTTCAAATCATTAACCAGGCAGTCTTGCAAATACAAAGTTACAGGAAAGGTAGAGTTTGACACATTGTTTGGTAGCTTAACTTCTTTTCATGGCACAAGACTCTGTTTGTCACTTTGAATAGTACATATACATAAATGGGTTTTAAATAGAGAATCAAGACCATTTTTTAATAAAGTAGACTCAAATAGAAGCTGTCATGAATTTTCAAGAAAGTTGTGATTTTAGGAATTTATGACCTTTTATAGTAAAACCAATTTTTCTTTCCTTAAGGAGTCATCCTAAAAAAATTCTAAACTGAAAAAGTAGTCAAAAATAAATTCTTTACTTGTAATTTTAAATATGTATTAAATTTACTGTTACAGATGCACTCATAATTTACAAAAGCATGTAAGTAAAAGAAGACACAACATAAGGTTAGTTTCTGAATTGCTCCTATGTGTGAGTTAGAGCATTTGAAAGACATTCTGCTCATTGTATGCTTTATTGGTTGTTCCCTAATAAGACAAGCTGAGAGTATACAATATGGTTTAAAGGATATTTTTAAAGTCCTCCAGAATTTTCTTTTGGGGTTATATTTGTCTTGAGATTTCTCCCTAATCATAACAACTTCAGTGAGATCTGCCCTCTCTACACCCTGGTTCTCTGTCCCCCATGAGCCCAGAGGACAGAATGTTAAAGCCACAGAGAATTATTTCCAGTCCTTAAAACCTAATAACATTTTCCTTGCTAGAGTTTGAAGTCACTTGAGATAAGTTACTCCTTTCTTCCTTCTCTTTTCTCTAATTGGGGATGTGAATGTCTCTGTTAGCCTTCGCCTGTGCCACCATTGTATTTTGGAAACAGATTACTTGTTTTCTGGTTTTTCAGGTTCACAAATGGAGACAAAATCACCCCAGGATAGATCATACTAAGAGACTTATGTACACCTGATTTAAATCTTCCACAAAGAATCCAGTCTCTTTTCAGTAAATTTCCTTTCTTTGTGCAAGTAGGAATCTAGGTTGATACCAGAGAGGGGTAAGCCATATCATAGTTTCTAAACTATATATAGGAAAAAAAAGTGTGCTAATAGAAAATAATAAGTCATTTGAGGATGGAAAAAATCGAGGCAAGAATTTGAAAAAGGTCTGGTTTCCTCTTCAGGTTCTAGTTCCTTTTTAAGGTACAACTGTGATTTTACATTTAGAGTTCTTGTAAAAATTCTTTACTCCTTTATGGTTAAGCTTTTTTTGTTGGTTTCCTTTATTGGCATTTGAGGTGTGCTAACCGCAGTGGATTTTAAATATGAATTACCAATATGTAATTTGTAATATGTATAATATATAATTTCACTATATAGATTTATGAGGTTGAGATCGTAGAATCCGAAATATAAAACACTAATGTTCACCTGCTTGTCAATTTTAAGTGCTGAAATACTTAAAGTATATAAAATAAGCAAATTGCTCTACAATTATGTAGTTTATAATTATATAGGAGTAGCTACTTTCTAAAAATCATAATCTTCAGTTATTTTCTTTAAACATTTAATAGGCATATACTTTAATTTTTAGATGTTTTTGTAGTTTGTAACTATTCTGTGATACTATATAGTAAATGATCCATTGTTATATAATGTAGTAATTTTAATGAGATGGTCCATTATAATAATATGGTATTGGAAATATTAGACTCAGGAACATATTAATATTGATATGACATAGATTATTATTGAAACTTTTATTTCCTCAATTTATCAAATAGAAATTATATTCATATATATATACATATATATATATATAGATCCTTCTTTTGAGGGATATATTTAGATGATAGCTATATCAAATAGAGATTTGATTTAATCATTTTATTCAACCCTGGGTTTAGTAAAACCCTTGAAATGAACAAAATATAAAGTGTTTCATAGATAACTAGTAAATATTTAATTAATAAGTAATAGAAAAATTCAAATAAACTCAAATTAAGAAAATTGGATTTCTATTTTTTTCTAGTTTTGGTGGTAGTGGTAGCAGTGCTAGTATGTGTGTCTGTGTGTGGCATACATAAAATAAAGTAGAATAAAAGAAATAGCGGTCCTTCCTAGAAATGCGGTGTGTTTTTTACTTTGTACAAATCACTCAAACTCATAAAAATGTAAAAAGTGAGATTAAAAAAGACAGGCTTGACTTGAATCATGATAGAAAAGTTACTAAAAATGCATTTAATTGACAATGTCATGCTCTTGCCAACTAATTTTGGTCATATATGTTGTAGTACTAGCTAGCTACTCTAGCAGTGATGGACAGGAGTGATACTAAATAGCTTTAACATGAGTTGAATGCGGTTGATGCTGAATATTTATCCTGACTTTAAATTCTATTGCAAACTAATGCTTAGTTTGTTTGCAAGGCCAAAGAGATAAGTTTTATTTTTGATACGTTCCTCTTTTTTATTTTAAAAAATTGTTTCTTAAGGCAAATAAATATACTATACAGATAATTTGTTTGCTACTGAAGACTGATAATATTCATATTGTTTAATCAAAATGTGTTGTTTTTCCTGAGTTATTTGGTTTGATTCTCACTATAGTAGGAAAATTATTTAAAACAAATTTATGACATTTTAAGATCCATGGATTAATATATTGTGGACTTAAAATGTTGCTTTATAAGAACAAAGTTAAAAACACATATAAAATGAAATATAAAGGCATAAACATAGAGAAAGCTAATTAAAATCACTTATCTGAGATAATAACAATTGGAGTCAGTAAAGCCTCAAAAGAGGCTATAGTCTAATCATCCATGAAGTTATAAGGCTAACTTCAAACTTAGAAAATTGAACTCATGTACAAATCCTTGTAGAAAATGACTTTGGAAGTTTATGGTCTGAAAAGACCTGTGGCCTGGAGATGACCTAACTGTCTTCAGTTGAGTAACTTGAGACTTTATTTAGTTCACTCTATACAGTGCACATGAAACTAATGTGGAGATAACTAGGAGCAGAGATTTTGTATGTTATTAAATTTATGTCAGTATCTATTAAAACTAGATTTTATAAATTTATAATGTTAATTATAATCATAAACCTCCATTATCACCATTAAAATATCAAAAATCTATCTAATAAATATATGAAAAGGGAGTACAAAAAGTTTACTGCAAAAAAATTCAAGGAAATATGAAAGAAGAAAGGAATGAAGGAAATGAAAATCCAAAATACTATAAAACATATAAAAAATAGCAAAATGGCAGGAGTTCCCATTTTTGCTCAGTGGAAGAGAATCTGACTACTATCCATGAGGATGCAGGTTCAATCCCTGGCCTCACTCGGTGGGATAAGGATCTGGCGTTGCCATGAGCTCTAGTGTAGGTTGGAGACACGGCTTGGATCTGGTCTTGCTGTGGCTGTGGCATAGGCCCGTGGCTACAGCTCTGCTTCGACCCCTAGCGTGAGAACCTCCCCATGCCACAGGTGCAGCCCTAAAAAGATTAAAAAAAAAAAACAAAAAACCCCCAGCAAAACGGCATAAGTTCTTTCTTATCAAAAACACATTAATGTAAATAGACAAAATTCTTTTCAATCAAAAAGAAAAAAAACAAAGGTTGGTAGAATGAACTTTAAAAAATAATCGAACCGTATGTTGTCTATCAGAGATACGTTTTAATTCAAAGTGAAAGAATGAAAGAAGATATTTTATTCTGATAGTCACCAAAAGTGAGATATAGTGGCTATATTAATATCATCATGCAAAATATATTTTAACTAAAAATATGTTACAGGAGACAAATGACAGTATACTGATTCAGGAATAACTCATCAAGAAGAGATAACATTTATAATCATATATGCACCAACTGACAGTGTCCAAAATATATGAAGAAAACATTGACAGAACTGAAAGGAGAAATACTCAATTCTACGATTATTATTATTACTTGGCACTTCAATAAAACACTTTCAATAATGGATAGAATATATATAGAGAAAATCTATAAGGAAATAGTGACCAAAACTATAAACCAAGCAGATAAGAATAGACAAATATAGAACATTCAACACCACAACAGCAGAAAATATCTTCTCAAGTACACACAGAAGATTCTTCAGGCTTGCCCATATGTTAAATCATATAACAGCTTTTAATAAATTTTAAAATATTGAAGTCATACTAAGTATGATTCTAACCACAGTGGAATGAAGCTAGAGTTCAATAATAGAAAGGAAAGTAAAAAAAAAAAAAAATTCACAAGTGTTTGGCAATTAAACAGTAAGCACTTATTAAAAAACCAGTGAGTCAAAGAAGAAATCACAAGAAAAATAAAACACATTCAGTGATATGACAGTTAAAGCACAACATATTGTAACTATGAAAAAGAGTGAAGATAGTGCTTAAAGGAAAATTTATAGCCATAAACACCTACATCAAAAAGAATTCTTTCAAATCAGTATGTTTGAGGAAGTAGGAGAAAACTGTAAACTAAATTTAAAGATATCAGAAGGAAATAATAAAGCATAGGATGGAGAGAAATACAGTAATGAATAGAAAAACAATAGGATCTATCACAAGCAACAAGTGGTTCTTTGAAAAGGTCAGCAAAATCACCAAACGTTTAGCTGGATTGACAAAGGAAAAAGTGAAGACATAACTAAAATCAGAAATGCAAAGTGAAAACATTACTAGCAACCATACAGAAATAAAAGATCATCAGTAAATTTGATGAAGAATTGTGTAATGACAAATTAGATAACTTAGATAAAATAAACAAATTCCTAGAAACAAATTATCTAAACCAATTGAAAGAAATAGAAAATCTTAACAGATCTTTTACGTGTAAAAGATTATGTAAGTATTCAGAAAGTTCCAACAAAGAACAAGTCAGACTCAAACTTTCATACTCAAATGAATTCCTAATTCATTTTATCAGGCCATCATTACCCTGAAGCCAGAGCCAGTTAAAGGCATCACAAGGAAAGAAAATTACAATTCAATTTATGACTCTAAGTGAAATAATACTCAGAGAAAAATATGAGGAAATCAAATTCAATATGATGTGAGAGGGCTCATACACCATGATCAACTGATTTATCCCAGGAGTGTGAGGATAGATCAACATAAGAAAATCAATGTAATACACCACATTAATAGAATGGACGGTGGAGGAGTGGCAGTACATGATTATCCATGCATCAATTGATGCAGAATAAACATTTTAAAAAATCCAAGGATTTCCTGTGTTAGGTCAGTGGAAAAGAATCTCACTATATACATGAGGACTCAGGTTCAATCCCTGTTCTCGCTCAGTGGGTTGAGGATGCAGCATTGCCACGAGCTGTGGTGTAGGTCACAGACATGACTTGGATCTGGTACTGCTGTAGTTGTGGTATAGGCCAGCAGCTGCAGCTCCAATTTGATCCCTAGCCTGCGAACCTCCGTATGCCAAAAGTGCCACCCTTAAAAAAAAAAAAAATCCACTTGTGATTAAAAAAAGCAAAAACTCTCAGACAGCTAGGAAAGAGAGCTGGCTTCCTCAGTATTATAAAGAGCATTTATAAGAAGCCCATATCTAGTGTTCTACTTAGTAGTGATAGACTGAAAGTGTTCCCCTAAGATTAGGATCAGGATGCCTGCTTTATCTTAGCTATCAGCATTGTAATAGAAGTTCTAGTCAGAACAATTAGACAAGAAAAAAGGTATCCAAATTGGAAAGTAAAAAATGAAACTATGTCTAATTAAGGACAATAAAAATCCTATATAGACATAAGTCTAATGAACCACCAGAAAGCTAGTAGACATCATAAATAAATTCAGCAAAATTGTAGGGTACAATCTGGATCATTAACCAGAAATCAATTGGGTTTCTATATACTAGCAATGAACTCTGAGAAGAAAATTAAGAAAGAACTCCAATTTACAGTGACAACCAAAAGAATAAAATACTTAGCAATTAATTTAACCAAGGATGTGAGAGTCTTGTTTATAGAAAACTACAAAAGAACTCTGAAACTAATTTATGAAGATCTAAATAAGTGGAAAATTATTCATGCTCATGGATAGGAATACTTACTATTGTTAAAATAGCACTACTCAAACCATTCTGTGGTTTCAACACAGTTTATGTCAAAACTCCAACAGTCATTTGCAGCAATAAAAAGTTCACCCTCAAAGTCATAGGTAATTTTTAAAGGGCTCTGAATAACCAAAACAGTATTGAAGAGTAAAAATAAAAATAGAAACTCCTAGGTACTGAATTCAAAATTTATCACAAAACTGCAGTGCTTGAAACAATGCAGTACTGGCAAAGCAAAAGATATATAGACTAATGGTAAAGAATGGAGATTCCAGAAATAAACCTACACAGCTATGGTCATTTGATTTTTCACAAGTGTGCCAAGTCCATTCAAGGGAAAAAATAGTCTCTTTAGCAAAGAATGTGGAACAATTGGGTATTCATGGGGGGAAAAATGAAATTGGACTTCTGTGTCACATCATATAGAGAAGTTAACTCAAAATGGTTCAGGGTTCTAAGAGCTAAATATCATAAAACTCTCTAAAGGAAAAAAATCAGAGTGAATCTTCATGACTTTAAATGTTGCAGAGGATTCTTAGAACATAAAATCAGGAACAACAAAGAAAGAAATAGATTGATTTGACTGTATTAAAATTAAATTGCCTATTTTTGACATTATCAAGAAAATGAAAGCCTATACAAAGAGAGAAAATATTTGCAAGTCGATATGTGATGAGTTAGATAGCCAGAATACATAAAGAGCTTCTGTAATACATAATTTTTTTTTTTTTTTTTTGCCTTTTGTCATTTGTTAGGGCCGCAACTCTGGCATGTGGAGGTTCCCAGGCTAGGGATCTAATCGGAGCTGTAGCTACCAGCCTTCGCCACAGCCACAGCAACACGGGATCTGAGCCGCGTCTGTGACCTACATCACAGCTCATGGCAACGCTGGATCGTTAACCCACTGAGCAAGGCCAGGGATCAAACCCACAGCCTCATGATTCCTAGTCGGATTCATTAACCACTGTGCCACGATGGAAACTCCACAAAAACATAAATTTGATTTTTATGACTATCTGGGACCTAAGGTATGGTACTTCCACTTATGTGATGATTAAAAAATTACCTTTAAACATTCTTATCTCAGTTAAATATGTGAGTTAATTTAAAGATGCTAAGTAGATATTATTACAAATGGCAATATTCCAAAGATGGTGCATGAATGATTAAAGATGGAGAACACCTCAAAAAAAACAAAACAAAACCCATAATTAGCCATCAGGGAAATGCAAATCAGAGTCATGAGATAATAAGATGACTATAATTAAAAAATGGAAAATGCCAAATGTTAGTAGGAATGTAGAGAAATTTGAATCCTTTTGAGCTACTTATGAAAATTTAAAATGGTGTAGACATAACTGAAAACAGTTTGTTGATTCCTCAAAAACCTAAATGGAATTACTGTATGGCCCCATAATTTCACTCCTAAGCATATACTCCCCAAAATTATGAACAGTAACTTAAACTAAAACTTGAACAAAAATGTTTGTTGAAGTATTATTCAACTTTTTGTGGATACAACCCAAGTTTCCATTACATGGAGGAATAAATATAATTTTATGTAAACATGCAGTGGGATACTATTCAGTTTTAAAAAGGAATAAAGTTGGAGTTCCTGTTGTGGCTCAGTGGTAACGAACCCAACTGGTATCTATGAGGACGTAGGTTAAATCCCTGGCTTTGCTCAGCAAGTTAAGGATTCCGCATTGCTGTGAGTTACAGTGTAGGTCACAGATGCGGCTTGGATCTGATGTGCTCTGGCTGTGATGTAGGCCAGCAGCTGCAGCTCTGATTCGACCCCTAGCCTGGAAACTTCCATATGCCTCATGTGTGGCCCTGAAAATACAAGCATGGAGAAAACTGAAGGCATGTAGTTAAGTAAGTGAAGCCAGTCTGAAGACTGTATGATTCTAACTATATGACATTCTGAAAAAAATTATAAAGAAGGTAAGTTATAGGCATGTTATTGTATAGCAGATCTCTAGAATTTGCTCATATTGCCTAACAAACATTTTACCAATTTAAGTATTCTCCTTTAACTGTACTCCACCCAGCCCCTGCTAACCACTGTTCTATTTTTTCTTCTATGAGTTTGACTATTTTAGATGTCTCATGTAAGTGGATATCTTATGTAATATCCTTCTGTGACTAGTTTATTTCATTTAGCATATGAAATAAACTCCAGACTCATCAGTGTTGTCTCAGATGGCAAGATAATCAAGATCTCAGAGACATATCTGCACTTATGTGCTCATTGGAACTTTATTCACAGTAAACAAGATCCTGAAATAACCCAAATATCTATATACTGAATGTTTTAAGAGATATTATGTAATATTATTCAGCCATTAAAAAGAAGGATATCCTTTGTTCTTTAAATATAACCTTAATCACCTTAGGTAATTTGAAGATTTTCTACTCCTTTTTACAAATAAACTATCAATATAAACAGTGATTTAAAACAAAACTTTTGGTTAGATAATTAAATCAAATTTCTGTCCATATTACATGCAAATAGCTAGATGCATTTTCAGCATCTTGAAGACAAAGTTTTTAGAAATATTTTTATTAAAATACAGGCCATGGGATAGTGTCTCTTGAAAAATATCTCTTAGAAATAGTCATTCTCCAGAAAGGGGAAAGTTAGGAAAGATTTTCATCAAGGTGGGAGCATATATTTGAGTTGTGACTTTCAGTATTGTATATCAGACAACTGATATATATTCATTGAATATTTTTAAGAAGCTTCTCAAAATAAAACAAAGCATAGTTTTCTTTGAGAGATTGAGAATGCAGGAAAATGTTAACAAAATATTTGTGAACATTTGTATAACTCTGATTTAGATATAGATTAGAGTAGATTAGGTGATTACAGAAATTATTCTGAAGACCTTGAGGCACTTGAAAAAAATATAAAATCATCCTCTAAACAATTTCAGTGCTGTACCACAGGAGTTCAAATTGTGCTTGACTTCCAAATGAGAAATTCAGGAGATATGTACTAAGGAAGTGTGGAGCAACAGTGATGACTCTGAGGTGGATTGTAGTTTATATAGATTCTTGAACATGGAAATTTTGTTTTGCAGTTGAGATGCTCTTCAAGTAAAACTCAATTTGACCAGTTTGTAAAATAAAAATAAAGTGCAAACAAATAGAGTTGGGATACCAGAATGGGGAGCTCTCACATCCTGTGATAATAGCAGAGACCAACAGTAAGAAAAAACTCTTCTAAGAACCTGGCAAGGGCTCAGCTTGTGACAAGCCATGGACTCTATTCTCATAGCCCTCCCGACTTCCTTTCCCCCTGTCATAAAAGCCTTTTCCTTAACTTGTTATGTGGCTTGCCATGATTGCCTGATTGCAGAAACAACTTGGAATTCTCTGCTGATCCTGAATAAATATTTTTTTTTCTGGAAAAATAACTGACAGTCTATTTGTTATAGGTCCACCATCTATATAATGAAGTTGTCTAACATGTCCAAATAATATTGATCTCAAGAATATGGTTCATTTGATTATATTTTTGGCCACACCCACCACCTGCAGATGTTTCAGGGCCAGTGATCAAACTTGAGCTACACCAGTGACAGTACTGAATCCTTTTTTCTTATGATGATTTTAATTTTTTCCATTACAACTGGTTTACAGTATTCTGTCAAATTTCTACTGTACAGCAAGGTAACCCAGTTACACATACATGTATACATTCTTTTTTCTCACATTATCATGCTCCATTATAAGTGACTGGACATAGTTCCGAATGTCATACAGCAGGATCTCATTGCTTATCCATTCCAAAGGCAATAGTTTGCATCTATTAACCCCAATTTCCCAGTCCATCCCACTCCCTCACTCTTGGCAGCCACAAGTCTGTTCTCCATGTTCATGATTTTCTTGTCTCTGGAAATGTTCATTTATGCTGTAGATTATATTCCATATATAAGTGAAGTCATATGGTATTTGCCTTTCTCTTTCTGACTTGCTTGCTTCACTCAGTATGAAAGTCTCTAGTTCCATCCCTGTTGCTGCAAATGGCATTATTTTGTTATTTTTCATGGCTGAGTAGTATTCCATTGTATATATATACCACATCTTCCTAATCCAATCATTTGACAATGGACATTTAGGTTGTTTCCATGTCTTGGCTATTGTGAGTAGTGCTGTAGTGAACATGTGGTGCATGTGTCGTTTTCAAGGAAAGTTTTGTCTGGAGATATGCCTAAAAGTGGGATTTCTGGGTCATATGGTAGTTCTATATATAGTTTTCTGAGGTACCTCCATACTGTTTTCCATATTGTTTGTACCAATTTACATTCCCACCAATAGTGCAGGAGGCTTACCTTTTCTCTACACCCTCTGTAGCATTTGTTATTTGTGGACTTATTAATGATGGCCATTCTGACTGGTGTGAGGTGGTACCTCATAGTAGTTTTGGTTTACGTTTCTCTAATAATCAGTGATGTTGAGCATTTTTTTAATGTGCTTCTTGGCCATCTATTTATCTTCTTTGGAGAAATGTCTATTCAGGTCTTTTGCCAATTTTTCCATTGGGTAGTTGGCTTTTTTTTGCTGTTGAGTTGTATAAGTTGTTTGTATATTTTAGAGATTAAGCCCTTGGTTGCATCATATGAAAAACTATTTTCTCCTATTCTGTAAGTTGTATTTTTGTTTGGTTTGGTTTCCTTTGCTGTACAAAAGCTGGCCAGTTTGATTAGGTCCCATTGGTTTATTTTGACTTTTATTTCTGTTGCCTGGGAGATTGACCTAAGAAAACATTTGTAAGGTTGATATCAGAGAATGTTTTGTCTGTGTTCTCTTCTGGGTATTGATGGTGTCATGTCTTACATTTAAGTCTTTAAGCCATTTTGAGTTTATTTTTGTGCATGGTAGGAGGGTGTGTTCCAGTTTCATTGATTTACATGCAGCTGTCCAATTTTCCAGGCAACACTTCCTGAAAAGACTCTTTTTCCCATTTTATATTCTTGCCTCCTTTGTCAAAGACTAACTGGCTGTAGGTGTCTGGATTTATTTCTGTGTTCTCTCTTCTGTTCCATTGGTCCGTATATCTGTTTTGGTACCAGTACCACACTGTCTTGATTACTGTGGCTTTTTGATATTGCCTGAAGTCTGGGAGAGTTATGCCTCCTGCTTAGTTTTCGTTTCTCAGTATTGCTTTGGCAATTCTGGGTCTTTTATGGTTCCATATAAATTTTTGGATTGTCTGCTCTAGTTCTGTAAACCATGTCATGGGTAATTTGATAGGGATTGCATTGAATCTGTTGATTGCTTTGGATAGTATTGCCATTTTTACAATATTAATTTTTCCAACCCAGGAACACAGAGTTTTATCTTTCTATTTGTTTGAATCCTCTTTTAATTTCATTGATTAATGTTTTGTAGTTCTCAGCATATAGATCTTTCACCTCCTTGGTCAGATTTATTCCCAGGTATTTGATTTTTTGGGGTGCAATTTTAAAAGGTATTATACTTTTATGCCGCGTCCAGCGCTGCAGGGCAACAGGGAATCCTGGAAGAGGGACGGCGCGCTATAACAAAACACACAAGACTCTTTTAGATTTAGAAAGTGGGGGACCAGGAGGCACTCTGTTCTGCCGAACGGAGTGAAAAAAGGACCTGGGCTTTGGCCCACACGTCTTTTATTGAGGAAGGTGCTGTATGCAGATGAGTGGGCTGGAGCAGG
>PVHT020000061.1:2593034-2726583 GCA_004024745.2 Catagonus wagneri
GATATGTGCCTTCTGCAGAGTTCAGCTCTTCTGTGGTCTCCAACACTTTTATATTCCTTTTCCTATATTTCATTGTTGGTACTAAGAAATTAGACCGATTTCTGAATATTAATCTTATATCTCGCTCCTTTGCTGATTTTGTTGATCAGTTCCAGTAGTTTTTGGGTTGAATCCTTAGGGTTTTCTATATACAGTATCATGTTATCTTCATACAGTGACAGTTTTACCTCTTCTCTTCCTATTTGGATAGCTTTTATTACTTTTGTTTGTCTGATTGCTGTGGCTAGGACTTCTAATACTATGTTGAATAAAAGTGGAGAGAGTGGGCATCCTTGTCTTGTTCCAGATTTTAGTGGGAAGGCTTTCAGCTTTTCTCCATTGAGTATTATATTGGCTGTGGGTTTGTCATAAATGGCTTTTATTATGTTACGCTATGTTCCCATCCATTTCTCCTTTTATGTCATTATTTGTTGTATGTATCTGGGTGCTCCTATATTAGGGTCATATGTATTGATGATTGTAATACCCTCTTCTTGAATGGATCCTTTAACTATTAAATAGTGTCCTTCTTTGTCTTTCTTTATGGCCTTCATCTTAAAGTCTGTTTTATCTGGTATGAGAATTGCAGCTCCTGCTTTCCTGTCTTGTCCATTGGTGTGAAATATCTTCCCATTCCCCTCACTTTCAATCTATATGTGGCCTTTGCCCTAAAGTGAGTCTCTTGTAGACAGCAGATTGAAGGTTTTTGCTCTTTTATCCAATCTGCCACTCTGTCTTTTGATTGGAGCATTCAGTCCATTGACATTTAGTGTAATTTTTGATAGATGTGTATTTATTGCCATTTTAAACCTTGTTTTCCAGTTGATTCTATGTTTCTCTTCCTTTTTTTTTTTTTTTGGTTGGATGATTTCCATTTATTTTTATGCTTGAGTACTTTTTAGTATTTGTCAATGTAATACTTGGTTTTGATTTATGGTTGCCCTGTTTTTTCAGTATGTTAACCTGTTCCTGTATCTGCGTGCTTTAGCCTGATAGTCATATAGGCTCAAACACATTATTACAAAAAAAAAAGAATATATATTTTCTTACTTTCCTTCCCCACATTCTATGATTTTGAAGTCTCTTTTTTAACATCTTCCTGTTTAGATCTGTATGCTGTCTTATTTAAGTGATTGCTTTCCAATTGTGGTTTCCTTCATCCTATTTCTTCTTATTTTTTTTTTTTAATTTAGAGACGCCCTTTCAGTATTTCTTTTAAAGTGAGTTTAGTATCGTTGTATTCTTTAACCTTTGTTTGTTGGAGAAATTCTTTATTTCACCAGGATATCTTGCTGGGGAGAGAATTCTAGATTGCAGATTTTTTCCTTTCAGAACTTTAAATATATTTTGCATCTCTCTTCTGGCCTGTGGTGTTTCTGTAGAGAAATCAGCTGATAGCCTCATGGGGGTTCCCTCATAATTAATGCTTTTCTTTTCTCTTGCTGCCTTTAGAATCCTCTCTTTAACTTTTTGCCATTTTTATTACGATATATCTTGGTGTGGTCCTATTAGGGTTCAGCTTGTTTGGGGCCCTCAGTGCTTCCTGTATCTTGATGTCAGTTTCCTTTAGATTTGAAAGTTTTCAGACTAATTTCTTCAAATATATTTTCAATCCCCTTTTCTTTTTCTTCTCCTTCTGGAATTCCTGTTATGAATAAATTGGCCTGCTTTATGTTATCCCATAGATTTCCTATATTGCTTTCATGTTTTTTTCTTTTGGTTTTCTGTCTGCTGTCCTGATTGGGTGATTTCCATTATTCTGTCTTCCAACTCACTAATTCGTTCCTCTGCATTATTCGTTCCATTCTTTAGTGCCTTTAGCTTAGTTTGCATCTCTGTAAATGTGTTTTCATTTTTCTATGTTCCTCCTTCCATTTTCTAGTTCTTTTCTAAAGAAATCTGCATTACTGTTCATATCCTCTCTTAATTCCTTGATAGTCACCCTTAATTCCTTCAGTTTTTTCACTGTCTCCCTTTTGAACTCAGTGTCTGTCAGCATCAGAGCTCTCTTTCATTGTTTGGTGCTTCATATGAATTCTGTCTTTTAACTGGGAATGGTTCCTGAGCTTAATCTTGCTTATGTTTTTCTGTGAGTTTAGGGAAGCCAGGGAGTGGGTTCCTTCTCTCCTTCACAGCTCCCTCTCAGGAATGCTAGTCCTGTTCTGATTCCTTTTTTCTCTTTTTCTTTTGTTCTACCCAGTTATGTCAAGAGTTTCTTACCCTTTTGGAGGTTTAAGTTCTTCTGCCAGCATTCAGTAGGTGTTCCGTGCAAGTCATTTTATATGTAGATGTGTTTTTTTTTTTTTTTTTGATGTGTTTTTGGGAGGTGAGTGTGACCTCCTACTCTTCCGCCATCTGGATCCGCCTTCCAGTGCCTCCACCCAGTATTGAATCCTTTAACGTTGGGCCACCATCTAATTATGATAGTTTAGTTTAAATGGCAAGAGCACATATTTTAGTATGATTTAGCGATGAACTTTGCACCATGGGTCAGTACTAAGAATTTAACAAGTACTGAGTTATATATATTTGAATAATTTATTGATAATCCTTGCTATTTTTTCACTGCTAAGAATTTGGTAGGAGATGGAGAGAGTAGGTGTATCTAACCTATAATTTACTGACTTGTAATTTTTAATTTACTGATACAAAATAAATAATATAATGCACCATAAGAGCATTGAAAAGTCAAGTATAAAAAGAAAAGAAAAAATATATCAATAGAGAAAATGTACAGGAAATGTGACTGAACTATGCAAGATATCTTGTCAATCCTCGTGTTAGTTTGCAGCCCAAAGCTCACTCAGCATAAACACATTACTTGTCTTTTCATTCACAAGTTATCAGTCTGGGTAACTAAATTCTTCCCAAGGTTTAGCTAAATAAATGGGGTCAAGGACTTATATAAAATAGTTTTACAAAAAGCAGCATTTATTGAAAACATCTCAATTCTAGCTATTTCTTTAAGTAAATTGAGCTGAGATTTTTCATGAATCTTGTAATTGAACTGAGGCAGTAATAATTGTTAAAAAAAAGGTTTGTGTTTTCTACCACATATGTATCTCTTTTTGATAAAACAAATATGCTTAAGACTCTTATAAACTATTTGAACTCCTTGGAGATGTATAAACTAGATAAAGCTAAGACCAAATGTGTGAGAAAACAAAAATTCCTTTTATAAGTTTAAAGACTCAGTAAAATTGATTAGTCATCAGATACAAGAATTACAATCGATATTTTATGTGTACTTTTAATTTGCAAGAGGGAAGATTTTACTTTGAATTCAAAACCAATTAGATTGTCTTGTTTCCAGACTACATTAAATCATACCCCAAAAATAAAAATGTTCATTTCCCCTTAAAGGTGTTTGTACTCATATAAGAGAAAAAAGTTTTACAAATAAAATGTGTATATGAAATATCTAGCTCCCTTGGTTTAAAATAAAGCTTAAGTAAAATCCAGACAATTCTGATAATAACATAAAAAGGATTAATAATATCCCAGTATATTTGATTTAATAGCATTTATTATCTAATATGGGAGACACCATCCTAGACTCTGAGAACTAAGAGACAATGTTAGCATTTTTGTCTGAGTAGTTGGTAATATGGATTTTGGGTTATGTCAATGAAGAGAAATAATAAAGCAGATGTGTAACTCAGTATAATAGTATAGGGAGGTTTAAATATAAAAATATGCAAAAGTGAAATTAACCATCTTTACTTGGCAATAATCTTTGGAACTTTAGTGAACGTTATTTGGAGAAAGTGTCCCAATCTTTAATTAGTAGAAAGGAAATAGTGTTAGAAAAAGGAGTATGTGTGAGTAGTGTAGTAACAGCAGAGTGATCATTACATGAGAATTTAAATCCTCTTTGATAAATGGTAAAAATACAAGAGAGCTGCAAGAACAGATAAATAGATGTTACATGGCTGAGTGAGGGACCTGGAGGAAAAAAGGTCCTTTTATGCCATAAAATAGAGTTTATGATGTCCCCTTGTGGCACAGCAGGTTATAGATCCAGCGTTGCTACTGCAGTTACACAGCATTCTCACAGCAGCCCCAGGTTCAGTCCCTGGCCCCGGGAACTTCTACATGCTGCCAGTCAGGCCAAAAAAAGGAAAGAAAATTTAGAGCTTTTTGTGACAATGAGGAGTCACTAGGGAAGTTTCTAATCTGTCTTTCTCTTCCTTACTTCACTCAGTATGAGAACCTCTAGTTACATCTGTGTTGCTGCAAATGGCATTATTTTGTTCTCTGTTGTGGCAGAATGATATTCCATAGTATATATGTACCACATCTTGATCCATTCACCTCTCGAGGGCATTTAGGTTGTTTCCATGTCTTTGTTATTGTGAATAGTGCTGCACTGAACACAGGGGTGCATGTATCATTTTGAATGAAAGCTTTGTCCGATGTATATTCCCATGAGTGGGATTGCTGGGTCATATGGAAGTCTATATTTAGTTTTCTGAGGTACCTCCTTACTGTTTTCCATAGTGGTTATACCACTTTACATTCCCTCCAACAGGATAGGAGTGTTCCCTCTTCTCCACACACTCTCCAGAATTTGTTATTTGTGACTTTTTAATGGTGATCATTCTGACCATTGTGAGTTGATACTTCATTGTAGTTTTGATTTGCATTTCTCTATTAATTAGTGGTGCTGAGCATGTTTTCATGTGCCTGTTGGCCATCTGAATGGCTTGTTTGGAGATGTGTCTATTTAGGTCTTCTGCCCATTTTTCAATTGGGTTGTTTGATATTTTGCTGTTGAGTTTTATGAGTTATTTGTATATTTTAGAGATTAAGCCCTTTTTGGTTGTATCGTTTGCAACTGTTTTTTCCCATTCCATAGGTTGTTTTTTTTTTTTTTTCCTCTGCTGTGCAAAAGCTTATAAGTTTGACTAGGTCCCATTGGTTTATTTTTGTTTTTATTTCAATTGCCTTTGGTGAATGATCTAAGAAAACATTTGTACGGTTGATGTCAGAGAATGTTTTGCCCATGCTCTCTTCTAAGAGTTTTATGGTGTCTTGTCTTATGTTTAGGTCTTTAAGCCATTTTGAGTTTACTTTTGTGCATGGTATGAGGGAGTTACTATTTTTGACTACAGGAATAAGGTCCATCACTATTACTTAGAGCTATGTAACCCTGAATGAGTTTCCTAAGTTTTTTATACTTCAGGGTCTCATTGTAAAACTGATAATTGAGTACTATTTAATAATTGTCAGGATTAAATAAGAAAAGTCAGTGGCCCAAAGTCCTGAATATACTGTAACTCTGTCACATATTGCCTTTGTGAATTACCCAAAAGCAATATAAAATCAAGCTATAAAATGTTATCAACTTCTTTTGTGCAGAAAAAAATCAACCACAATTGATTTTTAAATGTTTCTCTTGGTTGCTATAGAATGATGAGCATGTTTATTTCTAACCTGGTGACTCCTTTTTCTTTTCCTTTTAAATCCAGTAGGACAGGGGTGGGGCAGTGGAAGAGCTGAAAGTGCTTTGAACATTAGGACAGAAATCTTGCTTTCCTTCTCCCCATAACTCTCAGTAACTATTTTCAAAATCATTTCTAAAGTCCCTGCGTTTGGAACAGATGAAAAGAATTTGATTCAGTGAACAGTCACTCTCTCTGAATAATTACCCTGTGAAGGAGAATTGTGTGTAGTTTAGGCACCATTTAAAAATCAATGTTTTGTATAGATTTCAAGGATCCTGATTTCTATATCACTTCTCCCTGCAAACATCTATTCAGTTGTTTCTCACAAGTGCAACTTTATTACAAGAGAAACTTGCTAGAATTTCTGTTGGAAGTGAAAATAATGAAGATTTCAATTTTTATTGTCTGGTAATATGTCATTATTATATAACTTGGTTACTTTGGAGGCTTGAGAAGATCTGTTTTTATACTGTCAACAACAGTGATCATTCTTTTATTGAACAAGGATTTTTTGAGGTTTAACTATGTGATTAAACTGAGAGTAGAGCTGTGAAAGTAATGCAAGTTCTGTCACATAGATTTGTCTACACGTTCTTGAGTATCAGAGATAATAAAAATGGAAACACAAGACTAAAATATCAAATTTTGATAAATGCCATGAATGAAATAAGCAGCTAAATGTGATAGAAAATAACTCATGAGTTGTTCAGAAGTATGTCCTCTAGGGCAGTGACATTTTGGGTAAGACATCAAAGTAGAGAAACAGCCAGCTCATTAAAAGACCTGAGGAAGTATAGAAGGTCACAAAGTAAGAATGGATTTGGTTTGATCCAGAGGAGGAAATAACATTAGGTGACTGAGTAATAGTGAACAAGGGAACAGTGGTTGAATGTGCAATGTGAAACATAACCAGAATGAAATAATGTAGAAATTTGTTGGCAAAGGTAAAATTTTTATTTTATTTTGATTTCAAAGGAAAGTCATAGAAAGGTTTTAATCGGGAGAATGACATAATCTGATTTGTTTATTGAGAAGACTATTCTTCCCACACTGTAGTAGCTATCCATGAGGCAGGCAGGGATCGAAGCAGTGACACTGGATAATGGGGTGGGCCAGGATGGTGTCCATGATGATGGAGAGAAGTAGAGATTCATGATGTATCAAAGAGATAAGGCCAGAAGGGCTTCAGATAGGTGGCATTTAGCGATAACATTCATTATTTCAGAATTACGTTGGTAACAGAAAGATGCATTCATACCAGGTTATATATAATCACTGTCTTTAGCTTCTCAAGTGCCTCGCTTCAATTAAATTGAACTCTCTCCTCCAGAACACTCCAGGTGTCTCCATCCTTCATCAAGAAAGCATTAATGTCTTGATCATCAGAAAGGCCAGCATCCTTTCTCTAAGGTGCCCCTGCCATTCTTACAAACTATCTCTGGATATAGAGGAGGAAGCGAAAGGAGAAACCAGTTATGATTTTCAACCTGTGGCTTGATAACTGAATCCATGTATGTAAGGGGGAGGGAAAAGTTGAGAGAGGCATTCATTTAGGAAAAGGAAGATTTATATTTTGGACATGTAGATGTTGAGAAACCTCTAAGCCACAGGATGAAGATGTTAGAGAATTGCACACAGGGCACTGAAACTTGCGAAGGAGATCATGTGGGTAGAATACACAGACAGGAAATCTGTTCACTCTCATATTCCACTTTGCCTCTCTTTTATTTATTTTGAACCCTCAATGAAAGTGTCTAAATGGGCAATAAGAGTGCATTTGGGTTTACATAAAAAGGCGCAATTAATCTACATTTTAGAGGGTATCTAGAGGATATCAATAAATTATTTGTAGACACCTGCATATTAACAGGTGAGTCACCAAGTGAAAAATGTTGTCTAGAGAGTTAAGGATGTGCTGGGTGTGGGATGGGGGGATCATGAGAAAGACTCATGTTTAAACTCGCCTCATTCCCTTCTGTCTTTGCTGTTTTCAGTGTCCTCATACTTTATGCTGTCTGTGAAGTGTAAAGAACAGTGCATTTTCTTGGCCAAACATGGAGAACAATATTCTCTAGACTAGAAAGCAGAGAGATGGAAAGAGAAAATGACATATATCCCCCCATTGCAAATAGCATACTTAAAGAAAAATGAATAGCTGTAACCCTTTTTTTCTGTGTGTTTGAGGCTATACATGTCTGATTGGTAATCCCTATAAAAATGTGGTTGTTGATTCTTCCTTTCCTTAGTGAAATAGTCTATTTCAAGATTCTAGCACCTCCTGTAACTTTTATTAAGTTTGTAAAATTTTACCAGACCATTATTTCATTTTATATTAGATCAATGAAGCATTAAAAAAAATCTGACCAGAATTGTGTAGTTTTTATTTCCCTGTATCCTTGATAGTAGAAATTGACTAAAATTATTTTATTAAAAAGACATCATCAAGGAATTCTTATTACTTTTTGTTTATAAATAAATCTTAGTTTTCACTCAAATGAGAGACAAAATTTTATCTTTTGGCATTATAATCAAGAAGGTTTTATTTACAGGGACAGTTTCTTGGCCAGTGTAACTGACATATACATCTTTGCATGAAGTCTCAACAGAAAAATATGTGGTTTCTGAAATAAAAACTTGAAAACTAATTCTTAAAAACCTACATGTCGTACATAATGTCTAAAAACAAAATAAACCTAACTCCTGTTAGAGTCCCAGTCTATAATTCCAGAGGCATTTCAAATAACTGATTTTCTTTGACAATAGATTGGACCATAATTCAATCATGCAAACAGAGAAATTGAAACTATAAATTTTCATGATAGACTGGAAGATACTTTCCAATGATATTTGAAAGTTCAAGAAAGTACTCGTGTAACAGTAATACTTTCATCTTATTTTGTCAATAGTTTCACCTGAAATTGGAGACCTAAATCAGAAACAAGCAGAGTGAAAAATAGGTCTTTACCTTAACTACGTCACTTGGCATGATATTTTGAAAGAGCATTAGGACATGTGACCCCAAACAGACTGTGGTCCTGGTGATCCAACAGCCAGGTGTTGTACTTCTTAACAAACCATGTGTTAACAGACTCTTAACGACACTGTAAGGAGAAAGGGCATTAGAAAAAAATATTGCCCATCTTAAAAAAGAAGAAACACAGAAAAATGCCTCATTTAAAATCAATGAGGGTGTTGCAAGAAAACAGAAAAAAAAAAAAAACTTAATACCTTCCCTTATCCTTAAACACTCAAGGTAAGTCAACTCTAAATATGGAATGTCAGCCTCATCAATTCCCAATAAATATGGGTGCTTTTGTTCCTACTTTACAGTGCCACCTTGCTTAATCCCTTCCTGAATAAACATAACATACATGTCTTGGGTCTTTCAAATAACTCAGATTTTCCTATCTTACAGCCCTTAATTAAAGCACTTGAGGTCTTGGCAAAAATACATTTCCTCCCACTTTGTGTTCTTATTGCTCAAAATTTAATAAGGATTTACTTTGCAAATAGAATCGTAATGTTCAGTGCACAGCAGTAGGACAGTTTTTTGAAATTCCAGGTAATTCCTCTCTTCCTAGCAAAGTTATGTCTATCTTGAATATGTCATTGCCTTCTCCATTGTGATTGATGCACACTCCAGATAAAGCTGACAATGCACTTGATACTCTATGTACTAAAAAAATTTATTGATTAAAAACTCAGAATTGGCAACATAATATTGAAGGAGAAAAATAAAGTTTGGGGATGCTGCTGCCCGTCTTCAAGACTTACTCTAAAGCTACAGTAATCAAAACTGTGTGGTATCGTTAAAGAATAAACATATAGATCAATGAAACAAAATAGAAAGCCCAGATATAGACCCCTCTAAATATAGTCAAGTGATCTTTGATAAAATCCAAAAGTAATACCGTGCAATAAATATTATGTTGTCAACAAATTGTGCTGAAGCAAGTGGACATACACAAGTCAAAAAGAAAAAAAAAAAAGAAAAGGAAACTAGACCCTGACCCTATATCTTTTACAAAAATTAACCTAAAATGGATCGTATACCTAAATGTAAAGTTAAATGCAAATCTCTAAAACTCCTAGAAGATTATAACATGGAGAAAATCTATATGACCTTGCATGTGGTGGTGCCTTTTTAGATATAAAACAAAAGACATGATAGACATGATCTATGAAAGAAATAACTGATAAACTGGATTTTATTAAAATTAAAAAAAAAACTTCTGCTATGCAAAAGACAATGTCAAAAGAATTAGGAAATAAACCACAGACTAAGAAAAAGGCTCATCTGTAAAGGTTTGTTACCCAAAACACACAAAAAGCACTTAAAACTCAACCACAAGAAAATAAATAACCTGATTTAAAAACGAGCTGAAGACCTTAACAGATAACTCACTAAAGAAGGCATACAGATGGCACATAAGCATATTAAAAGATGCTCCACATCACATGTTGTCAGGGAAATGCAAATTGAGATAACAACGAAATACCCCTCCATTCCTATTGGAATGTCCAGAGGCTGGAACACTGACACCACCAAATGTTGGTGAGGTCGTTGATCGATAAATAGGAAGCTCATACAATGCTGGATGAAATGCAAAATGGAAGACTGTTTGGTTGGAAGACAGTTTAATGTATTCTTACAAAATGAAACATACCCTCATCATATGATTTAGACATCTTAATCATTGGTATTTACCCAAAGGAATGAATGCAATACTAGACATAACACGAAGAGATAGCTACAATAAAGATCGAGGCCCATTGAAACAAAATCTAGCAGATAGTTATGCCAAACAGGTAACTTAAACCAAAGTTATGATTCTATCTAATCACTCAAATGATAAATCTCTGGAAGGTGTCAAGGTTATCACTTAAAAAACGTCAGTGTTTATTTCCTCGTTTTGAGAAGGAAGAATGGAAAAGAGCTAGTTGAACCATACACTCAGATAATCTCTGACACTCCCAAGGTGGCCACTTGATGGCACTAGTAGATTTCAAATAATTTACCTTTCTTCATGTCACTACTCATCATTGTATATACAAATCAATTACTGTATTAAATAAATATTGGTTGGGAAATTTTTTTAAATAATTATTTTTTCCATTATACCTGGTTTGTATTGTTCTATCAGTTTTCTACTGTCCAGCAAGGTGGGTAATTTGATAGGTATTGCATTGAATCTGTAGATTGCTTTGGGTAGTATGGCCATTTTTATGACATTAATTTTTCAAACCCAGGAGCATGGAATATTTTTCCATTTCTTTGAATCCTCTTTAATATCCTTGATTAATATTTTATAATTCTCAGCATATAAGTCTTTCACCTCCTTGATCATGTTTGTTCCTAGGTATTTAATTTTGGGGCTGTGATTTTAAAAGGTTTTGTATTTTTGTATTCCTTTCTAATATTTCATTGTTAGTATACAGAAATTTGTCTGATTTCTGAATGTTAATCTTATATCCTGCTACTTTGCTGAATTACTTGATCAGTTTGAGTGGTTTTTGTGTGGAATCCTCAGGGTTTTCTATGTATAGTATCATGTCATCTGCATACAGTGACAATTTTCCTCTTTTCTTCCAGTTTGGATGCCTTTAATATCCTTTTTTTCTCTCTCTCTATAATTGCTGTGGCTAGGACTTCCGATACTATGTTGAATAAAAGTGGTGAGAGTGGGCATCCTTGTCTTGTTCTAGATTTTAGCTGGAAGGCTTTCAGCTTTTCTCCATTGAGTATTATATTTACTGTGGGTTTGTTGTAAATGGCTTTGAGTTTCTATCATAAATGGATATTGGACTTTGTCAAGGCTTTTCTGCATCTATTGAGATGATCACGTGGTGTCTGACTTTTCCTTTGTTAATGCGGTTTATGACATTGATTGGTGGGGAAATTTTTAAAAGACATCTGAGGTTACTTTATGGTCATGTGTCACTTAACAACAACACAATTCTGGAAAAACTGTAAATGTAGGAAATGGCCAGGAACCATTAAAAAGAACTCTGTAAGGCTTTGCCACTTAAAAGCTACACTGTTCTTGCCATTCACAATCTTCTGACAATGTGGCAGGAACTAATGCCATTCTAAAATTTAAAATTAACAAAATTTTTGATAATGTTCAGAAACCTATGAACTTCCTTGGCCAAATGTCGTGCCATCAGGACTTCTGGCCACACTTTCCACCCCCTTAGGGACACAATGGTCTTCCCCCTATAAAGTGCTAAGTGGAGGGAACACATTTAGAGGTTTCATCTCCAGTGCTAGACTCTGCCCTTATTCAGGTTTGGCAAATACTGCAGGAGACTCAGGCACTCTATGCAGTCTAACCACAATCACAGAATGAGGCTTCCTTTCCAAAACATATTGCTGTTAGCCTCTTCATGGTCTTTAACAGAAGATTTTGTTTACTAAAAAGACATTTAAAAAAAGCTGCTCCTGAACTTTATTGGAGATTACTTTATCAAGTAATGAAAACAATAAATACAGCTGTGAAATTTCAGGGAGTCAACCCTTGGGTTCGTGTTTCAATACAAACAAGCATTTAGAATTATAACACAATTAAACAGCTACTCCAATAGAGATCTTCAAACTGAGAACCCTCCAGGTTCCTCTAGAAACAACCAATTCACTGAGGCAGAGAACTGACGTAAGATCTTTGGAACAAGTAGATGGGCTCAAGTGGATGGCTTCTGCATAAGATACAGGACCAAGTGCCCTGCTTAATACTCGTCTTGCCTTTTATATGTTTGTTATAATAATTCTCATTTTCTATAGATGTGTTGGTTTTGTCCATCCATGATGGCCCTTTTTGTTCTTTTTCATAATTGTTATTTCAGAACATTTTCCTTGTAACACATTCTTAAATTATACCAAACAGTAGCCACTGCTGTAATTTTACTGATGGATGAACTGGCCATCCATCACTAATAGATCCTATGTTAAAAACCTGTGAGTAGACCAATCTTCATCAAATGAGACCATAGGGAGTTGTAACCAATGGAGGTTTCCATTTGTACCTTACATGGGCAGATGGCCTCAAACAAATAAGCAGAAAATAATGAATCATTACAGAATCTATTAATTAAGCCCTTAAAAATTCTAAATTTGAATTCAATAATCTGCATAGAGTGATGGTCAAATATCTCAATGTTAAAAGTACTAATATAGATCCAAATATGTTGCAGCTAATTCAAGGCCTTGGCCCCAACCTTGTATCATGAACAACTTCTTTTCCCCTTAATCTCTACCAATACTGTTTTCTTTGTTGCCAGGATGTGTTGTCCTGTTTGCCTCACACAGCTACCTCATGTACTTTATGAGTAATATTTTAAGACTTCTCTGTACACAGTAGCCCTAATTTTATAAATCACCAAAGCTTCCAGTCCAGACACAAGCCCTAACTGAAAACTGCCCTTATTTACGCAGTCACCAAGGGAGTTATTCGTAACAGGCAGGATAGTGTTCCCATCAGTGACAATAATAAATAAATGGATGAGACTGTTAAGAGATGTATCATTAATTCTAGGTAACTTTATTAATAACATCACTTCTGACATAGATGGAATACAAATTAGTCTCAGTTCATGGGTATGAGTAGTAGTAAAGGACCATCCCATTGCTGTCTGTTTCTCGTTGGCTAGTTATGGTGATATCTGTACCATTGTTCATGCTTCTTTCCGTGCTTGGATCAATGAAACAGGCAAGGTGGAACAGTCTATATGTTACCTTAAGGACAGAGATAATTGGCTCTCTAATTTGAACTTCAAGAACTAGGTCTGTACACCTTAGTTTAGGAAAAAGGAGTTCCTGGTTCTGAGGCATCTTATAGGGACTTAGTTGTTCTTGTTTTTATCATAGTGATCATGATACTTGTCTGCTTCATTCAACCCAGAATTTTAAAAGTTGCTGTGCCTTTTTCATTCACTCTTTCATATGATGATTGTCATGTTGACATAATAACAAAAACAATAACATCTATAGTGTAGTTGACTGTGGTGACAACTGGACAGTCCCCAAGGAGCAAAGATCTTTTCTCAAGAAACATCTTGTAAGCAGACAATGGCAGATGATATATGACAATAAACTCTAACCTAATACCTCTGTAGCAAATGGCTCAATGGTAAGGACAAGTCAGTGACTGACAGCTTCCTTCATTTTTTGCCCCTCCTTCCAACTTAGGACCGACCAACAAAAAAAATCCAAATAGACTCATCAAATAGTCACATAAAATACCTCCCCTTCTAGTTAGTCAACCTCGAGCTTTCCTAGGCCAACAACCTCCAATCAGAACATACCTGAAGACATTTATTTATGAGTAATATTTTAAGATTTCTCTGTACACAGTAGCCCTAATTTTATAAATCACCAAAACTAGAGATTCCAAGTAAGACACAAACCCTAAATGAAGCTGTTCTTATTTATATACTCTACCAAGGGAGTTATTAGTAACAATCAAAGTGGTGGTCTCATTAGTGAAAATAATATAAGTGGAAAAGACTATAAGAAACTTATCACTAATTCTAGCTGACTTTATTAACAAAACCACTTTTTCTTTGCCCTGAGAAGCTATTCCACTCCCTATCTTTGACTCTTTGCCAAATGCAAGTGACATGGCTATGGCTGACTACCTTACCACGGCAAGTTCTGAATATATAGCTTCTGTGTTTTTCTCAGCTTCTGTGTTTTTCTCACTTTGGTTGTCTTTAATTATTTCTACAACATATACACATGAAACTACTTTTGACGTGGTCTCATTTATACCTAATGCCACATGTGGGTTTTAAACCCTTTAGTTCAGGAGTATGCGTTCTGCATGAGTAGGAGTAATTCTAATGAGCTTTTAAAAGCATTGATGTTTTAATGTTTATTTTCTCATTATTAAAATTTTGGTTTGGTTAGTTGTTTGGTTTGCTTTTGTGTTGCTTCATTTTAATAGTGTGTGCTGAGATTTTGATTGTGAAAAGGAAGTTTCTGGTATTAAAAGATATGATCAACTATAAAAATTTGAAAGCACATTTAAGAATAAAAAGTAACAAATATCACTCAAAATATTGCTAAACAAAAGTAACTGCTACTTATTTTTATGTATTTTTACAGGCATTTCTTGTAATGCAAAATGTCTTCATACTAAACATAGTATTGTTATCTTGCTTTCTCTTTAGTTAGGTAATTTATATTAGCAGCATATTTCCTTCTATTTAATATGCTGTTAAATGTGAATCTAGAGTATTTTATGGCATTCTGTTATCCTGATGCATCATAACTTTTTTTTAAGTGAAAAATCAAGGTATCTGATTGTGTCTTGGTAAACATTAGTGTCAGGAGTACAGGAGATGCCTTGCAATGAAGAAAGAGTTTTGGGAGTGAGATCACTGGAAGCTTAGCAACAGTTATGGTAAATGAAGGTTTAAACTGATTAAGATATACAATGTAGAACCTTATCCATATTTATTTACTCATAGTCTTTTAATTCTTACAGCCAGAATTTCTTCTTAATTTTATCTCCTTATTTTCACTATACTATCAAAGAAAGATTTTATTCCATTAATTAACTTAGTACCATGACTATGGATATAATAACAAAAATGAATATAAATAAGATTACTATAAGAAAATTTTCACTGAATATTCATGAGAGAATTTATTCATCTGATTGATTAATAACTGTTTTTTTTTTTCTTTTGGTCTTTTTAGGGCCACATCCATGGTGACATATGGAGGTTTGCAGGCTAGGGGTCCAATCGAAGCTGTAGCCTCCAGCCTATGCCACAGCCATAGCAATGCTGGATCCGATCTGCATGTGCAATTTACACCACAGCTCTAGCATTGCTGGATCCTTAACCCACTGAGCGAGGCCAGGGATTGAACCCTTGTCCTTATGGATGCTAGTCAGATTCGTTAACTGCTGAACCATAGCAGGAACGCCTGGTAGGGTAATAACTAGTAAGAAAAATTATTCAGTGTTGTGAGTCCAAAGTCTTCCAAGATGGATGTTTAACATGTTTAACTTTTGCACCAAGTTGGGCTCATCAGTAAAGGAAAGGAAATGCAAGATGGCACCTTCTTAAATTTACGTAAGGAAGCACTAGTTCTCCATAAATAATTACTCCCAATGAATTGAGAGTGAGGATACCAGGTTTAGAAAGAGAGCCAGACATGGAAGAAATGGAGTTGTCTTATGAAAACGATAGATCTCCTGGGAGGAAATTTGGAAAGAAGAAAATGCATTTATAGTGAATTTATATGAAATGTTATATAATCAATTCTTTCATCTACTGTCTCCTTGGGATACACTGATTAATAAGTAATCTTTTCTTTTCAGGATATTGTGGCTTTTAGTTTGAGTTTCTTTTGAATGTTTTCCATGCCTAACATAGCCTTGATTTTTCTATAGGTTGTATTTGTTTTAGGAAATTTCCTCTCATAGAATTTCATCAACTCAACAAAGTAAAAACACTGACTTTGCAGTTAATCTTGCTGTAATTCCTGAGTTTGCAAATGTTTTCCTCTGTGACTAAGCAGTCCATATTTGCAAATTGTTGCTTATAGAAGTTAGGGTCCTACCTCCCCACAGAAAGTAGAAGATTGGGGTGCTAACTTCCTTGATGATCATGTTTCAAAGGGATAATTACTAGGTGACCCAGGAAGACCAGGCTTTTAAAGGGGACATGGGGCCGGGGATTTATTTCCCAAAGAGACAAAAAAATTCAACCAAAAGTTTTTGGAAGTTGATACGCTAAGGAAAGGAATCAGGCTGATAGGAATAAACCTGCCTAAAGTTTGGTGAAGCTAAGGGGAACTTTATGTCTGTCCTGGTTGTGATAAGATGTTCTGTATTCTAACTTTGATAACACATGACTTAAGTTTAAATTGATAAATGCAGATATTACATAAAGTGACTTACATGTACTGACCTGCTTCCCTAAAATGAATTTTTTTTCATAAAGGTGCCTTCAGCTTCTGTATACTCACCTTTTTTTATTCTTGTTTGCCTCATGGTTTTTGGACCTTCCTATGTTTCCACAAATCTAGGCATGAAGCACAGCTTCCCCACACTACCACAGAGGGCCACAGTTTCTCACATAACCTAAAATAGGTCATAGTCCACAAAAGACATTGATTTGACTTCTTGGTAATAGTTTTATAGGCCTCGTCGTGCTTAAATGTAGATAACATAAGGCAGCTGCATGAGTGATTTTTACATACATATCACAAACGTAGGTAGCATTAGGCAGCTGCATGAGTGATTTTCATAATTTTGAAATCTATCATGAATAAGAAGAATTCATTCCCATGAATGAATTAGAAACATAATTCTGCGATGCACAACTGATCATTTAATAGTGTATTTCAAGAGCCTTGGTCATCCACAAGCAAAAATTGACAGAAGACCGTAGAGACAAATATGTATAAATAGTACACTGTTGTACAAATACTACCTTGACTCTCTCAATTGTTGGTGTCCTAACAGACGATAAGAATACTGTGCCCATCAGGAAAACCTGGGTTTATCTCCTGTCATACAGAAGAATATCGGCTTGACAGAGCGTTGTGGTGAGTCTGAAGGGACCTTCAGTATACATTACAGGGTTTTATATTCCGTGTATGGGTGGTTTTAGTCATGTTACTTTAATATGGGAATGTGATTGTGATTAAAGAGTTTGCTATTGTTGAATGAAATAAGAACACACAAATCAAAGTTGTGAGTTAAGCTTTATTTGGGAAATCACTGAGGATCTGTAGTGTGTGAGGCAGCCTCTCAGGTAGCTCTGAGGAACTGCTGCAAAGAGGTCAAGGGAGCTTTCAGCTATATTTTTTGCTGGAAAAACAACATGTAGTGTAACATCACAAGATTACTGCTAATCACAGACATCTCAAGTTAATAATTTTTTTGTGTTTCTCTATGGGTAGAGGCACAGATCTGGGATCATTTGAATTTTTTTCTTAGATATACATCTTAACTATCTAGGGGTCAGTTTATCCAAAACTCAGAATGCTTCCTATTTTTCCCTGTCCTGAATTTCCCTCGGGGTGCATTGTCCCTGGGTGACTGCATGGGCTTGGTCCTTGTGGAATCGGAATGGAAGGCAATAGTTTTTTCTTTACACTCCTTAAGAGTTTAGGGTGGGTGGACATAGTGATGTAGGGGGGTTAAAAGTGACTCTCAGTTAAGTGAATTGTTTTTGATAAGTCAGTGGTTTGCCCAGGTAAGTAAACTGTTGTTCCTAGCAGTGTTTTGTTTGTCCACATCATCAACTAATTGGTCTGAGAATGTGACTATTTGAACAGTCAGATAAATTGATTTTTGGGAAGTTCCCGCAGTAAGCATTGAAGCTATTTATCAGTTTATAGTTTAATCCTCCTGGGCAAGAATTTCTTGGAAAAAATCCTAGGGTTTTGTTTCATATAGGCAGCCTAAATTCTCAGCATAATCAAAGTTATAAAGAGAATGTTTCTTGATGAACTAATATCATTAAAATTTTTTCCACACAACTGAGTTCTTAACTGAATAATTTATAGTAATTGGTTAGCTTTAGAAATCTCAGTACCCTTTTTATGTCTCACTGCTTCCCAATTATCATACTTTATTAAGAACAAACTGGAATCTGCAAACAAATATAATGGTTTTCTTTTTTATTAATAGTTCCATGTCTATCTTTTCTTCTCTCCCACAATCTCTCTCTCTCATTCTATGACATTAGAACATGTAAATAATAGTCCACATTTATACACATATATTTTAACTATTGACTCACAAAATACCATAAGACGATATAATCTTAAGTCCCTTGAAACATTTGTGAAACTCTTCCTTTTATTTTTCATTTAAACAGATGTTATTTTCCCTGAATATGAAGGTTGGATGTTTATGAAATCCATCTGTTTATATATGCAAGTAAATGGTGGACATGCATAAAAATGAGACAATTTCACAAAAATTGTTCAATGTCATAAACAAGTACAAAGAGTGTGTACATAACATAATAATAGATACTACCAAAATGTTAATGAAACTGATTTGGAAGTAATGACTTTAATTTCTTAGGGATATTAAAAATATGTTTGCTATTGTCACTTTTTTTAAAACAAGCTAAAGGTCCTTAAAGTTTTACTTTTGTTAGTTGCTTTATTACTTTCAAGGTGTTCATGGAGAAAGAAATTTTGTTTTGCAAACAGTTCTTTCCTCTCTTCATATATTTGTGACATATTCAGTGCTTCCAAAGTGATTAAACTCAGAAGCCACAATTGTTCTACTTAGATGTTACTCATATGATGTCTCTTTCTGGTTTTAAAATTCCTGGCCAAGGAGTAAAAAGCAAGGAAATAATGTAGATATTCTATTTTTAAACTTAGCTTTAGGATATTTCTTCCTACAAAAATCTTACAAATTAAATAAAGTTGTTCTTCTTGATTTTGTTATGATTTGGTTTTGGAGAGAGTGTGGTTTGAATGTTCCGTACCAGGCGTTTTGCTATCTAGTGAAAACAGTTAAAAAGCTACTAATATATAGGAAACCAAATACCTGAATAAGGCAAGATGTCTGATGCTTATTGGGTGATGTATACAACCAAACTCTAAGAAACAAAAATGAAAGAAAAATGAAATATATTGGCCCCCTACTTGGACTGTACATTTAGATTTATGATGTCAGTTTTAAAAGAAAGCTGTTTGTACTTCTTCCTATCTCTTAGTTTGTTATTCAATATTATTATAGTTCTTTTCTTCTCGACATCACTTTTATGTTGTTCTTCAATGACACTTTCTAGTTTTTGTTTTTTTTTTCTATTGAGAGCCTGTTCCTAGAGAGTCCTATATGTTCTCAGGTCATATAAATCAAGTAGATATCCATTTGCAACTCCAGATTCATCCTTAACCTGATTTCTTTCTTCACTGTGCCCTAAGAATCTGAAATTCTATAATCAGTGTCTATGCACCTCTTTTATTATCCAGTATCTAGCTGAGGTCTCCTCCTTGGAAGTGAAAGGAGGTCATAATAGCAGAAGAAAAGATACACCAGTTTTTCATTCCCTGACTCTCACTCTGCTAGGATACTCTGGAATGACAGTACCTATTCAGGGAAGCCTCTCAAGAGTTACTCTCCCCAACTTCCTTAGGCTCCCTACCTTTTAAGTCTTTAAACCAGCGTATCTCAAACTTGGCATTATTGACATTTTGGAACAGATAATTCCTTGCTCTGGAAGGAGGTTATTCTGTGAACACACACACACCTGGCCTCTACACATTAAATACTAATAGAAATCCCAAAACTGGGTGATCAGAAAATGCCACAGGTCTTCTGGCAGCAAAATATTCCTCTTTGGGAAAACCACTGTTTTAGGCCTAAGGCTGTGCATTAGTCAGGGTTTCTGAGAGAAATAGGACTGATAGGAGATGGATAGGTGATGGATGGATAGGTAGGTAGGTAGCTAGCTAGATAGAGTAAGCTGGATAGCTAGATTATAACCTATCTATCTATCTATCTATCTATCTATCTATCTATCTATCTATCTACCTATCTATCTGTCTATCTATATGTCTCTTTTTCTAGGTATGTAAAAAGTTGTTATAGCATCGTGTCACACACTCATGATCTGCCATCTGCAAACTGGAAAACTAGTGAAACCAGTGGTATAATTCAGTCTAAGTCCAGAGGTCTAAAAGGCAGGGTAGCTGATGGTGTAAGTCCCAGTTTGAGCCCAAAACTCTGGAATCAGGAGCACTGATGTCCGAGGGCAGGAGAAGGTAGGGATCCTCAGCTACAGCAGAGAGAAAATTGGTCCTTCCTCTCTATTTCTGTTCTGTTCAGGCTCTCAACAGACTGGATGATGCCTACCTGCATTGGAGATGATGAACTTTACATGAGTGCTAATCTCTTTCAGAATATTCTCACAGACACACCTGGAAATGTTTTACCAGCTCATTGGGTATCCCTTAGCTCGGCCAAATTGATACATACAAGTGACTGTACAATGTGGTCATGGTTCTTCTCTGATCTATCCCTGGTGTTTCAGTGTGGTTTTTTTGTTGTTGATGTTGTCATCCTTAAAACTTCCTCCTAGCTTGGTAAGTTGCTTCTTTCTTAAACTCTGGAAATTTTCCATTTGAGTGTGTGTTTCTTATCTGAAGGGTCCATGGTAATGCAATAATTGACACAAGGATGGTCCTTGATAAACATACCCTTAAAACGGAACTTCTGTATTTGGGGTTCACATAGAAAATCTGCTTACTATCTGTGAATAAGACACTCATGATCTCTTTGACTTAGTAGTATTTCTCAAACTTGTCTCTAGTTTTAAAGATAAAATTCAGATGGAAGGCAAGGCCTTGGTAGACAGAATAGAACTGGTTTTAGTTAATGCAGTAAAGCAGGGATTATAGCTGGGGTAAGTTGGCTTCTTCTAATGGTCTTAGAGATAAAAGGAAATATTGAAGTTGTAAAATGCACAAATCATAGCCTGGAAGAAAAATCAGAAATGCTCTGTGGCATTTCAAAAGAGTATTCCTATTTCTTTTATTAAAAATCGTGCAACTGATGAAGCCTAAAATCTGTGTTTGGGGATTGCAGAATTACATCTCAGCCTTGCCAGGTAACGTGACCACAATGGTGGGGAGGGAATGGAATACTCTGATGAGAGGAATATGATTGAGAAGTGTCCATCAACAATGTGATTAAGAAATCCCTATCAACACATTTCCCTGACCCTCCGTATCGGAAAATCAAACCATCCTCTGTACATCATTTCAATTTCAGCTGTCTCTAACATTAATTAAAAACAAACTGTTAATTAATTGACGCTCATAAATAAAACCCTCTTAAAAGTTAAACTTAGGACAGATACCTTCACAAGCTGGTAGTGAATTCCCTCAGTATCCAACTTCACTCTCCTTCACTATTCTCAGCCCTATAATGAGGGTATGTATATAAACTCTAATTATAGAGCGCTATCAGCAAGCTCAGGCAGGGAAGCCTCTGGTCTGCTCCAGGGCAAGATAGTCTGAAATCAAATGGCTCCCTATGCTCCTGTGTAGCCTTATGTGTGTATATGCTTATGCAGACAACATTATAGAACAACACCTACCAGTAATAGGAAAACTCTGGAGAGTACATAATTGGAGTCTAGGAGTACAGACTCATAGCAGGTCAAATATGCCTTTATTGGTTTGAACTTAACCAATTTGGAAACATTTCTTCAGGATTAGGGATTTCATATTTTGATTGGAACACTTAAGAGTGTTGTTAGTAGTTTTCTAGGTTGGCTGATAAAAATCAACTTGTGGGGGCCTATGCTTCCGGAAGTTGAAATTATGGAATTTTTGTTTATTTTTTTTTAGGTCCACACCTGTGGCATATGGAAGTTCGCAGGCTAGGGGTTGAACTAGAGCTACTGCTACTGTCCTACAGCACAGCCACAGTAATGCCAGATCTGAGCCTCGTCTGCTCACAGCAATGCTAAATCCTTAACCCAGTGAGCAAGGCCAGGGATCAAACCCGCATCCTCATGGCTACTGGTTGGGTTCATTATGGCTGACCCACAATGGGAACTCCCGAAATTATGGAAATATCTTGATGTGGAAGATGGACTCTGAAGGTGGCCTTGTGTCCTCTGGTTCGTGGCCTTCTGTCATCTCCATTCCTTGAGTGTAGGTGAAACCTGTGATGTATTTTTCAGAAACAGAATATGGCAAAAGTGATAGGATGTGCAGGATTATACGTATGTGATTTCTTTATGTTACATGAGAATTTAATGTAGATCTTGCTGGAGAGTTTCTCGCTCTCTCCCCCTCTCGGGCTTTGAATAAGCAAATGTCTATTTGAGGGAACTCCATGTAGCAAAGAAACATGGGCAATCCTAGGAGCTGACCAGCAGGAAAGAAGGAACTGAATCTCTATTCCTAAAACTGCAGAGATCCAGGACCTCAGTGATCTCTGAAACGGATTCTTTCTCAGTGGAGCTGAAGTTTAGGTTGTAGCCCTAGCTGTAAGCTTTTGAAACCCTTATCAGAGGAACAAACTAATCCAAGCCAGGATTCCTGTCCCACAGAAACTGTGAAATAGTGAATTGTACTGTTTTAAACCACTAAGTTTATGGCGATATTGATGACAGAATAGATAACTAATGCTCTTGACATTCTATCTGGAAAAATAAAACTGAAAGCTCAAGGAGACGACATCTTTGAAATAAATCTGTTACAAGTAACTAATTGATTAAAAGTCATAGATATTTTTTCCAGGTTGACAAGTATGGACTTTGCTGGCTTTGTACTTTGTTAAGGTAGTGAAGCTGGAAATGCATTTTCCAGAATTCCTTTCCTCACAGGGCTCACTGTTAGAGTTGACCAAAAAGAAGTCTGTATGAGATCTAGAATGTGGAGGTAAAATAGCAGCATTATTGTGTTCTGACCATTGGTAAAGGCCAGATCCTACATCAGTTTCCACGCAGTGTCACTCATCTGCTGCTATACTTCTGGTACAGGGTAGCTCCATACTCATAAATCCGTAGGTCCCACCAGATTTCCTTCTTTGGTTCCTCCAAAATCCTGGGCCAACCCCATGGACAACCCAGTGGTAAAGGGTACCAGTGCAGTTTATGGGTCACCTGTACCAAGGTAGTTGAAGATGGTGAGGGACAGATGCATAGTTCATTCAGTTGTTTTTGTTTCCATATTGTCCTTGTGAGTCCTGGAGTGTCCCTATTCTTTCGGCTTTTATGTTCACCTTCACTTTACAGCTGCTGGCTCTGCTTGGTTCAAGTCCAATGCCACATAAAGAGATAACATCATCCTTACATGGACTTAATCAACTTCTGCAATGATATAATGTAAATATGCAATACAGTCCTTGTTCCCTATCGCACTGAGTTGTTTTAATTCTCCAATCCAACAGCAAGTAATAACTCCAATTTCAACTTCTCTGTCAGCAGTTTTCTGCAGCAGCTCATTTCTGAATTCCAGAGTTATGTGTCTTTGCAGTAGGTAGAAAAGGGGAGGACATATACAAATTAATTCTGCTCTAGCTTTTAGGGGAAAGAATATTTTCTAGGATGAGTTTTTGCCGTGCAGTAGTCACGAATGTTATGATACAAGTATTAAAATTATATTAAATATCCCTCTGGCTCTTGCATCTCAGAATTTTCCCACTTAATCATTCTGTTTCCCTGTTATCTAGGCAATAGTAAAAATTTGACCTTCAAATATGATTGGTATAGCAGTGGCTAGATTTCAAATAAGAAATAACCATAAAATCTGTGGAATTACGATGTTTTTAGATAGTGTATATTTTTAAATCTATTTTCAGTGAAAATATTTTGAATTCTTTGATATCAAAATCACAAAACTTATTTCAATTCTTTTTCCATTAAAAATGTTTGATAAGAATATAACTACAAGTTATTTAAAATCTGGGCTTGTACCAAATGCTTACTATTCTCTTACTATTCAATATTAGCTTCCTGTAGCACAATGTTTCTCAAACTTGGTGTAAAATAATCATCTGGGGAACCTTAAGAAACATACGTTATTTGGCCCCATCTCCTGAGAATTTGATTCCGTAGCTCTTTCAGGGGCCCGCAGATTCTGTATGACAGCAAACACCGAGGTGTACCCAAGAACACATTTCTCAGTCAGATGGATCAAACTGAGCCAAGTGCATTAAATTTCTACTCCATTTTCTGTACTGAAATATGCAAAACTTCTATAAATGCTACCTCTGGAACTGAAGATAAAGGAGTCCATTGATTGCATTTGTTTTTCTGAAACTTGCTCTAAATCCAGTGTACATTTTCAACGATGAATAGACATCAGAGGTGGTGAAAATACAATTTAAAGTAATAACTTTTCAAGGATGAAGGGAACAATAATAAAGACTGAAAAATGTCCTTCTCCTAATACCAATAACAATGCTTATATTTTCACAGTGCCTTATAATTTTCAAAGCACTCTCAAATATTATTTCATTTGATTCTCACAATTGAATAAGGTTAAGAATGGGATTTGTATTGCTCTTTCTATGCCCCATGAGTGAAAAAGTGGAGTAGCAACACAAACATACTTCATGTCACCTTTTGGTTAGGGACTAAGCTGATCAGTTGCTGCAGGGCACCTCCGGGGACATATATACAGAAACAGAGAGATGTAACTTTTTTTTTTGTGGCAGATAAAAAACTTTGAAAGTCAGAGGCAGTCAGTTAGAATGTTACCTCCTTTAGAGCAAGGGACTGAAAACAATAAAATAATCCACCAATTTATAGAGAAGTGAGCAGGAGGATTTACGTTTGAACAATAAAGTAAGAGGATAACTAAAACTAAACATTTGTATAGTTGATGTTGGAGACTGTTTTGCCTGTATTACTTTCTAGGAGTTTTATGGTATCTTGTCTTATGTTTAAGTCTTTCAGCCATTTTGAGTTTATTTTTGTGTATGATGTGAGGGTGTATTCTAGTTTCATTGATTTACATGAAGCTGAAGTCTGGGAGAGTTATGCCTCCTATTTGGTTTTTGTTCCTCAGGATTGCTTTGGAAATTCTGGGGCGTTTATGGTTTCATATAAATTTTTGAATTGTTTGCTCTTGTTCTGTGAAAAACGTCATGGGGAATTTGATAGGGATTTCATTGATCTTTAGATTGATGTGGGTAGTATGGCCATTTTAACAATGTTGACTCTTCCAACTGAGGAGCATGGAATATCTTTCCATTTCTTTGAATCCTCTTTAATTTCCTTGATTAATGTTTTATAGTTATCAGAATATATCTTTCACCTCGTTGATCAGGTATATTCCTAGGTATTTAATGTTTTGGGGTGCAATTTTAAAAGGTATTGTATTTTTACATTCTTTTTCTAATATTTCATTGTTAGTATACAGAAATGCTACCAATTTAATGTTAATCTTGTATTCTACTTTTTTAATTCATTGATCTGTTCAACTGGTTTTTCTGTGGAATCCTTAGGGTTTTCTTTATATAGTATCATGTTAACTGCATTCAGTGACAGTTTCACCTCTTCTCTTTCAATTTGGATACCTTTTATTTCTTTTGTTTTTCTGAATGCTGTGGCTAGGACTTCAGATACTATATTGAATAAAAGAGGTGAGAATGGGTATCCTTGTCTTTTTCTCCATTTTAGCAGGAAGGCTTTCAGATTCTCTCCTTTGAGTGTTATATTGGCTGTGGGTTTGTCATAAATGGCTTTGATTATGCTAAGGTGTGTTCCCTCTCTACCCATTTTGGTAAGAGTTTTTATCATGAATGGATATTGGACTTTGTCAAAGGCTTTTTCAGCATCTATGGAGATGATCATGTGGTTTTTGACTTTTGTTAGTGTGGTGTGTGACGTTGATTAATTTGCATATGTTGAACCATCCTTGTAATTGGGATAGTAAAATTAGACTTATTTATCATTTTCAGGACATTACATACAAAAAATTAGAATATGTATTCTTTTCATATGCACATTGAACATGCTCAAGGATTGACCACATACTGGAGCACGAAAATATTCTCAACAAATTTAAGGGTATAGAAATTATTTCAAGTACCTTTTCTGACCCCAATGGCATGAAACTAGAAATCAACCACAGGAAAAGTAATGAGAGAAATCTGACTACCTAGAGACTAAACAACATGCTACTAAAATTCATTGGGTCAAAAGGGAAATTAAAAAATACCTTGAGACTAATATGATGAAAACACAATCACTCAAAATATATTGGATGCCACAAAAGCAGTTCTTGGAAGTTCATAGCCATACAGGCCTTCCTTAAAAAAATAAGAGAAATCTCAAATTGACAGCTTAACCTACCACCTAATAAAGCAATTAGAAAAAGAAGAACAAACAAATCCTAAAGTTATGAGAAGGAAGGGCATCATAAAGACCAGAGAGGAAATCAATAAAATAGAGAACCAAAAAAACAATAGGAAAAAAATCAGTAAAACCAAGAGCTGGTTTTTTGAAAGGGTAAACAAAATTGACAAACCTATGGGCAGAGTCACCAAGCAGAGGAGAGAAAGAATTCAAATAACCAAAATAATAAATGAAAAAGGAGGGATCTCAATGGATACTGAAGAAATACAAAAAAAAAAAAAAAAATAAGAGAATACTATGAACAATTATATGCCTACAAATCTGACAGCCCATAATAAATGGATATCTTTCTGGAGTCATACAGCCCATCCAGACTTAAGAAAAAATAGATCAATTGAACAGACTGATCTCTAGAAATGAAATTGAATGTGTAATCAAAACACTCCCTACAAACAAAAGCCCAGGACCAGATGGCTTTACAGAAAGATTCTACCAAACATACATCCACAAGGTTCCAGAAGAAGGAACACTCCCAAAGACATTCTATAAAGCTGCCATAGAATCACTCTGATATCACCAGGTATCACTCTGACACCAAAACCAAACAAAGATACACCAAAAAAGAAAATTATAAACCAATATTTTTGATGAATATAGATGCAAAAATTGTCAGCAAAGTTTTTGCTACCTGAATCCTACAACATATAAAAAAAAATCATACACCATGACCAAGTGGGATTCATCCCAAGTTCACAAGAATGGTTTTGTTTTAAAATGCGTTTTTGAAGTCTCTGAGTAAAACTGTATGAAATTTTTCAAGGAAAAAATAATTGTTATCAATTACCTGTGATTATGTGGTTAATCATGATTATTCACTATGCTTTATAAGTAGCTACACAAATATCTACTGAGTTTTTATTTTAAATAAATGCTACACTGATTTTTTTATGTATTTACACATATTTGCCAAATACAACTGTCTTTTTCCTGTGCAGTACCTAATTCTTTTAGGAGCTATTCAATCCCTCCACTTTTTTCTTGCACTCTCTACACACTTTCCAGTGACTAAAAAATGTTTTATATATATTTTCATTTCACAGAATCAGTTTGGGATTCTTTTCGTCTCTGTGAGTGAATTAGTTAAAATGACTTTGTAAAATACTCATTTTGAGGAAATATAAAGTCATTTTCCATGTCACTTTAATTCATTTCTCCATGTTTATCTTCTCCTACACTTATTATTCAAAATAGTCACTTTTCTTAGAAATCATCTTTTGTCTTACTCAGTGTAGTATATATATGTAAATCTGCCCTGGGATCCTTTAGAATTCTGTATATGGTCCCATGACTATTATCTCATTAAGGATGTGTCCTTAGACTTCTTTTCTTGATCAGTTTTGTGATTGAATGGATTCTTTTGTCTTCAAATACTGTAAATGCCTACAGATCCCAAATAGTCCCAATTTTAAACACTGTTGCTCAGACCATGTCTAAACCTGGCTTATATATCCAGTGTGTTACTCACTGCCTCCTGTTGGGTGAGTAATAAGAATATTTAACTTAACAGTCCCCAAACAAAGTTCTCACTTATTCCTACCCCAAAATATCTGTTTTAAGCATATTAATTTTCACTGTTGTAAGAATGGAGATTATTTGCTTCAAGTGGGTCAGGCAAGTACACTATAAGCAAGAGTAATTACAGGCTCATCTCTCTTATGAACTAAGGTACAAATATCTAGAAACAGGTAATGAATTGAGTCAAGCATTGTGAAGGAAAGAGGACATCTCATGACCAAATGATGTATTGTTTATTTGTGTTAGCATTTTATAACCATAAAATACAGTTCACCACATTAAGAGTATGAGGTGGAAATATCATGTAATCTTAACAATGCAATAAGTATTTGTAAAGCTTAATGCTCATTTAGAAGAGAATGGAACTTAATTACTTAAGATTTTCTGCCAGTCTCTACAGAATTTTAAAATATTGAAATTGGAAACAAGAAAGGTCACTCTCACCATTTCCATTTATCATTGTGAAGGAGGATCTAATTCACAAAATTAGTCTAGAAAAAGAAATAAAATATATAATCATTAGAAAAGGAGACATAAATGCTATTATTTTTGTTTGAGATGATTGTGTATATAGAAAATAATAAACCTACAGGGAAATATTTAAATAAGTGAATTTGGTAATTTTATGGCTACATATGTAGTACTAAAAACTGTTATTTTAATACCTAACAATTAAAAAATATTTAAAAGTACAAATGACATTTATAATAGCATAGAAAGTATCCGTAATTTATGAGTAGATAATTTGGAAATATGTGCAAAGAATCTAACAGAGATTGTATATCCATTGTTTAGCGAAGGCATAGGTGTTGAGAAATGCATAGATCCATAGTCTATTATTATTGATTAAAAAACCAAATAACTTAAAGATGCTAAACTCTCACAGATTTATCTACAAGTTTATTGCAATCTCAGAAATCTTATTAGAGTTCTTTGTCAAACTGATTTAAAACACTTCATGGAAAACAAATTGTCAACCAACAAAGCAGAGAAAAATCAGGAAAATAAACGAATCAGGAGAAATCATGTGTCCATATATTAGAACTTATAAAGTTTTCTTAATAATTGCCAAAAGAACAAGAATAGAAAAATAAGAGAACATGTAAGAGCTAAAAATGTACGACTTCAAAGAATGCAAGCATAACTTAGAAATATTGCACATTTGAGTCCAGAGTGACACAAAAAAAGCTAATATTGCAGTAAACACATCACCACATTTTTAGTTTCCCAGTGCATATAACAGTTATGTTTACATTGTAGTTTACTTAGTTTGTGATAGCATTACATCTGAAAAAAGTGTCCTTATACCTTAATTAAAAATAATGCTGTTGGAAAAATGGTGCCAATAGATGTGGCACCACAAGGGTAGCCCTAACCTGCAATTTGTAAAAAACATTGTATCTGCAAAGTGCAGTGAAGCAAATTGCAGTGAAATGAGGTATGCCTGTATATCAGAGTACCTCTTCCTGAACTTGCATAGAAAAAGGACTTTAAATGGCATACTGAAAGCAAAAGCTGCAAAAGACAAAAACGGAAACATTGGACTTCATCCCTAAAAATTAAAAAAATAAATAAAACTTTTTTCTTCAAATGACAATACCAAGAAATTGAAAAATAACCCAGAGAATGGATGAAATAATTTGCAGATCATGTATCTGAAAAGGAAGTTGTGTCAAGACTATATAAAAACTCTTACAACTAAATAATGAAAGACATCATAAATAAAACACCAGCAAAATATTTAAGTAAAGATTTTTATAGGAAGCTATGAAAATGACCAATAGAAACATGAAACATTACTCAAACATCATCAGCCTTTAGGGAAATTCAAATTAAAACTGTCCTGAGATACCATTTTACAATGAGTAGGATGGTCAAACAAGTGGTGAAATGTGAACCTTCATACAGTGCTGATGGAATGTAAAATAATCCAACAGCTTTGACAGTCTGACAAAACTTTGACAGTTTCTCAAAAGGTTAAACATAGAGTTGCCACATGACTCAACAGTTCCATTCCCAGGTATATACCCAAGAGAAATAAAAATATATGCCCACATAAAAACTTGTATAAACTAATATTTATAGCACCATTATCCTTAAAAGAAAAAAATTCAAAGAAGTCAAATGTCCATCAACTACTGAATGGGTAAACAAACAGCAGAATTTTATTGGGCAGTAAAATGTAATGAAATGCGGTACATGCAATAACACGGATGGACCTGTAACTTCAGAACCAGCCCCAAATTGACCTCCTGTTTCTAACAAGATGACAAACTGTTTTTCAGAGACAGTAGAACAAAACCTCGAGTCACACAGCTGAAGCATGAGCAAAGGAGAAAATTTACATTGCACTACACCTGCAACCAAAGTTTCTCCCCATGCAGAACCAAAGGATTGGGGCATGGCCAGAACCTAAACAACAGAACCCTTTCAGAAGCAAGTCCAGTGGTCCATTACCCAAAAAGGTCCAGTGCTGGAGCCCATTTCCCATACCTTCCCATAAATGACCAAATTCCAAAGCCCTCTGGGGGAAACCTGCCCTAGCAAAGCTTCTGCATATGAACTGTCCTCCCCTAACTTCAAAAAGTTTGATCAAACCCCAGATAGGGAGAGAGATCTTGGCTTTGACCGTCTCTCTCCTTTCTGGTTGACCTTGCAATAAAGCTTTCTTTTCTCAAAAGCTGTGCCATTCTCTGCATATCAGGCAGGGAGCCCTTTGCTCACTAAGAGACTTTGAAAACATTATACCAAAAGAAAGAAAAGAATCACAAAATACCATATGCTGTATGAGTGTATTGTCATAAAATGTCCAGAATAGGTAATTCTATAGTATGTGTGATTTCTTTATGGAAGTTTGTAGTTTCTTTTTGGAGGGATGAAAACGACCTGAAATTAGATTATAATGATGTCGCACAACTCTGTATGTTAAAAAATCATTGAATTTCACATTTTGAATGCCTGAGTTCTGTGCTATGTGAATTACATCTCAATAGAGGGGTAAAAAGAAAAAAACAAAAACCTGATAAAACACGTTGGTAGAGAGAGAATTTTTCTCCTCCCTTCAAAGGTTCTTTAGGTTGGTCTAATACAAATATCAACAGATTAACAGGAGAAAATCAAATTTAATTTTGTACATTTGGCGTTTCTACATACATGCGTGGTTTAAAGACAGAAGGTACAATGAGGTAGGTACACCATCCTGAACTGATGAATGGGCTAGGGGCCTGGGGCTTCCAAGGACAGGAGGGTCATTCACAGGAAGATAAGAAAAAGAGGAGATGTTGGTAATGGATGTTTGCCCAGCCATGCTGATGGGGACACTTAGATAAAATCTATCTGGCAAAACTCTTCTTTTTGGGAAAAAGCCCTAATGGAATTCTTCTACTTAGTTAAGAGAATGTTAGTAATTTCTCCTGAGCCCACAGGGTTTTGGTTACTGTTAGTTCACGATAATGTACCTGCAAAAGTGACACATTTGAGGAGGCCTTTTTTGAACACCAACAAACATGAAAGTCATCTGAAAATTATCTCTTAGAAGACTTTGGAGAGGTGCTGTTGGGGTGAAAGTAGATTAATATAGTCTCTTAAGAATGGAAGGGCTGGGGCTGAGGAGAAATGGAGAATGACAGCAAGTATGCAAGGGTTTTTTGGGGGGTTGATTTAAATGCTCAAATATTGGTTGTGGTAATGGGGACATAACCCTGTGAAGATGAAAGTACAACATTGCATTGTATATTTTAATTGGACGGATTGTGTGTTATATGAGTTAAATCTCAATAAAGCTATTTGGGAAAGTATTACATATCAAAATAATATGTATTTTTGATGTTTTTTTAGTGTATATGTATTAAACGTGTTTATGCATCAGTAAGCTATGGCCACAATAATACTTCATAATAAGAGTCTGTAGCCAAATACAAACAAAAATTGACATTTATCTATCTTACATACTTCTTGTTTTGCTTGTGTTTGGGACATGTAGGTTAATCTTGGATTCAGTTTTAATTCTTATGATTCCTTTTCTTCTTGAAGTGGCCTTTATGTCCTCATAGTAAGAAAAAAGCCCAGAAAAGGAAGTCCACACAACAAACACACTTGTGTCATGTGTGCTAATAGCCCAGTGGATAAAGCAAGTCACATGAGTGAGTTCAATGTGGAAAGGTGGGAAGTCAATCCAGTCTCTAATGAAAGAAATACCAAGGTCACATCTCATGTATAGGATATGGAAACAGAAGTGAATTAGGACAACGCTACCAACACTACCTACTGCAATTAATCTCTCTGTCTCAATTTCACACACACACACACACACACACACACAAACTTGAAAAAGTAAATTAAATAACAAGCTTCAAAGGAGTAATAATGATTGACAGTTTGGGTATTTTAACAATATGGGCTCATATGTTCTTCAGTATTGTTGATCAACACAGTACTTAATTTACACAGCTATCAGCAGACAAATGGAAACGATTTTCAGTTGCCATGAAATACCACACTTCTGGACTATTTTTTTTTGTATCATCCAGTTGTTTATTATCAGAAAGACAAATGTTTCTCTTTTTTGGAAAGGCAGTGCGAATTTCTAGTCTCAACTGTGTTTGTTTTACTTTTTCTCGATTAAAAAATGTCTCCATTATGACCATTCAGTAGATTTTTACGCTAGTGAATAATAAATAGTTGACCAGAAGGTTTATTTAAAAAAAATCTGATTTAAATTAATTGGCCTGTGTCAATGCCAATTCTCTACATACATATAAATATACTGCCTAGGAAAACCTTAAGATAATTCTAGACATTAATATGTAATTGTAATTAACTTTAACTACCTGGTCATTAAATAGCCATTTGAAATATACATACATTGTATATCAAATTTCATTAACTATTGGCTTTTTTTATGCTTAAATTCCATTGAATTTACTAGATCAAAATAGCAAGTTGTATGAAAAAAATTATTACTTGCTAGGTATAAGTCTATAAACTGTGCCCAAAACTTTAACAACTATTACTGGTAGTTTGCTTTATTACCACAAATAAAACCATATTATATTGCAAGCTAAGATTGAAGAAAGGAACTGTTTCACATTCTAGCCAAAATCCCTGTCCAGAAGTAGTTTACATTATGCTCTTTTCTTCTGTTGTCTAAAGAAGTTTTTGACATTGGAATATGATAGTTTAAATGCCAGCTGTCAAGGAAAATGATAGTTGCACCACATAACCTGTTAGAGCTTATGTTAAAACTTTGACTCTCTAGTCATTTTAGTAGCTCTTCATTTGCAAAGGCTCTTGTTTATTGGGAGAAGCTTTAAAAAAATAAAACAACTTCCAGACAACCTGCTTCATATGGTATGAAGTAGAAAGGAACGACCATGAGTTTCACAGGGGATTCATAGTAGCTAATAATGGGACGTAAGCACAGAAACACACATCAAGTATATGTGCTGTATTAATCTCTCTCTTTTTGTTTGTATTTATCAGCATAAATATGATATAGGATTTTTTATGTGGCTAAAGTCATTGCATGTCATGGGCACATTTTAACAGATTTAAAAATTTGAACTTTTTGAAGCAAGAGTATTTTATTTGTTTTTATGTGTATTTGCCATTTAAGTCACACTGATGTGTATGTATTATACAACGTAGAGATTTTTATATTTCTGTAAGGGAAATCATCTCGGATACATTTAGAACTGTCACTTTGGCCCTGGTCGTATTTAAAAGTCTAGTTACCATTCCAAACCAGCCATGATTTGCTCATCTTTAAAGATCCAGCTTAAATGTTCAGCTTCCAGGTCCCAGTTCATCTAATTTCTTCTTCATGTTCTTTTCATCAGTTTTTTACTTCTGTATTTCCATCTAACTGTATTTCTCTATCCTAGAGAGCATGGCAGTTAGCCTATACATTTATAATCATTCATTATATAGTACAGTTCGTTATAAAATATACTACTATTTTAAGTTTGATTAGGTTATTTTCACACTTTAAAATTAAGGATAAAGAGAATACTATCCTTACATAAGACTGAAAACACACAAAAACAGATTTTGAAAGGTGAAAATAGTTTAATCCAAAAAGATAAGACTGCAATTTATGTCAGAGAAGTTTTTGCCTTTGTTTTCTCTAGGAGTTTTACAGTATCTGGTCATACATTTAGGCCTTTAATCCATTTTGAGTTTATTTTTGTGTATGGTGTTGGAGAGTGTTCTAATTTCATTCCTTACATGTAGCTGTGCAGTTTTCCCAGCACCACTTATTGAAGACACTGTCTTTTTTCCATTGTATATTCTTGCCTCTGTTGTTAAAGATTAATCAACAATAGGTGCATAGGTTTATTTCTGCTCTTCCTGTGCTCTCCCATTGATCAATATTTCTGGTTTTGTGCCAGTACCATACTTTTTTGATGACTGTAGCTTTGTAGTATAATGTGAAATCAAGGAACTTGTTTCCTCCAGATTTGTTTTTCTTTCTCAGGATTGCTGTGGCTATTTGGGGTCTTTTGTGTTTCCATACAAACTTTAATTTTTTTTGGTCTAGTTCTGTGAAATATGCCATTGGCAGTTTGATAGGGACTGCATTGAATCTATAGATTGCTTTGGGTCATTTAGCCATTTTGACAATACTTTTTCTTCCAACCTAAGAGCGTGATATATATTTCCATCTGTTTTTGTCATCTTTTTTTTTATCAGTGTCATGGTTTTCAAAGTGCAGTTCTTTTTTTCTCTTTAAGTGGGTTTATTCTGAAGTATTTTATTCTTTTTGATGGGATGGTAAATGGGATTGTTTCTTGATTTCTCTTTCTGATCTCAGTTTGATACATCACATTAACGAACGGAGGAATAAAAACCATTTGGTCATGTCAATATATGCAGAAAAAGATGTGAAAAAATTGAACATCCATTTTGGATACAAACTTTCCAGAAAGTGAGCACAGAGGGAACATGCCTCAACATAGTAAAGGTGATGTACGACAAACCCACAGTTAACATCATTCTCAATGGTGAAAAGCTGAAAGTGTTTCTGCTAAGATCAGGAACAAATCAAGGATGTCCACTCTCACCACTTTAATTCAATGTAGTTTTGGAAGTCTTATCCAGGGGAATCAGAGTAAAAAAGGATTAAAAGGAATCCAAATTGGAAAAGTAAAAGTAAAATTGTCACTGTTTGCAGATGACATGATGCTATGAACAGAAAATCCTAAAGATGCTACCAGAAACTACCAGAACTCATCAATGACTTTGGTTAAATTTCAGGGTACAAAGTTAATAGACAGAAATCTCTTGCATTCCTCTACACTAACAGTGAAAAAATATGTTAAAATTTAAACTGTTCTGATAACTGAAGTTATATGATCCTCAAACTCATATAATTTCCTTCTTTGTCACACAGAATGAAGCAGCTCAAGACAAATCCATGTTTGAATTCATGTAATTGGAAGTTTGTAGCCATCACATTTTAAAAGATATCTCAGCTAACAATAAAGTTCTACTATTAAATTAAACAATAAAGAATAAAGTTTCCATTACACTTCCATCAAAGATATCTACACTTTACAACACTTCCATAATCTCACATATTCTAAGGGGATCACCTTTGTCCTGTCAGTCTTTATTAATTGTTCATGAAGGCTTGTTCCTCTGAAAGGAGTTCGTGCTGAAATAGGTCTTCATTTATACATTTCCTCTTATGATCTATCAATTATAGCTATCATTTCTTCTAATCCTGATGCCAAGTGGCAGATTTTATCTCACTGTTAACTTGTATTAAGGTGACAACAAACATGATATTAATGAAGTCTTTTCATTTTTTTTGAAATACATCTTTCTTTTGACAGTTTTAAGAAGAAAATGTTTCAGTTTTCTAATTCTTTCCGTAGATATCTATGTACGCCATACCCAAGTTAGGAAAAAGACATAGTGGAGAATGCATAATAATCTGGTTGCAAATCAGAGTCTCTCTCTGTTTTTTTTTTTTTTTTTAGCCACACCTGAGGCATATGGAAGTTATTGGGCCAGGGACTGAATCAAGGGCACAGCTATGACCTATGCCAATGCTGCAGCAATGCCAGATCCTTGACTCTTTGGGCCAGGCTGGGGATCGAATGCACGCTGCCTTCAGAGACAACACCAGATCTCTAACCCGCTATACCACAGTGAGAACTCCGCTACCTAGATACTGTTATATAATACTACATAGAGGTCAAAGGTTTCATATGATAGTTTCTAAGGATAGATTAATACAGATTCAGATAATACTAAGTAGATTAAAGAGCAATAACTGTATCGAGTAAATAGCAGATCAATTGTCGTTTAAAGATCAGTCTTGTTTGAGAAAATGCTGATTAATGGATTATGATATTGACAATGTAACTCACCTTATATTGTGATAATAAGCATTGCAAAGTCTTTAGAGATTATTTTCATTCTTGTTCTCTGAATAAACCCCTTTAAATTAAATGGCAGATGATAGTTTTATCATAATATTTAAGAACTTAGTTGAGCATAAAGTATTAAACATAAAGATGTAAGTAATTGATGTAAATATGCTTTGTGCTTATCTCATCACTTTTTATATATAGATCTAGGGATTAATGTATAACAATAAGATATTCTAAAGGCCAATATTATAAGAAAATAAATCAAGTTCTTGAATTAAAATCCTCAAGGTAATGTTAAATATGGATATGTATCTCTGTGTATTGTATTCTGAAAAGTTGTCATTTCAGTTATATAGCAAAAACATTTAAAAATAAGCCTTCATAAGGAATTTAATTAATACATTGATGCATAAGAAAACAGGCATGGGAATGAATTCATTGTCAAAAAGAACTCATTGATCAGATATGAAATAAGAAATTTGATGAGGTGTACTTACTACTAAGACTACTCAAAACTACAGGAAATTTGCTCAAAGAATTTAGTGGTTATGTTCTGAGCCTATTGTATACTCATTACAGAATCATATTTTAGTGATCTGCATGATAAAAGTCAAAGTAAAAAACGAAATTAGATTTAGTAGCTGAAAAACTCGTGTTTCACCACAAATGGTGCTATGAGATCTGGTTTGCAACTGTAGGAAAGAAAACCATTAGACTTCTGCCTTGTTTCAAACATCCAAAGAAATCAGATATAAACAGTAACCAACAGGGATAACACAAAGAAAACCCACATGAGGATAACCCAGTTACCTAGGATATCTCTGAAGGTCAAAGTTTTTTATGTGTTTCTACATTATGGAAAACACTGTTAAGGAGATAATGACAAAGGTTTCTAAAATTTAGATGCTGTGTAATTAAAAATTACTCTCTCCTTTTAAGAGAAATATAAAAGATATATAAAAGGGATTAGTGTTAATAAAATAGTAAATGTTTTTAATTTAATTAAAATACCTAAAAACTGAAACAATATTTACCTAAAACTAAAGAGGGTTTACCAAATTTCAAAATTCGAACATATAATATGTTAAGAAGAAAACATGGAAAAAATTTCAAGCTTTCAATTAGAAAAACACATGCTAAAGTAGGTACTTTTTCAATATTATGTAGTAACTGTTAAAATCATTGTTCTAAATGTAGTTGACAATATTGTGAAATAAAATTTATATCTTGCCAGTGAATTAGTTATTATAAATTGGACAACTCTTTTGAAGATCAACATGATGGATCATTTCAATAACTGAAGTTTTTTACATTTTTGATCTAGTAAATTTTTTTCTAAGAAACTCTCATGATTATAAAAAGAGAGATAATACAATCCTAATGTGACTTCTTATAGTGAGGACATGGAAATCTCCTTAAAGTCTCGAAGTGTTAAGTAGTGTAAATAAATTATGTGATACCACAACTCAGATAACACATTTATGGTTTTAAAGACTTAAAGCAGCTTGGAAAACTACTTTTAATGTGTTGAGAAGATATAAAATTCTATATTTGCAAAAATTGAAATATGTTATTATTGGTAAAGCTTTTTCACCATTCTACTTAAAATTCCAACTACCCATTCCAACACCACACACACATATACCTGCCCACACACACATGCATGCACACACCCACACACACATACACACAGGCTTTCTTTCTTATCTGCTTTATTATTTTCCACAGTATTTACTACCATGAATGATGTTGAATATTTTTTGTCCATTCTGGACTTCATTTTCTGCCATGAGAGCAGTATTCTTCATTTCTTACTGGATCTCCAGCCGCTATCATATGCCCAAACTGTTGCTTAATAAATATTATTGATATTATATGTAAAGAAATAAAAGCCATGTGAGAGCATTTCTTAGAGGCTTAAGGCTAGCTCTACAAATACACATGAGTGTAAGATAGTTTTGCTAATATAAGTCATTAAAATAACTTAAAAATATGCATACAATTTATCATTATGCAAAATTTTCCATATTTTATGGTAATGTATTTAGATAAATCCAGAATAATTTGAAATTTACTTTTAATTTTTTTCTTAATTAGCTAAGATATGCTTAGAAATTGGTTTGACCAATTCTTAGTTCAGAAACCTGAGTGGTATATGTGTATTTCTAGATCCTAGTGTTAATCAGATCAGAAGGAAAAATGTTATATAATTTTAACAAGTAATTAGCATTCAGTTATTATTCTAACAATTTATAAAAACATCAAAGGCATTAATAAACATGCTAGGAAAACATGGAGATCCTATTATACATATTCTGTTTTCTTTCACTGTCTTTGTAACTTTGATTTTGATACATGTGACACCATCCTGCTGTTTGGAAAGAAAGTCTAATACAGCAAGTGACACTATAAAATGTTTGTCTTACAAATGCATTCTTAATCAATTTATTTCTTCCCCATGAGGTATAAAGAGATTAAGGGTACTGACACCATAAAGGTGAATATACAGTAAGTTCTCATAAAACATTGATTATTTTTACTATGAAAGAAGAACTGTCTTTGTGCATGATAGATTTCAAAAAGGATACTTATTACATGTGTACCATTTAGTTATTAATCATCAGGGCAAAATGCACTATGTGTTTCTTTTCCCTTTGCCTAAGATAGCTCTATTTGCTGCCCATTCATTTAACTTTCCACCAGTTTGACAAGCCTCCTTTAAGATCTTATTTTAAAAAGACTCAAGAGCTTTGTTATTTCACTTAAGAAATTTAACCATCTTTAATTCTGTGACAGAGAAATTGTTTTCACATTCTCCTGTTCTCAAAATGTATTTAGCAGCCTGTGGGAAGAGTGAGCAGAATACAAATTAAATCATGGACATTGAGTCAAAAAAAAATTACAAGCATACTTGTAGTATGCTAGTGGGCAAAGGACTCATTTTTCAACATAAAGTAAATTTTTCATATAAATATCTAATGGTTAACACCAAGTAGTCTACATTTCTAAAATTAATTACATCCAAAGAACAACAAAAATGTCAAAGTCTAAAGTGCCTCTGAGTTGATGACTTAGAAGATTAATGTCACACCAAGAGAGACTTTTAGTTTTGATTTGGTTTATCTCTCCCAAAAGTACAAAATGTATTGGGATTATGGTTATATATTAGAAGGATTGATTTGTTTCCTTTCTATGTAAACTTATGATTGCAATATCTACTGAACTCTTCTGTTCTTTATTTAGTCTTGTTATTTAAGAGTTAACTGTTTAATAACTCTAGTAGCTGCAGTATTTATCTGTATTACTCTTTTTAAAGAAGATTTGAGGTTTGAATTGGGAAATATATAACCAGGAGCAATATTATAAAATTATTCAGTTTTTAAATTTAGCGTGATACTGTCATTAAAATATAAGCCAGAGATGATACTATGTCATCTTTTATTTTTTAAACATATAAAAAAAATTTGTGTTCAGTCTATTCACTGTTACAGTTTAACTTTTTCTCACTTGAAACAATTCAAAGGAAGTAATTATGTCTGAAAACAATACCAAGGATAATACCAAAACAGTAGCATTTTCTCCTAATTTTATATAAATCTTTAAAACTCTCATAAATCATTTTATTCTTACGTTATGTTACTCTTGCACAGCATTATGCAAATGTAGCTATTTTGTGTTTACCTTATCATACAACTCCAGTGGCATAAAGAACTGCATTGTCATATTGTACAGTTTATATAATTTCCGTTAAGTGTAGAAAGGATTCAAAAGGTCAGGATACGGTAATTTTATATAACAGAAGTTAGAGAAGGTATGAAAGGATATCAGAAATATTTATGTGGTGATATTTATGTAAGAGTCTAAGCACATCAAGCATCTGAAGGGCATTGGTAGCCCATAGAAAATTTTGTGAAAATTAAAACAAGTAAATTTTAAAAGGAAAAATAAAATAAAAAACTGAAAACAGCAAAAAGAACACCAACTGGTTCCCAAAGACATTTATTTCCATCATTTGGAAAATTTTCATTTTTAAATTAAACAATCAATAATATCTCTGACGTGAATGGTGGCTGTTAAATTTGGGGCCTTGTGAAGTAAATAAATGTGTAACTGTAGTTCTGTCCCAGTATATCCTCATGAAGCCAGGATTATCAGTTCAAGTAAAATATATACATGTTTACCATTGACTAACAGCCAGACTTAAGCAGTAATAGCCTATTTTGTTTAAATACTGTGCATTGAAGTAAATAGTGTGTGGGTAGGAGTATATGTACAGATTTATGATAAATACATTGCCCTTAACTAAAGAACAGTGACTTTGGGGGATCTAGAAATCAAGAATTGGTATTATGAACTTTCTATTACAATTCTCTGAATAAATAGAAATAAATGTTACAGCTCTTCTGGGTGATACTTCACTGTATGCAGAAATGAATCCAACATGAATATACCACTCAGTGTGATTCAAATTTGAACTTACATTCTGATAATCTTCAGACGTTTACCAAATTTTCAAAGCAAATTTCTCTACAGGTTTGAGATTACTGAACATAGGTGTTTCTGTTTCCTTTATTTATTTATTTTTGATTGATAAATTGGTATTGGGTCATTAGTCAATATCCTTTTTTGCATGTGTAACATGACTTTGATTCCTGTGAGATTTATTAAGTTGTGTGTCAACCAATAAACAAAGCTTCAGAGTCCTTACTGTCAACATACAAATTGTGGTGACCATCCCACTTTGTGTATCCAGGTGTTGACCATAATTGAAAGGTTCTAACAACAACAACAACAATAACAATTTATTAATTTGCATATAATTTGGAATGAAAAGTTTCCCTTTTCTACCTATGAAGTTGTAATACTTTATTAAGACTGATGTTAACAAATTACCACTAACTTGGTGGTTCAAAACAACAGAAAATTCTTTCACAGTTCTAGAAGCTAAATATCTGAAATCAAGGTTTTGGAGGGTCATATACTCTCAGAAAATTCTAGGGAACAGGCCATTCCATCGTTTTCTCTTGGATTTTGGCGTTTCCAGAAATCCTTGATATTCCTTGGCTTGTATATACATCACTGCAAGCTCTGTTATAGATGAACTTCTTCCCTCTGTTTTCTATCTATTTCTTTTGTCTTTTCTCTTCTTATAAGGAAACTCAACATATTGGATTAAAGATCCACCTTACTCCAGTATAAACTCAACTTACATCTCAATTATTTCTGCCAAGATCATTTTCAATAGGTTATTCACAATAACGGGTTAAGATTTCCACGTATCCCTTTCAATGACACAATTTAACCCACAACAGAAACGATCTTTTACCATTGAGTACATTGATCACTGTCAATAAGGAGAGAGATTGCTAATCAATGAAATGTCAAAAGACATTGTATACCATCCCTTCTACCCACAGTCCTCTTGTGAAGCATCTTAAAACAGCCAAAAACTATCCTCTTATTATCCCTTGAGATTCAGACAAAGGCAAATCCCTTAAAATTTGACAAAGCTGGTACAAAACCATACAGAAAATTTTATATTTAGTTTGGGTTATGCTGTGTATTTACTCTTTGACGTACTTAATAAATATTTATGTGAATTCTTTAAGTAAATAATATCACTTAAAAAAACTGTTTTGGAGCTTCCGTGGTGGCACAGTGGTAACAAACCTGACTAGTATCCGTAAGGAGGCAGGTTCAAAACCTGGCCTTCTGAGTGGGTAATGGATATGGTGTTGCTTTGAGATGTGGTATAGATTGTAGACATGGCTGGGATCCCATGTTGCTGTGGAGTAGGCTGTCAGCTACAGCTCTGAATCGACCCCTAGCCTGGGAACTTCCATATGCCAAAAAAAAAAAAGACAAAAATTGTTTTCTTTGTTAGATTTGTAAGTTTTATTGATAAACTAGGCTATACTTTTAAAATTAATTTTTAAAACTGTCTGCATAGAAGTATTTCTTTTTATTTTCAGATAAAATAACCGATATCACTTTTAGTATAATCTTATGTCTTTGTGTATGTGCATGTTGTGTACATATGTCTTACTTTCCCTTCTACCACCCATTTATTAGTGGAAACCAGGGCTTTTGTTTGAAATTATTGGGAGTTTTGTACAATAAAGGATAATTTATTAATGCATAACTGACTATCCAACCATAGCATAACTGACTATCCAAGGTTGCTTTGAACCCTTGCGCATTTCAAAGCAAAAGAGAGATAGTTTTGCCATTAGATTGATAGTCTTTTTAAAAATTCTTCATTTTTCTCTGTGTCATATAACACTCATACAGTTTCCTTTTCAGTATAACAAATGCACTCTGTCATTTGGGGGAAAATTGTTTCCTTAGGCATATGGTTATCTTGGGAATAACTATATGTAGACAGACAATTGCAAGCCTCTTTCCAATACTCAGTTCAGCCTGGTAAATGTATGATGGTAATTAAAAACTTAATATCCTTTTAGTCTTCTTTCCTGTCTAGCACAAGTTTTTTTAGAAAAAAAATTGCTGTGTTCTTTTTTCTTCCTATTTTTACAGCCCAATCTAGAAGCATTTTTTGTGATTATCCTTATACCTGAACCATTTCATAATTTTCCAGTAAAAGCAAGTCATTCTTTAATTCTGGTTGATGCTTAGATATCTACGCAACTATATACATGTTAATTTCATTGCTTTTTTTTTGGATACCATCCCAGATGACAAAATTTTTCTGAAGTAGTTTATCACGTTCAGGAACATATTTTCAAGGTCTATTCAAGCAAGAATATTAGATGTTAAGTTAAAGTATTATAAATAATATACTAGAAAGTGAAGGTGCTCTGGGAAGCAAGAGGAAAAATAAAAGGGTAAAAAGCATAAGGATCATTTTAAGAGTATTTTGGCAAATGCTTGAGATTTTTAAACAGGGCAGTTGTTGAGAAGGCAAGATTTGAGCAACACCTTTGGAAGATAGCCAAGAGGTGAAAGTAGATTACAAGTAGATGACATAAAGACCTTAAGTCAGAAGCATGCCCAGAATATTTGAGAGAAACAGCAAGAGCATTGTGACTGAGATGGAATAAACTAAGGAAAAAGTAACAGGAGAAATAATTCAGACAGGATGTGGAAGGCCAGATCATGTGGGGATTTAGTCATTGTTTAGGTTTTCTTTTTGAAATTTACACTAGGTTTGCAGGATTAGAGAAATGGAATGGCACTGCATTATTTATATTAAAAAAATAACTCCATCCTCAATTTTAAGAGTAAACTGGGTATTAAGGCACAAACTGTGCTTTCCAGCTGTTCAAGTATGGAGTATAGACCATGGTGTCATCATGGATTTCCACTGTGGATTGAGTATCGGGTTTAAAGTGTTGGGTAAGAATGAGACAAAGACTCCTGTAGGAACCCTGTATTTTTGACTTGATTGAGTTTTCATCAATGAAGAAAAAAGAGTAAGATTAAGAAAGGCGGTTAAAAATTAGTAACTTAATCTTGAACACACTACGTCTGATATCTTTATTCAGTTTCATATCTGAGTTTGAGGTTTGAGAGAAAGAGCGGTAAAGTCATATACATCTTGTATATGTTTGCCTGCATTAATTATTTAAAGCTCTTGTGCAGGAGATTATCAAAGTGGTAAGTGTAAATAACAGGGAACAATGGAAAACTCTGAGTTCTGGTGCATTTCAATGTTAACATTCATGGATAAGTGGAGGGACCTGCAAAGGAGCTAGCAGGGAGATAGGGAGATATGAGATCCAGAAAACTCACTGAAGGAAATACACCTAGAAGGAAGAAGTAGTACATCGTTTTAAATGCTAAGAAATATTTAAATTACCTGGATTTGGCTTAGTATGCTTTCCTGTCTCCCTGGTAACCTAAAGAGATGATGTGTGTGTAGGTGATAATAATGTATGGAGAAAGTGCAGCAGATGCATTTGCATTCCTAAATCCCAACCTCTTAGGGAAAAAATCTCAGTCCTCTAAAATCTATACAGTTGTTTCTTCTTCTAGTCTCAAAGAGAGAATTTGAATAATTGTTGTCTTTTTCCTGGGATGTGTACAAAACTTAGTTTGGAATTGTGGGTTTATTTATTTATTTTAGGGCCGCACCCACACACATGGAGGATCCCAAGCTAGGGGTTGAATCAGAGCTATAACTGCCGACCTACACCACAGCTACAGTTACGTGGGATCCGAGCCATGTCTGTGACCTACGCCACAGCTCACAGCAACGCCAGATCCTTAACCCACTAGGCAAGGCTAGGGACTGAACCTGCAACCTCATGGTTCCTAGTCAGATTCGTTTCCGCTGTGCCACGACGAGAACTCCGAAATCGTGGATTTAAGAAGATAAAGAGAGGGAAAAAGAGAGAGAGAGAGAGTGAATTCCTGCAATGGAAATGTTTTCTAGTGTTTTCATCCGTAAAAAACTGACCCACTCATAAATATTGGTTAGTTCAACAAGCATTCTCTGTGGGAATAGAAAATATCTTATGTGCTGGTGGTAAATTGAGGAGCAAATTTAAGAATAGCTGACCTCTGGGAGTACGTTGATGTTATATTAAGCAAATAATGACACAAAGATATTCTTAAATATGTAATAGATTATAAATGCTTGCAAAAATTGGCATGCAAGACAATATGGGGATAAAATGTTTCTAATGTTAGTATCATTCATCATAAAATATTGACTACAAAACAGTAAACTTCAAGATATGGGATAATTAGCCTTGAGATTAGAATAGGCGTCAAATGATCTAAGTCTCTGAAGTAACATGCAGAATCTTGTGAGTGTGTGAACAAGCAATTTGCCCCAGTGATTAGTCTGATAGCTATCATCTATTGCCAAACAGTCTTTTGACCTCAAAACTTTATGAAAAATACTCCAGATGAATAATAAAATGCTATTTCAAACATTCTGCAGTTTCTAGATAGCCAGATGTTTGGAAGCGTGAGGATACATATTTGGATGATTGACTAAATTTCAGTTTCATATGGATGTTTTGACAGTAAGTACTCTGTGTAAAAAATGCAAATTAGCTCATTAGTTTGGAGATAAAGCAATTAATGCTGGAATATAACCAAGTATTAAGATTCAAAGGATGAAATGAGGATTAAAAATCTTCCTTTCTTGAAGGTTGATGGGTTTTGCTTAAGATTTTATAAAGGACATAAGCCAAGAGAATTATAACTTCAGTAGGATCTAATTAAATACCCACTTTCTTCAAACTTTATGTTAAATCTTAAAGTAGGTGCATAAATAGGTACTAGCAAATTGATAAACATACTTTATTTTAGCTGTGGAAATTGGGTAATCATGTACCTAATTTTTAAGACTATGGAAAGAAAATAATTTGAAGTTCCGTTTAGCTCTGTTTTCATTCCCTATCCCCATTTAACCATGAGAAACAGGGTCTCTATTAATTTCCATATCCACTAATACTTATTACTCGTCCAAATAATACATTAATATGTTTTTGGACTTAAAAGCAAAACAAAATATGTAATATTCACACTGACTTTCATTTAATTCCAAAGCTTGAAAGATGACAGGTTCTTTAGTATATTGTTGTGTTGCATATCTTTTGTTACATTTTTTTAATCTAATAGGTTTACATTGACAGATATTAATTTATAATTGCAAAGCTTCCAATGCTGCAACAATGGAACAGAAATTATGAAGTGTTAGAGAGGCTGTGGGCAAAGCCAAATCACTGTGAAAAGCCATCATTTTTGCCACTCAAGATCTCCTTTGAATCTCAGAGATGAGCCATTCTTTAACTTCTTTAGGTCCTTCAGTCCTGGTAATTGGAGAAGGACACAAGGTTTTCTGAGAATATCCTATATGAGTTTAGTTCAGCGCCTTTTCTTAGGGCTATGAATTTCTATGGCAATGTCACTCATCTCTGAAAATTCCAGTCTAGATTCTTGACGGCTTTAATAATCTTTCCAGTGATACAAATTTAAGATGCTGTTTTGCATATAATTTTTGGAAATGACAGAAATAGTACATAATCATCCTCTAGACATAGTATAAAAATTTATTTTATAGTTGAGGGTATTGAGTCTAGGAAATTGAATGCATTACATGAGAGGCTGACAAATATTTTTAAATTTTTTTTAAATTTTTCTATTATACCTGGTTTATAGATTTCTGTCAATTTTCCAACTGCACAGCCTGGTGAACCAGTTACACGTACATATGTAGATCTGTGACAAATATTTTTAGAGTTAGAGGATTAATCCTAAGTTTCCCTGTCTCTCATCCCAGTACATCTTGTTGGAGCCTTCTGCTCAGTATTCAATTAAAGTAATTATTGTTTTAGAACTTCCCATTGTGGTTCAGAGGTGATGAGACTTACTAGTACCCATGAGAATGCGGGTTCGATCCATGGCCCTGCTTGTTGGGTAAAGGATCCGGCATTGCCGTGAGTTGTGGTATAGGTTGTAGATGTGGCTCGGATCCCACATTGCTGTGGCTGTGGTATAGGCCTGTGGCTACAGCTCCGACTGGACCCTAGCCCAGGAACTTCCATATGCTGAGAGTGCAGCCCCTAAACAGACAAAAGAAAAAAATGTAATTATTATTTTAAATAGAAGATGCTTAGGTTAAAAGTGTCAGATAAGCAAGCAAGTAGTGGCTGTGTGATATTGCCAAACAGGCAAAGCAAAGGGCACGGGGTACAGATTTTCCCACTTATTCATTCACCAAGAAAACTAGTAGGGAAATTCTGATCTTGTTAAGAGTACTAGATTGAAAGACTGGAATGAAAACAGATATTTTATGTACTTAACAGTTGTTAATTTCAGGGAACCTATGTGAGTTCCAGTGGTCCTGTGAAGCAATGCTTTTTTTAATTCAGATACTGGTATTTTTACCTGGTTCATTTTACAATGTTTCAAATTGTCAAAAAGTGGAAGGTTAGTCCTGAGATGATTCAGTATTATTCACATTGTTCTCATGTGATAAAGCTAAGGCATCATACTCAACTTCCACAGACCCATATAAAATATGCATGAACACCGTATAAATATACACATACACAGGGTCATATTAAAATCAATAGAAAGGAATATCATTCTACCTAATTTGCAGATTGTTTTTTTTTTCGCTATCCCTAAAATCCATCTCCTTTAGGTGTAGAACTATCTAGATGCATAGGTTGAAGCTTTAAGGCTAAATACATTGCAATTGTATTAAGTTCACTTTTACTACCAGTTTTGTGACTGATAAATCTTTACGAGGTTTTCAGTTGGAATTTATCAGTGGAGGTTTTTGTAAGTTTGTTTGGTTTATTGCTCTCAGATTCTACAGCTTGCTTTTAACATTAAACATGTTTTCAGGGAAGTAGCCAAGTCTGCTGTCAGTTATTATGAATTTCTATAATAATAGCAAAGCATTATAAGGTTGATTTAAGCTGATGTTCCTTTTCTACTTGTTATTTATTATTAATAAGACAAGGACACAGGAAAGAAATACATCCTCAAGGAAAATCAAGTACATTAGGAAAAATAATAGTATGCATCCAGTCAAATCAAACAAAAATCAATCTGGTAACATGAAACTTTGTTCAGAAATTCTTATGATTAAGTATAAAATTGATACAAGGGTATGCAAAATGTTAAATTTTAGAGTTGCTGTTTTTTTCAGAATAATAAAAATAGGCCAGAGTCATCATGCATAACTTACTGAGCTATTTCAAACTCACCCACCCAATTATTTAGGACTTCTACTGGTTTTGTACTTTATTTTCAAATTAAGTTTTAAAAGCTAGGAGAGATGTACATTTTTCTTTTTCATGTAATTTTTATATATGTTAATCTTTTCTTTAAATATGATCCACACAGATACTAAACTCAGAGGTCCTGCAAGGAGTAAAATTATATCTGTGGTATGATGTACTCTCTATAGATGCATTATTACTATTTGAAATAGCAAAAGTGTTAGAGTCCTAATTAACAATTATTAATTATATGTAAAATTATCATGCCAAAGTGTCCTCTTGGGGTGACATTGAAATCATGGGCAACATAAGACATCTCTCCTTTTTGTCTCCCCTTTTAAAAACTAAAGTGTGTCATCCATCAGTTACTAAAAACATCTCTGTGGGAGTTGTGGAATCTAGCACCATATGTTATGGGACCTGAGAGGAATCTCACCCACCTGTGCATCAGCTGACTGGCAGACAGACCTGGGTATAGGTTGTGGAACCAGCAAGATCCTGTGAACTGGTTTTAGCCCCTCTTCACCACAGTTGGGGGACACATGGATATCAATGACTTGGGAAGATACCCACAGACAAGAGGACCTTTGTAGAATTCCAGGTTTCCTGAGCTGAGATTCCAGAACTTAATTGAAGAAGGAACAAACAATGAAACAATAAAGAAACCAAAAAAAAAAAAAAAAACACCGAAAACTAGTGTTTGTACACACTGGAGAGGGTAAGAGGAAGTTTGCAAATGCTGTACCACTCCCAAGGTGACACAATACAGAGTTGATCTGGCTGGTTGCCAACTCTCCCCTGGGGTAAAAAGGAGAGAAAATGTCTTTATTCTTAGATGACATGATATTTATATAGAAAACTCTATAGATTCCACCAAAATTCTATTCAAGCTAGGAAATAAATTCAGTAGAATTGCAGGATACAAAATCAACGCACAAAATTCATGGTATTTCAGAGCAATTAGAGAAATTAGGAAAATGAGTTCATTTATAATTGCATCAAAAAGAATAAATACCTAGGAATCAGTTTAACTGAGGAGATAAAAGAGATTTATGTTGAAAACAATAAGATATTGAAAGAAATTGAAGATGACACAAATAAATGGAAAGCTTTTCAATGCTCCTGGATTGGAAGAATTACTATTTTTTAAATGTCCATACTAACCAAAGCAATATGCAAATTCAGTGCAACTGTTACCTAAATTCCAAAGACATCTTTTATAGAAATAGAAAAAAAATCCTAAAATTGGCATGGAACCACAAAAATTTGAAAAGCCAAAGCTTTCTTAAGAAAGAACAAAGTTGGAGGCATCACGATCCGTGATTTGAAAGTATATTACAGAGCCATTATAATAAAAGCAATATTGTATTAGCATTAAAGCAGAGACTTAGATCAAAGGAACATAATACAGCCTAGAAATTAACTCTTGCATATATGGTCAGTTAATTTACAACAAAGGAGGCAAGAATATACAACGGGGAAAGGGTAGTCGCTTTAATACAGAGTATTGGTAAAAATGGACACCCACTGAAAATGCAGACAGCTGAAACTGGACTACTAGCTCACATTCACAGAAATCATCATGAAATGAATTAAAGACTTGAAACTGTAAAACTCTTAGAAGAAAACAGGAAAAAACTTAGTGCTGGTCTTGAAAATGACTTTTTGCGTATCACCTCAAAAGTACAAAAAAATAAAAGCATATCAAGTGAGACTGCATCAAATAAAAAGCTGCACATCAAAGGAAGAAATCAGTATGAACCAGTAATGTCAGGAATAAGAAAATTAAAAATTACATATGTCAAAGAAATTGAATTGACATTTTTTCCAAAGACATTCAAATGTCCAAGAAGTACATGAAAAGTACTCAGCGTCACTAATCATCAGGGAAGAGAAAATCAAAGCCACAACAAGGTATTCCCTCAGGCCTGTTAGAATGGTTATCAAGAGGACAAGAGATTTAGAGAAAAGAAATCTTTTATGCATCATTGGGACTGTAAATTGGTTTATGCGCTATGGAAAAAAATGTGGAGATTTTTCAAAAAAGAAAAAATAGAACTACACTATGATCTAGTAATTCTGCTTCTGCATATGTGTTGAAAGGAAGTGAAAACAGGTTATCAATAAGATGTTTTCACTGCCATGTGTATGCGGAATTACTCACAATAACCAAGATAGGGAAGCAGCCTAAGTGTCCATTAGCTACTGCCTACCTAACTGAACTCCATCTGCTAGTTAGCTGATGAATGGAGAAAGAGGATGCAGTATATATGTATGCTCTGGGATATTATTCAGTCATAAGAAACGAAGAAAATCCTGCCATTTGCAAAACATGCATGAGATCTTGAAAGCATTGTGCTGAGATGAGTCAGACAGAGAAAGACAAATACTGTACTGTATCTTTTATATATGGAATTAAAAAAAGCCAAACTCATAGAAAGAGAGAGTAGAATGATGGCTACCATGGATGAGGTGTGGGGAATTGGGGGGATGTTATTAAAAATATACAGACTTGCACCTAGAAGATGAATTAGTTCTGAGGATCTAATGCACAACATTATGAATTTAGTCAACAATACTGTATTATATACTTCAACACCGATAAGAGAATAGATCTTAAATGTCCTCACTACAACAAAGAAATAGCAATTATGTAACATTATAGAAGTGTTAGCTGAGTCTATGATGATAATCATATTACAGTATATAAATGTGTCAAATCAGTATGTTGGACACCTTAAACTCACATAATGTAATATGTCATATCTCAATTTAAAATTACATAAAATATAAAGTTTTTTATTCTTACGAACAAAATCAACTTAGTGAACATAAGGAAAGCAAATGACTTCCTACAAGATGACATGTGGGCAACAATTAAGTAGAAAATGATGGCATAACATGAAATAGATCACCTCACACTAGTCAGAATGGCCGTCATCAAAAAGTCTACAATGAACTCTGCAGAGGGTGTGGAGAAAAGGGAACCTTCCTACATTGTTGGTGGTAATGTAAATTGGTGCAGCCACTATGGAGGAGAGTATGGAGATTTGTTAAAAACTAAATATAGAACTACCATATGACTCAGAAATCCCACTCCTGTGCATATATCTGGACAAAACTGTAAATTAAAAATATACAAGCACCCAGTGTTCATTGCAGCACCATTTATAATAGCCAAGACATGGAAGCAACCTAAACGCCCATCAACAGAGGACTGTGTAAAGAAGATGTGGTACTTGTATACAATGGAATATTACTCAGCCATAAAAATAATGGAATCATGCCATTTGCAGCAACGTGGATGGACCTAGAGATTATCTTTTCTTATTTATTTATTATTATTTTTTGTCTTTTTAGGGCCACACCCACGGCAGTTCCCAGGCTAGGGATTGAATTGGAGCTATAGCTGCTGGCCTACGCTACAGTCACAGCAACTCCAGATGTGAGCTGCATCTGCAACCTACACCACAGTTCACGGCAACACCGGATCCTTAACCCATTGAGTGAGGACAGGGATTGAACCCGCATCCTCATGTATCCTAGTCGAATTTGTTACCACTGAACCAAGATGGAAACTCAGAGATTATCATACTGAGTGAAATAAGACAGACAAAAATAAATATCATATGACATCACTTATGTATGGAATCTAATAAATAATGATACAAAAGAATCTGTTTATAGTGCAGAAACAAACTCACAAATTTCAAAACTGATCTTAAAGTTAATATAGTAGAAGCTATTTTGGGGAAGGAAGAATTGAAAGGGCGGGAATAACAAACAAGTACTACTGTATAAAAGTGATGATTAGTAAGAACCTATTGTATAGCACGGGAAAATATACTCGATAGTTTTTTGTAATCTATGTGGGAAAAATGAATGGATGTATTTATATGTATGACTTGTTCACTTTGCTGTACACCTGAAACTAACACAACATTGTAAGTCAACTGTACTCCGATAATTTTAAAAATACATGAAATGGGGAAACCATATTTATATTTAGCCAGTAATCCACTTCCACTAACTTTTCTTGCTTCGGTATCTCCCTGTGAAAATTCGGGATTCACACTGACAATAGCAGTACACCTAGGAATTATTAGAAAACCGAGGTAGGTATGTGGAGTAAAGTCCAGCTCTGGACAAAGTTAAAAACAATTACAAGGTTGTTTCTGGTGTCCCCCTTTCCCCTCTTTCTACTGCCTCAGATTTTCTACTCTACAACCTCTTTATTCCTTGAAAAATAAGCAAAAGCAAAACAGAACAAAATAAAAATGCTCCCTCATGTTTATAACTTCTGTTGTTGAATAGTGGGTAGTGTTATTTTTGCTTCCTAGTATTGACAATCTGTGTTAGAAATCTCTCTTTTAAGTTAATAAAAATATATAATGCAAAATACCTATTAATATTAACCTAGAAGTAGCATTTAGGATTTAGATTTTCAAAACTTTAATTGAAGTTTCTTTTCACTTTCAAGCTATTCTTTCAAATATGGGTTAAGCATTTTATTGTTGTAATGCAAATGCTTGTTCTGTATGGTACTTGAAAGGTCAAAGCAATTTATATCTGCTTCTACAAAATATTTTACTTCAAAGAGATCCCTTGATTAATATTTTATTCAAATGGATTTATTTCATCAATTTTATTCTTTGAAACTTTGCCCTTTCAAGTTTAACTGGCTCTAAGAAATTGCATTCTGTGACTGCTCCTGAAATAGCAAAATGTCAAGGGAGGGAGGTGGCTGTCAGCGTGATCATAATACCTGAGGAGTTCTGCCATATCTCAGATAAGCATCCAGGTTTACATGTGATTATAAGCTTTGAATTAAACATCAGACATTTCACCAGCTTTTAGCACAAAACACATTGTATTGTGCTTTGCCATATTTAGGTGTTTATTATATATTAGATATTCTTTTAAATTTTAAAGAAATAGTGTAAATAACTTGATTTTGAATGAGCATATTTGATATGGTAAATTTTTAATAAATGCACAAATTTAAATATGCTTTTGTGATAGATTTCCTATTTAAAAATTCTAAGTAAATGGTTACAGTGCTCCTGTTTTTTATGTGAGGTGCTAAATGTTTGGATACAAAATGCATCTATTGCTTAAGGATATGAGCAGTATAACCAGAAGGAGTGAAAAATGATTCCCAATATAGTTATATCACTATTCATACTTTATAAATAAGTGAATTGTGGCCCATGCAGGGGAAGTATTTGCAGAGGGTTAATTTTTCCTCTGAGTTTCTCTTGTAGCTTAGTGGGTTAAGGGCCCATCCTCCATGAGGATGCAGGTTTGATTCCTATATTTTCACAGTGGGTTAAGGATCTGGTATTGCCCCAAGCTGTGGTGTAGGTAGCTGATGCAGCTCGATCCAGTGTTGCCATTGCTGTGGTATAGGCCTGCACCTGCAGCTCTGATTTGAACTTCCATATTCTGCAGTGCTGCTGTTGGAAAAAAAAAAAAAGAGTTTCATCAGAGTTGAAGTTTATATGCAATAATGATTTTAATCACAATAATTGTCAGTATTAAAATGATGATAATGTTAGCTACCATCTATTGAGACATTAGAGCTGAGGTAAAATTCCAAGGGATTTATGCATCCTATCTCATACTCCTCCAACAATCCAAGAAATTAGATATAAGCACCTGTATAGTCATTTTATAATCTACATTATATAACTAGTTTGATGCATAGTTTTGAATTGACTCAAGACCCCATGGTCTTAATCCTTACAATAAGTTACTACATATTATGCTGACAACATGATACATAAAATAGCAAAGAGATAAGTTTCTAAAAAGTGTCCTGCATACTTGAGAATATATAACAATTTCAAGATTAATAAATGCATGAGAATTCTTTGACAAGTAGAAGTTCTTTAAAGGTGATTTGAAAAGTGATTACATTTCAAAGGAGATCAGTAAAATGTTCAAATAGAGTGTGATTTTGACTTTTTTATATGAAAAAGTGACTGGGTGGCAGCTTTATAATCTTATTTTTTTTGTTTAAATATTTTTCCTAAGACAACTATGCAGAATGCATAAAACAAAAAAAGAGCAATGTAAAATGTTGGACATCAACCCGATAAGCCATGATATAGAGTGTCAAGATCTCAGAGAAAAGCCAAGTGCAAAGAAGTGAGCCACATACTCAGACCCATGTTTTCTCATCTGTGGCAAACACATGGGAGCCTGATAGAAAACTGAATCTTAGAGCATGTGGTTCTATGACATAGTTATTAAATCCTCTGTACAGGAATATCCAGAGCCTGTACCAGCCATCATATACAATGACTGGCTAGGAAATTTGTCTAGGAAAGAGCACCAAATAGCATAAAAACAAATTTATAAAACAAAAAATGCATCTAAACTGAATCAATAGCTGATATTGATGAGAGGTATCAAGCATGATTATTAGGGTAATAACAGTGATTAATATACTAAGGAAAGTAGAAAAAATCAAGAATATCCCCAGGGAACTTGAATATATGTAAAAAAGCCATCCTAGAACTTAAAATTGAATAACTAAGCTTAAGCGTTACAGAGATGGGAGTAAAGATCAGAGTAGATACAATAGAGAATTAGTAAAGTCGAAGTTATAGTATAAAATACCAGGAATAAAGCATAAGTAGGGAAACGTGACTAAGTGCAGAAAGGTGTGTCTACCCATTATGGAACATGATGGTACATACGTAATTTAAGTTAGAGAAGAACACACTTGGCACAAAATTTTCTAAAGGTATAAGAGATCAATCTACACATTCAAAAGACTCTGTGAAGCATGAGATTAATAAATATGCTGAAAAATCACATTGAGCTCAAGCTAGCAAACTGCTGAACATCAAAGACAAACGAAAAAAAATGTTAATAGCTGCCATAAGGAAAAATACACTTTATTAGTAAGGAGGCAATTGACACTAACTTTGCTTTCTCAAAAGAAACCATATAATCATGAAAATGAATGAATGACACGTTTTAGCACTGAAATAAAATGTTATCCTAGTATTCTGTAGCCAGTGAAATTGTTTTTTTTATTTTTTTAATTTAGCAAGTGAAAACTGTGATATTTTCTGACAGATGCCTGAACTAAAAGAAATATTAAAGTAAATCAAGTTAAATGATCTTAAATGAATTACACCAAGAAGGAAGCATTAGAACACATTATGTCAGTAAATATTAAGGAATATACAGTCTTTAAAATCATAATGTAAGGAGCAATTATTATTACATACAAATATTGATGGATCTCACAAACAATCTGGAGAGATTCAAAAAACCCAAACATAAGAGGGCAGATTAGTAAGAATATCAATTTTAAGAAGTTATGAGACAGGAAAATTAATTTATGATGTCAGAGGTCCAAATGTTGGTTTTCTTGAGGAAATATGACTGAATGAAAGCATGAAAAAGTTTTCTAGAGTACTGTCATTATACTCCCACCTCACTCCAGGACTGTAATTTCAGGGGTGGTTGGTATTTGGGTTGTAATAGCTCATCATGTCAGAAATTGTTCATCACCTCATTACTGTGTACTTAAAATTCACTTAGTTCATTACTGTGCATTCAAGTACAAGTTTATCAAACATTTAGAGGTAAAAACCAAAAAAATTGCACTTGTCATTAAATTATGGCTAAAATGTAGCAAGAAAAAGAAAAATTGAGTGGATTATTCCAGGCGAATAATTCTATGAAGGAAAGAAAGTGAAAGTAGGTGCTTGATGGCCATGTGTTGTTTGCTTGATTATTTGTTCATTAATTCCTTCATTCATTCACTTAAATATGTTATGTCCAGTAATTGATTAAGCATTTGGTTTTATCAGTGAAAAAAATCATTTTCTTATGGTAGGATTAATTTAATGGGGAAAGAAATGAATCTCAAAAAAGTATCTGATATAACATTTTAAAAAGTGAAAGTAACGGGGAAAAGTTATAGCGGATGAGGTTTTAGCATGTATTTCCAAAGGGTGAAATGTATTGGAGTAGAGATTTAATTTGGATGATGAAAGTAACCTTTAATTAAGTGACATTTGAGCAATATTTGAAGGAAGTAAAAGACTGATGCGTGTTGTTATCTATACCAGGAATGTTTCAGGCACGGAGAACCAGTAGTGTAAGGATCAGAGATGAAAGAATGTCTCGTGTATAAAACTCAGAGAATATCCCAGTGTGACTGTAGAGAAGAGAGTGAGGGGGAGCATATCATGAATTCAGGTCAATATAATTGGGGATTGGCAGTACACATAATGATTGTTTTGTAATCATTGTAAGTTATTTAAAAGAAATGAGGTAACATTGAAAGAGTTTGAGCAAAGAAAGGACATAAGTTTAGATGCTAAAGAACTGAAGTTTGCATCTAAGCTGGATGAGAATGAGGGAAAAAAGCAGAAAATCAAGAATGACTTTAAGGTGTTAGCTTAGAATAAATTAACAAATGGAGTCTTCAACTAATGAGAAGCAATGTGAATAAAGTATGTTTTGGGGAAAGATCAGATCAGTTCTGTTTGTTATGCCCCTTAAACATACAAGAAGAGACAATTGGTAGAAATTTGGATATACACGTTGAAGTTCAAAGAATAGACTAGGGTTTGATATATAAATTGGGGAGTCATTAGCATCTACATAATATTTAAATAAACAAGACTAGTATTCATCCAAGGGATAAGTATAGATAGAAAAAAGAAGAGATGAGACCTGAGAGCCCTGGAATCTTCCAAAGTTAAAAGTTTAGATGTGCATGCTGAATTAGCAAAGGAGAAAGGGAAAAACTAGTGAGGGGAAAAAAAAGACCCACCCTTAGAAGTCAAGTGGCAAAAGTCTACTAAGGAGAAAGAAATGTTCACCTATGTCAAAACTTCCAACATTTCATGACAGATAAGCTGAGAGAGCCACTAAATATAGTGGTGTGGTGGCCATATCTGGGAGCGATGGAGCCATGGGCTGTGATTCTAGTCAGATTATAGCATTCCTTAATTATGTCTGGTTTTTGTTCTCAGCAGTTCTATTTCCTGAGTTGAAATGTGTGGAATTTTCTATTGTGGCAAATATACTTCCTATACTCAGAATGAAACCTCACATTTTTTAGATGGTCTTAAACAAAATATAAAGACCATGTCAAAAGAGGAGGGCAGAAGGAACAATACGGGGTACTCTGAAAGGCATTTCTATACTTCTTAATGTTGCATGCTAGTCGTATGGGGTTTATGGATGTCTGAAAAAGACGCTCAGGTTGTGGTGGACGCTCCTCAAGCAACTCGATGCACAGCAGAGAAATGAATCCCATCCTCCGTTTAGAATGGTAGCAAGTCCTTACAATATCAGATCCATATCTTCTCCAAGAAATCCCTTGACACGTAGTGTCTGTATAAATAGCCTTCCCTATATAAGAATTCCCTCCAGTATGCTTGTCCCCTGATGATTGCATACCTTTGAAAGCAGAGACTTTTGTGACCATTGTCTTCAAGATGGCTGCCCAGTGACCACAACCTGTCTCATTAGAGCAATGAATCACACACACCAGTGAAATCCTTTTAAGGTTCCGTTTGGGTCAGTGAACAAAGAACCAGGTAACCAACCAATGAACAAAAACATAAATAAAAAAAAGAACAAAAAGCCAAGGACTCTCAGTGAATGAGAATGGAGCTTTACTTATTTTACTAATGAGTTTGCTTCAGTGGAACTGGGAAAAGTACATTACTCTGCCACACAGTCACTCACTCTACTGACCCTGTAGAAATGTCTTTTGGCTTCTGTATCCTGTTGCCAGTGATCAAAGATTTGAAATTAATTTTAACATTATATTTCTATTATTAGTCCCTTTAATTCTTTCATAAATTCCTTTGACACCTGCCGGAATAACTTTCATAATCATAGTTCAACATACATAATTTTATGTATAATTATAATAATTTATTTTCCATTAAAATGTCTTACAAATGAAGAACAGAAATCTAGTTCATGATATGTAAATGAATATGGTTCCTTTACCAATCCAACTGAAACAATTAAAAAGATATAAAATAAAACTTTTTACAGAGTATGAAGCAAATCAGGAAATGTGTTATTAATGGAACAAAACAATGAGAAATTAATCTCAGACACAAAGCAAGAGAAATCAGGTTAATATAAAAGGATAAAAATATGGAGCATTTTTCAAAGATATGTAGGTGAAATCAGAACAACAGAAAATCCAGAGTCCATAGCAGAAGTTTCAAATAACTACACTACCAGGTGCTAATGAATCTGGAAAAAGTCATGGCATATACAGTGATTAAATTACTCTGTAACAATTACTGTAGTTCCTGGTCCTCAGGGTGTTTGACTTCAGTAGTTGTTCTAAGATTAAAGCCTGAGGAGAGACAATTGAAGGATCAGGCAGAGGAAACTGCCAGAGTGTGGGGGTTTGTTGGCATGAAGCAGTGCTCTAGGAGATGTGTGATCTCCTGAACAAATGAGCTCAAAACCAAGAAGCATTTCCCATACATTCCAGAAGAAACACTGACTGGCTTTATAGCCATCTTTGATCCCTTCTTTCTAGTAGTCAAGGAACTACAGACAGCACATAGATACATATATTCATTCATCTGTTATTGGAAATACCTGTTTTCTAAAAGCCCAAGACAATTTACAAAATGGAAAATGTGTGATAATACAATTAAAAATCATTCTAAACTAAAAAGACCTATTGGAATTGCAATAATAGGAGTTCCCTTCGTGGCTCAGTGGTTAATGAATCCGACTAAGAACTGAGGTTGCGGGTTCGATCCCTGGCCTTGCTCAGTGGGTTAAGGATCCAGTGTTGCCGTGAGCTGTGGTGTAGGTTGCAGACGCGGCTCAGATCCCGCGTTGCTGTGGCTGTGGCAAAGGCCAGCAGCTACAGCTCCTGTTAGACCCCTAGCCTGGGAACCTCCATATGCCGCAGGTGCGGCTCTAGATAAAGGCAAAAAGACAAAAAAAAAAAAAGAATTGCAATAATAACAAAAACTCTTAATGCTTTTATGTCATGGTTTTCATCTTGAAAATTTCAAAGCTGAAATTATAGCCCTTTTGAAAAAATTTACCTTAAAAAATCTAGGGATGCTACTGGCCCATTAGGTGCCTTTATGCAAAATAACAAACAGGTGCTCATTCTTTAAAGTAATTTTTTTTAGGGCTGCACCTGTGATATATGGAAGTTCCCAGGCTATGATCTGAATCAAAGCTGCAGCTTCTGGCCTTTACCACAGTCATAGAAATGTGGGATCCCAGCCACATCTGTGACCTACACCTAAGCTTGCAGCATTGCCAGATCCTTAACCCACCAAATGAGGCCAGGGATTGAACTCACATCCTCGCAGAGACTATGTTGGGTTCCTAACCCATTGAGACGCAATAGGAACTTTGAAAGTAATGTTTTGAACGTTATTACATGTCACAGAATGTTATTGTATTACTGAACTTGGGAAAAGCAAAACTGAAGGAGTCTCTCCATTTCTACAGTGTTAGGTGACTGTGAACAGTGTCATTCTGAAAAGGAAAGAAGAGAAAACTGTGGAGAAGAGTCCTGATTCTAGGATTCATCAGTAGCTTCCTGCTTAAATTCACCCAAATAGCTATCCTTCAAAAATAAAAGCTATAGATAATATAAACTTTGAAAATCAGTGTCCTGAGCCCTGGTTTTGAAACTGGGGAAGCACATTCCTCTGCTTTATCAGTTTGTGCCCAAGGGTGAAAATTCAGGGCTCTGAGAAATAAGCTGACCAAGAAAAGAAACCCCAGGAGATGCCCAGAAAGCACTAAGGACAAGATGTGGATGCAGATCTGATGTGCCCATCCATCACTAGCTGTTAGTATTCATATGGTTTTATTTAGGAGAGAACATGTGTCTTCTGCTCCAAGACTCTGCTGGAAGACCAAAGCTGTGTTTCCTCATATAGTCTCCTATAAGTTAATATCTAAGATGTGATTAGCATGCACCTAGATGGTACATTACCCTGCAGACCGTAACTTGTACAACCAAAGATGCTATGTCAGACCCAACTGAATGGGATGAAACCAATGATGGGAGAATAGACTTAATAGTAAGAAAACAGGTCTGAAAAGTAATGAATTCAATTTCCAATTTAAGAAGCTAAAGTGTAATCACTCAAAGAAAGTGAAAGGGAAGATTTAAGGAAAGTATAGTAATCAGATGGAAAACAAATTTATAGGTGATAAAAGGAAGACTGTGTTTTAAGTCTAACAAAATGCAGATATGATTAGGATATATACCAATAGAGAATTTAAATATGAAGCACTAGAAGTAAAAAAGAGGCTATATTGACAGATTAAGAGGTGATTAAACATAAGTACATTTTATATATAACATTAATTTTATCAGCAAATTTGAAGAAATTGAAGTATGTAAATCTCAATGAAAAATGCTAATGTTAAATCATAAGAATTATTTAACTTGAATGGGCTTTAATTGGAAAAAACTTAATGTATAAAAAAAGAAAAAATTTCTAGTTCCAGGTATTCCAAAACAGAAAAATATAAAATGTTTTATAATTCTTTTCATAAATACAATATGAAACTTACAACTATATCAAGCATTATTGTTCTCACAAGAAAAACAGATACATTTCCCTTATGTAAATATAGATGCACAAATACTGAATAGGATATTAAGTATGCCAAATACAATTACAGTAAAAATAGTATAACAAAGGTTGTTTTCATTAAGGGAAGACAAGTGTGTTTCAATCACTTGTTATTGTTAGGAAATTCATCAACATAATTCAATTTAATAGTAATTAAAAGAAAAAAACACCACTTTAATATATCAATGGATACTGAAATGTATTTGATAATGTTTAATAAATGATTGTGATTAAATTATTGAGAAAAAGTTGCCTAATTTTATTGATAAAGTATATTCCTCAAAATCAATCCTTAACTTTATGGTGAAGTGATAGAATTGCTATTATTGTCAGGAAAAATACAGTGAATGTCGTTATTTCTATTTTTTTAGTATTGTTCTACTCTTATTAGTAAGCAATGAATAAGACATTGAACAGGCAGTCTGATTGTTGAAAAGGCATATTCAAGACATAGTTCTATAGGTGGAAATATGAATCTACTTAAAAAACAACTACTGGAATCAAAAAAAAGGCTAGTACCTCTTCTATGTTTTTTGCTTATTCTAGAAATAACCACTAAGGTGAAGTGAGTGTGTATTATTAGTTTGCTATGCTTGTGTAACAAATTACCACAAATGTAGTACATGAAACAATGTTAATTTATTATTTCCCAGTTCTCTAGATCAAAAGTCCAGGATGGCATGGTAGGGGTCTCTGTTCAGCCTATCACAAGACTGAAATCAAGGTGTAGGCTGTAGCTGTAGTTCCTATCTGAGGCTTGAGGTTCTTCCAACTTTACTGGTTGTTGGCCAAATGCAGTGTTTTGTAGCTATAGGTAGAATATCCCAGTTTCCTTGTTAACTGTCAGCCAGGCCACTCTCGGCCACTAAAGAAGATCCACATTTCTTCTCACCTGGCATCCTCCATCATCAGAACTGCATCAATATGTCAATCCTTATCAAGCTCTGAATCTCATTGACTTTTTCTCCTGCTGCCGGTCAGAGAGATTTCTGCTGTTAAAGGATTTCTGTGGTTAGATTTGGTCCATGTTAACTATATATATGTATATAAATTTGTGTATATAAAATACAACTTTTTAGGGAGACGTATCATAATCTTGTATGGAGAAAACAAAGATAGTGTAACTATAAACTCTGAAGAGAAACTGTATGGTTAAAATCCCAGTCTCAACCTTCCCTAAGAGGGAAATTATTTAAGTTTCATGTGCCTCAGTTTTCTCATTCTATAACATAGGAAAGAATAACAATGAATATTTCACAAGGTTGTTTTAAGTATTTAATGGGCTAAAAATTCACTTAAAATAGCATGTAGGAGTTCCCGTCATGGCGCAGTGGTTAACGAATCCGACTAGGAACCATGAGGTTGCGGGTTCGATCCCTGCCCTTGCTCAGTGGGTTAAGGATCCGGTGTTGCCGTGAGCTGTGGTGTAGGTTGCAGACGCAGCTCGGATCCTGCGTTGCTGTGGCTGCAGTGCAGGCCAGTGGGCACAGCTCCGATTAGACCCCTAGCCTGGGAACCTCCACATGCCGCGGGTGCGGCCATAAAATGACAAAAGGCAAAAAAAAAAAAAAATAGCATGTAGTATATTCAAATCAATTGTTTCAGTGTAGTATAATTTTATTTGAAATCACAATTATAAACATCTGGTCAATTTGCAAAGATTATGTAATATTTTTGAAAAATTAAATATCAAGGAATAGTCAGTAGCCTTTTGAAAAGAAAAAATAATCTGTGCTTCTATTAGCAAAATACATGATAAAGCACTGGATGATATAATTCTAGCACAGAAAAAGACAAATTCATTCATTCATTTACTCTATAACATGCACTCTGTAGGCACTACAAACAGATAAAGCAGTAACACACAAAAGTCCCTGAATGGAACTCACATTTAGAATAAATGTTAAAATATTATTTACAGAGTCCTTCTAAAAGGACTTGGAGTCTGGCAATAATAATCACTGTTTTATGTGCAAAAAGGCCCACTATTCATCATTTATTTTAATATGAGAGATTGGTTTGGTAATGTTAATTTCTGGGTGTGTCAAGTGCTGATCAAAATAGATCACATTCTTTGAGAATGGTTGATTTACTCAGCTTTGTCTCCTGTAGCATTTAACAAAGTAACGGAGAATTCCTCATATTATCTGAGTGCCTGAGCAAAAGAACATATGAGATAATATTTTTCATAAATCTTTCAAAAGCTATGAAGAAAGGGGTAGACTTTTTAAATTTACTTACCTTTTTATTTTTAATCAATAGTCAATGAACAAAGAAAGCATAGAGAAGCATTTTTCTTTAAGTTGTCATTGAAATAAGAAAAACTCTCCACTTGCAAGAATATCAATGAAATAATGATTTAAAATAAAGTTTTGATTAAGAATTAAATGAAAAATATATATATCCAAGTTTTTCCAATGAATAACTGTTTTAAAGCAGGGAAAATTCATATTGTCAATTTTAAAGTAATCCTTTTAAATTAAATGTTGAGATGTAAATTTTCTAGAGTTTACATAGTTATATGCTTATACAATAACACCAGTATTATTTTTTGGAATAAAAATAGTTATATCTGAAAGAAAAGCATTCACTCTTAGGTTGACACTATTTTAGCAGCTTTACATTCAATTTTTCCTTTCAATTTCAAAATGCATTTGAAGGAACAAATGAACAACTTCTATGTTATTAAAGTCATGCAATTAGTCCCAAACTAGATAGTTATGAAGTTTCTGAGCTGTTAGTGAATACAAATTTGTATTTCTCTAAAGCCTATGCTTTTTAACATATATTATTCATAATTGGGAAAGGGAGAGCAGGAGTAAGAAAAGTAGGAAAGTTAACAATTATTAAAATATTTTAATTGCCTTGAAATTAAATTATATATTTAATGATTTACATCTGTATTTTATTTTTTATATCACAGGTACCTTTTTAAAAACATGGCTAGAGGTTACACACATTGAAATGTGATTTGACTAGTTTCATATGATATGTATCCATAACTTGATGAATTCTCAGGGTGATACTTGTGAGATTCATCTTTCCTGATATGTCTGCCTCTATTTTGTTAATTTTGCTGGAGATTTAAGTTTTGATATTTAAAAAAACATGGCTGTATTAAACATTGTTTCCCTGTGCCTCCTTGGAAATAGTGTGGGTCTCTCCAGGATAAATAACTAGGGTAGAATTGCTGGGGAGTGGGCTGATTTTAATTTTGTGCGACAGAGTCAAAATGACATTAATTGTTTTGGAAGATTTTCACGCCCACCAGCATGAAGATTTTCCTGTTTCTTCCAGATTCTCAGCATCAGTCTATATGATCAGATTCCTATTTTTTTTCCAATGTGAGGCCACTTAGACTCTTTGACACGTATTGATTTCTGCCATTTGCCATTTCTATAGGATGCTTCACACTCATCTGAAAGAAAGCCATCTATTTAGAGCTCTCCTTTCCCTGAGAAACAAAGATGAACCATTTTAAGGGCATGTAAGAATTAAATAAAAGGTTAAAAAGGGTCAACATATAACTTTACTAGAGGGAATCCTCTAAAAGAAGCCTATTTGTTCAACTTAAGGAGAAACTAAAGAGATTCAACTGTCTGAGCATTATTAGCCAGCAGCTGGGGAGCAGCACCAGCTTTCTACCAGTTAATTCAGGACACAAATTCTTGTTGATTGTCATCGAATCTACCACCGAATGACTAAGAATAAATTGAGAATTTTCTTTTTATATAACTGTAAATCTCTTTTTAAAAAAAAATCTTTTATATATCTGTTCTCAGTGGCGTTTCATTCACATTCCAAGAAATAGATGAATTGAATTTGAACCATCAGACATAAAGAGCAGGGAGTTCCCATTGTGGCTCAGTGGTAACGAACCCAACTAGTATCCATTAGTACATGGGTTCAGTCCCAGGCCTCGCTCAGTGGATTAAGGATCCGGCATTGCCGTGAGCTCTGGTGTAGTTCACAGACACCACTTGGATCCCGAAGTGCTGTGACTGTGCTGTAGGCTGGCAGCTACAGCTCCAGTTCGACCACTAGCCTGGGAACTTCCTTATGACATGGGCATGGCCCTAAAAATTTTTTTAAATATATATATATAAAGAGCAACCATCTTGGAAGCAAGTGAACTGCTTATGATGTCAGCAATTTATATTGTTATTATTTATGGTATGTTGACCACTTTTCTTTCTGAGATCAGTAAGCCATCAAAAATACCTATCATTGGGAGTTTCCTGGCTGGCTAGCATTTAAGGATCTGGTGTTGTCACTGGGTTGGTGTGATTTCGCTCCTCGGTCAAGGAATTTCTGCATACCATGGGTGCAGCCAAAAAAAAAAAAAAAAATACCCATCATCTAGCAACACATTTCCTAGAAATATTTAATATAATCTTGATTTCTCTTTGTAGATTATAAGCAAGTATAGATTCAATATTTTTTCTGACCAAGATACCAAAATATTTTAAATGTTTTTCTTAATAAAAATAGTGTTTTATGGGGTAATAAAAAGTATATCTTTATGAAACAGGTAAAAACACAAAAAGCAACATGCAACTAACACTCAAACTCAATTATTTTCTATAAAATTCATTTGGATTCTCAAAAAAGTCCATTTTAATACATGTAATTTTAAAACGTGCTATATATAGGCACACATTTAATTAATTTAAAAAATTCTTAAAAATATGTCTGTAATACTGGCTTATTTCCATATTGATGTCTATAAGCAGTTTTATTTTTCCTCTTAAGGGAATAAAATACTACCAGTTTATGTCCCTGCAGCATAGAGGGACAATGGTCAGTTACTGGCTATGATGTTTTGGATTGTACTATTAGATATTTCTGAGTACAAGTGATGAGACCTAATGATAAAAATTAAAATATCTTAGGTTTAGGAGTTCCCATCGTGGCGCAGGGGAAACAAATCGAACTAGGAACCATGGGGTTTTGGCCTCTCTCACTGGTTTAGGGATCCGTCATTGCCATGAGCTGAGGTGTAGGTCACAGATGCAGCCTGGATCTGGCATTGCTGTGGCTGTGGTGTTGGCCAGCAGCTACAGCTCCAATTAGACCCCTAGCCTGGGAACCTCCATATGCCGTGGGTGCAACCCCAAAAAGACCAAAAAAAAATCTTAGATTTAAAATACTGAGTTTCCTTAAAAGGCAATATTAAAATACAAGTTACAGGTTAAGTAAATTTAAGGTCACTTGAAATTGTAAAGAAAGATATACTAGGAAATTCTCAATAGCATTATTTATATTGCATCAAAAAAGAAGCCATTTAAGAATGGAGCATCTTTCTTTTATTTTGTGGATTCAAGTAAGCCTAGATGACTGTGAAAATAAAACAACACAGCAAAAAGTAGCCTCTTCAAGATAAATGAGCTATTGACAGTTTCAGAGCAACTCGATATGATGCTTGAAAACTATCAGTGATTACTAAAATCACTTACATCATAAAGGCAATCATTATAACACTATTGATAAAATTATTCTGGGGGAATTGCAAATATGCCTTTCACAAATGATATGTTTAACTCACTGAATATTACCTATATTTACTTGTTAGTGGCTACTTCATTTGTGACTATGAGAAATAAAATAAGAAACAGAGACCACTTTTCATCCAGAGAGCAAAATGCTGTGATGCATCATAGTTATAAACCATGACTTTATTCAAGTTTAATAGTGTTTTGGAATAAAATATTTCATTAAGGGAGCCTTGCTTCCCAACTTTTGGTCTGTAAAATGAGCAATATTTTGAGGTATTTATAAAACATTAATTTTAATAAATTGGGAGAACTTGACATTTCTTCCTTTTTTTTTAAATTCATAATATTGCTATAGAAACATTAGGGGAAAAAAACGTTGCCTTCCAATCCAGTTCTTCAAGGGTGTAGCCATTACCTACTGCAGTCACCCATGGACAGTGTGTCCTGAGAGGAATTCATGATGGGGACAGACAGGAAGCTTTTTGGCAAGGGTTTTTAAGGACAGTGTTGGGGAAGAAGTAGTAGGATGAATGATCAGCTTGTGGCAGGATTTCTGACAGGTTGGTGATGAGGTAACAGGGTGGAACTCTAAATCATGTCTTGTGGCTCCAACCAGTGTAGGGTCTAGGTGCTTGTGATCAGCAGTTTCTATTTGGTGGAGTCCTGGTTACTGTACAAACAAGAATACAGAGAGATTGTGTCTACATCCCTTAAGGAGGAACTAATGGTTCTGTGACTTTTATGGTTGACTTTTGTTTAAGTTACTATGACTTTTCTCGCTTGACTGCTTTTTCTTCATTTCTGCTTTTTTTTTTTTTTAACTGCTCTAATCATTAACTACTTGACTTTGCCCTTTAGAACAAGTTGTTTCCTACAAGCAAGAGACAGGAGACACAGAAGGGCTTTCGTGCAAGAGACCCAGAGTGTCCTGTTCTGTTTCACTCTGTGTATTTTTTGGGCTTGACACCTTATTCCTTTTTTCACTGGATAATATTCTGTGGTGTGGTGTGGATTCTTATCTTTCAGTTTTCAGCAATTGTGAATCAAGCTACTACTGTTTTTTTTTTTTAATGCAGGTTTTTGTGTGAATATAAATTTCAGCTCATTCAGGTTTGCTGAACCATATGGTAGGACTATGTTTAGCTTTGCACAAAACTACCAGATTGTCTTCTAAAGGGGCTGTACCATTCACTCTGTATTCCTTTCAGTAATGAATGACAGTCCTGTGCCTTAATATCCTTATCAGAATTTGGTAATGCCATTTTGAATTTCAGTCATTCCAATAGGTGTAGAATTATACCTCATTGTTCTGATTTGTGTTTTCCTAATGCTGTCTTGTGGGGAGCATCTTTTCAAATGTGTATTTGCTATCTTTAGGTCTTCTTTGGTGAGATGATTTTGCCCCTTTTTAAATTGTGTTGATTGTTTTCTTATTGTTGGGTTTTTACAGGTTTTCTCTTATATTTAAAATACAAGTCCTTTATCAGATATTTCTTGCAAATATTTTTTCTCAGTCTGTAGTTTATATTTTCATTCTCCACGCAATCTATTGCGGTGTAGAAGTTTTAAATTTTAGGCTAGTCCAATTTATTTTTCTTTCATGGATTGTATTTTTTTGTTGTTGTATCCAAACACATTACCAAAACTAAGGTCATATAGCTATTCTCTATTTTCTTAAAGTTTTCTAATTTTCCAGTTTAAATACAGGATTATCATCATTTTGGGTTAGTTTTTGTGAATAGTGTAAAGTCTGTGTCTAGATTTATTTTTCCTCCTATAGATGTCCATTTGTCCCATCACCATTTGTGGAAAATATTGTCCTTTGTCAAAAGTCAGTTGACTATGTGTGGATCTATTTTGGGGCTCTCAATTGTCTTTCATTAATTATTTGTCTGTTCTTTCGCCTGTACCACACCGTCCTGATGACTGGAAGCCCGTAGTGAGTCTTGAAGTTGAGAAGTGTCAGTCTCCGGCTTTGTTCTTTTTTAGTGCTGTGTTGGCTGTTCCAGTCCTTTGCCTCCCCATATAAACTTTAGTACAGGTTTGTTGTTGTCTACAAGATGTCTTTCTGAAACTGTGTTCATGATTGTATATAACCTGTAGATAGAATAGATGGAGAGAAATGACATATTTAACAATGTTGAGTCTTCTTCTCCATGAATATAAAATATATCTCTATTTATTTAGCGCTTTATTTTAATTTCTTTCATCAGAGATTTGTGGTTTCCTTTATATAGATCTTGCATATATTTTATTTAGATTACTAAGTAGTCCAAATTTGAGATAACACATATATATATAACATATATATATTTTATTTCAAATTCTAATTGTTCAGTGCTGGCATAAAAAGGAAATTGAGTTTTTTACTTTATACACTGCAACTTTGTTGTAATCACTAATTAGTTCCAAGAGTTTTCATTAATTCTTTGTGATTGTCTACTTAGAAAAAAAATAATTATGTAATTGTATTAGTATCTATCATAACTGTTACCATTATTTATTTGTTACTTTTGTTCTTTGTTTCCTTTTTTAAAAAATTACCTTTTTCTACCTATTTTGGTTTTAATTCTGTTGTGTGTTTCTATTTTCTCTTCTTAGTATATTGATTATATTTTTTTAAATTAGCAGTTGCTCTAGTTTTTCAAGACAGATTTACAACTAATTTGTGCCCACTTTTAGTTAAGATTATACTGCTTTATAGGTAGTGCAGATACTATAAATCAAAATGTTCCTAATTCCTTGCTCCTATTCCTTATAAAATTGTTGTCATTCATTTCACTTATCCACAAACTGTCAGAATATAATATATTGTTATTATTTTGAACAAATATTAGATCAAATATTAGATCAAACAAAAAATAGTAAAAGAAAATCTGTATTTGTCTCTAGTGCTCTCACTTTGTTTATGTAAACCTGAGGCTCTGGATTTTATCACTTCTATCTCTCTCTCTGATAATCACTGTCTTTCTCTTTGATAATTCTTTGTAACATTTCTTGCAAGACAGGTCTAGTGGTGAAAAATTCATGTACTGTTTATTTGAGGAACTATTTCTCATTTATCTTTTTCTTTATTTTGGAGGATAATTTTGCCAGATTATTTATGCAATATGCAATTATAATTTCGCTTTCAGTACTTTAAATATTTCACTCCACTCTTACTTGCATTATTTGTGAAGAGAAATCTTATATAATTCTTATCTTTATTCTTCTGTTGTTAAGTATCTTCCCCCACACACATTCATTATTCTTTCTTTGTTTTTGTTTTTTTTGTGGTTTGAATATGAAATTTCTAGGTAGTACCCCCAACTCTCCCAGGGTTGCTGAGTATTATCTTATACTATCTCTGTGATGGTATCTGATGGGGCTCTTGACTTCAAAATCATGGGATATGGAAGAAAGTTCTTGGGATTATGAACCAGTGCCACTCTAGCTATTAGCCTCAGCTATGCCATTATTAATTCTGTGAGCTTAAAGTTTTTAATATATGCCTACTTTTTATTTGCCTGTGTAAAATTGATAGATTGGCTTTGATGTACTAGGTTGTTTCCAAATCTAAAATTATATAATTATGCATATCTCCTGTACGCTTCTAATTAGGAAATCTTCAATTTATTTCTGCCAATATAACATTCTGTTCTATTTTTTTTTCAGCATCCACAGACAAGTTTCAGTTCTATTTTAAATACATATAGATATTTCTCAGCATATGGCAATCCCACAGCTGAGTGTCATTATCAAGTAATCTTTAAGTCAGGGATGGATTTAATGCATGCTCTTTGTAAAATACGATTATTATTTTTTTAATGTGATCCTACCTCTGGTCCCAGAGTAATTCTCAGACTCGCTATATAAATTGTCTGTGAGGAGTCTCACTCATGGTTAAAAACCTTCGTGTGATTTTTCAGGCCAGGTCGTGGGCAATTACAAAATCTTTCCCGGCCAACTGCATGGGGGAAATTTGCCCTCACCGCACTAGATTTGGTGTGCAGCCCGTGCAGTATGACACTTGGGGACTCAGGCCCCTTTTGAAGTGATGGTCTTATCACAGTTGCTATGCTAGTTCCTTTATTTGTGGCCCTAGCAAAAGGTCTTTTCCTGGCTCCTCCCCATGACTTTTTATGCTTAACCTTGATGAAACTTTTCCCCACTCTGACTCAGTACCCAGTACTTCAGTCCTGCCCTTACTCCACTCCCTCCCCCGACCTCAGAGTCCACAAATTTGCTGAATCCTTTGTTGGGCTTCCTCAATAGTACAGTCCCTCAGGTCTGGGCTGATCCAGCTGATCCCGAGCAGTGTGCCTTCCATGGAGGAAAGTGGGACAGGGCATGTGGAAACTTTCTCCACTTTAGAACTTGCTTTTGCCATCATCATAAGGGATAAAAAGCTTAATTCTTTTATTTCTTTGTCTTTGATGGGCTGTCCCCTGTAGCTGAGTACTCAGTCTCTGTCATTCTGCTGTCTATCTGCCTCTGTCTCAATAGTTCAGCGTGCTGAAATGAGGTAAGTCCATATGGTATCCAACCTGTTTCTGTTATTCAGGCAAATGTGGGTAGGAGGGCTCCTATGATGCTTAGAAAAATCTCCTGTTATGTGTTTGTTCTGTCAAATTAAACACAGTTTTTATTCCCTACTCTGTGATGTTTAAGGTCAGAGTACCACAGACACGGTGGAAAGGGACAGAAGTAAAAGCAATGTCTCATTTGCTCTAATAACATGAAATACACTTTTAAGAGGAAGAGAAGTCTTGGGAACACAAACAATAAATCTGTAATGATTGAAAACCAATGGAAACAACAAATGTTTCAGGTGGTGATGTGATTTCAAATATTTTCATTGTACCGTAAGGAACAAATTTTGAATTCATTTAATAGAACCGCCAAATAAATTACACAGACCTTCCTCCTTCACACTAAATAGGTGGTCATGTTCTCTGCCAAAACACTTCTGATGAATGCACTGCTTCATAAGATCTCCATTCTGAAATACTTTTCTTTGTATTCAACTAGTATTTGCCTTTATGTAATAACTATATTTCAGTTTCTGCTTTTATGCTTCTGAAATTTTTAGTGAATCTGTATCTAGCTGTTAAGGAAGGCTTTCACTGATATTTTTTGTGGGCCTGAGTCTTCTCCCCATTAAACCTGTCTAGAACCTTCAGTATTTCAAAGGATGTGAACTAACATTATTGATTCTTACGTATAGCTAGTATGGTAAGCTCACATTGAAACTGAAATTAACTATATAACATATAACTTGTACTAATCATTCTTCAGAAATATGTATATGTATACATAGCAGTATTTTTTAATCTTTGGTAATATGTTTTATGTTAGACTGCAGCTTTTCTGGTGTAGTATATAAATAAACACTGAATTTCTTTGATCTGTACCTTTGGCTGGGTTGGAACTGATTTATTTTTCAACAATGACTTTGTTTAATTGTAAAAATGTTGATATATACAAAGAATATATGTAACCTATATGTAGGTTTTGAAATAGATTATGACATGATATATAGATGTAGATGTAGATTTAGATCCATACATTTTTTCTATTTTCCTGGTAAAAGTGGGTTTATGAGTATTTATATATATATACTTTTAAATCATATATTATACATAATCATATTAATATATAATTTTAACTATATCTATGTACTCCTTTTAAACATTAGCTTCCTGCCTTCTGCCCCGAATTACCAGAATATTTTTTTAAAAATCCCACTATATCTCTTTAGAGTTTATCACTTATTTATATAATCCAATCTAATAGATTACTAGTTTTTGTGCCATATAAAATGTTATAATAACATTCACACTTTTCTGAAATTTGCTTCTCACATTCAACGTTGTACATACAGTATAAATCCACAATGTACTGAAGCTTATTTGGCATCAATGTTTTATAACATCCCTTTGGGTGAACAATGTCTAAATTATTTTTCTAATATTCTGTTAAGACAGGGGAATTATCTCAAGGCTCTTGTGAGATGTTTGTGCACTTTTACTAGTTGGAATGGTCAAGACTTTCTCTAGGGTATACACCTACTAGTGTAAATCCTGGCTCTTATACATACAACATGCACATACTGATTTTTAAAGATTGTCTCCTCCAACAACATAGTTTAAGATATTACAAATTTTTCATCAATGTGAGCTCCCTATGAGCCAAATCTTTGCCAACACTTGCTGTTAAAAACAGTAAATTGTTTTTTTCTTGTTTTTTGTTGTTGTAAAATATTTTATGATTTTGATTTTAATTTTCTGATAAACAGTGTGGTTTAGGAATCTTTCATGATAATTAGTCATTCATGTTTCCTCTAATATTTTACTTCTTTTCTCTTGAATTGTATCTTTTTCAGGATTGTGAGGTTTTATTGTTAGCATATACTTCTTTGCCAGTTGTAGATGTAACAGATACCTTTCCAATTTGAGGATTTTTTTGTGTATTGGTGAAACAAGTTTCTTAATTTTCATAAAATGAAATTAAATAATGGTGCTTTTGCTTCTTTTTTAAGAAAACACTACCTTTAACATAGACAGAAAAATATACTCCTCGATTTTCTTTTGAATATTTTGAAGTTTGTGGTTTAAATGAGTCCTTCATGTGCTTGGAGTTAATCTTTCTTTGCATGGTAGGCATCCAATTAAATATGATTATACTGCCCCAGTTGATTAGTGAATAGCCCATTCTCAGAAACAATTTCAACTCAAAACATTTGGGCATTGTTTTTGGCATAGGATCTTACTTTGTCACAGATGGTTTTGAAAATTTTTTTTTTTATTTCTCAGATATGTGATAAACTGTAAATCTGATTATACCTTTTAGAGTTAAAGAGAGCATGTCGATAATTTAACTATGCATATATTTAGAAGTAATGTCTGTCACATGTAATACACTCTGTAGATACTTGAAACATGATTAGTCAAATACAGAGTCAACATTGGAAAAACACTAAATGTAGCTTCTATATGCATTTTTTCATAAAAATATTTATATATTTTCCACTATGTATATGTATATGTATATGGGTTAATAACCTCCCTCTCCTCTCTCTCTCCTTCTCTCAGAAAACCATATTCCTCTTTGGTAATTCAGAATTCACATTATTTTATTGTTAATGGTTTCATCTTTCTTTTAGAAAGGGAATGTATGATATTGTTCACCTCAGTATTTCCAAAAAGCATTTGATACTTGAGCTTTGGTTTTGTTTATTTCTTTTCTTTGCACTACATAGCTGTTAATATTCTATGGAGTATTTATTTTTATAGGAACATTATATTAGGGCATAGCATTTAAACCTATGTGATTATTATATTTTTTAAGATATGTAGGGAGTTCCCGTTGTGGCTCAGTGGAAACGAATCCGAATAAGAACAATGAGGTTGTGGGTTCGATCTCTGGCCTTGCTCAGTGGGTTAAAGATCCAGTGTTGCCGTGAGCTGTGGTGTAGGTTACAGGTGAAGCTCGGATCCCACGTTGCTGTGGCTGTGGTGTAGGCCAGCAGCTACAGCTCCAATTAGTAGACCCCTAGCCTGGGAACCTCCACATGCCACAGGTGAGGCCCCAAAAAACAACAAAAGACAAAAAAAATGTAACCTCAACCAAAGCTGCCACACCAAATAACTAATAGAAGACAAAACAAAGAGGAGACGTTTTTATCAAATAATGTGAAGTCATAATGATTGTTAACATGAGCAAATATATTCCTCTAGGGCCGAAAAACAGCAGGAGAAAAATGGGCCAAAGAAGCTTCATCATAAATTTAGTTACCAAAGTGTTCACAGTTTTTACAGATCAAGTGATATACAAGCTTCAGAACAGTTCCTCTTTTGGAAACTGGTTGTGGGGTATGCGATTGCACTCATTTCTGATTTCCACACCATGCCATTTGAATCTACACCATGCATATTGCTCTATATTGCACACAGTAAAAACTCAAAAATTCATATTTGAATTAAGGGAAGAATGCCTGGTAAAATGCATTTTTAAAGATATGAAAGTATTTAATGCGCAGTATATTCTACTGTGTGTCTTTGGATATCATAGAGTTTGGTTGAGTCTTTTCACTTAGTCAAACAATATTAGAAACTAGTAGGTAGAGATATTATTTTTTAAAACAGATTTATAACAAGAAAACATTTGGTCCTGGAGACAAAATTGTAACAGATTGTGAGGCTTGTGTAAATGTCATAAATACTGATAGATTATTTTGAATATCTCTAAAATAAAACATCATGCCCTTGCTGACAGTAATAGTCTAAGAAATCTTAATTTCCATCTTAATTGTTTACACATTATGCAATTCGTGATTTGTTACATGCATCTTAAAAGGCATACTATCAAGAAGCATGTATTCTTAAATCTGTGGAGGCAATCAAAACAGTCTTTACCGCAAAGAAAACAGAAAAGGTTTGGTGATGTACAGAATCAAATACATGTTCTTAGTGTATTTTATTTTATTTACTTTATTTTTTAATTAAAGTATAGTTGAGGAGTTCCCATCATGGCTCATCAGGAACGAATCTGACTAGTATCCTGTGTGAGGATGCAGTTTGGATCCCTGGCCTTGCTCAGTGCGTTAAGGATCCGGCATTGCCATGAGCTGCGATGTAGGTTGCAGTCACAGCTCGGATTCTGCATTTCTATGGCTGTGGTGCAGGCCAGGGGGTACAGCTCCAATTCACCCCCTAGCCTGGGAACCTCCATATGCCGTAGGTGCAGCCCTAAAAGACCAAAAAAAAAAAAAGTATAGTTGATTTACAATGTTTCTTCAATTTTTATTGTACAGCAACGTGATGCAGTCACACCCGGTTCCCTGTGCTTTACAGCAGGGCCCCATTGCCCATCCATTCCCAGTATAACAGTTTGCATCCAAATACCCGGAACTGCCTGTCCATCCTACTCCCTCCTCCGTCCTCATGGGAACCACAATTCTGTTCTTCTTGGCCGTGATCTGTTTCTGTTTTGTAGACAGGATCATTTGTACCATGTTTTAGATTCTGCAAATAAGTGATATCATATGGTGTTTGTCTTTTTATTTCTCTAGTTCCATCCGTGTTGCTGCATGGTCATTTGCAAACAATAACTGGAAAATTGCTTGTCCAGGAAACACTGAAATTTTCTGATTTTATCTAAAAAATCGTAAACCAGTTCAAATTACTTTGAAAGCAAACAAAAAGAGGAAATAAACAACACTTAGGTATGTGGTCACTCATTTGTATAATATGATGTGTGGGGAACATCATAATTGCAAAAACGCAATTTCCCAAACGATGAGTAATTTAACACTTGGGAAAGTGCAGGATTTTATCATAACATGTAGGAAGAATGTATAATCCATAGTAAGGGGGAATGGGGGATGCACATGTCTCTTCTCTCTAGATAAAATGATACATATTCTTGAATTTTGTTTATTTTTCCTCCTGTTTCATTGAGATATGATTGACATGTAGCACTGTATAAGCTTAAGATGCACAGCATAATGATTAGACTTAAATACATCATTAAATGATTATCACAGTAAGTTCAGTGAACATCCATCATCTCATGTAGATACAAAATTTAAGAAATGGAGAAAAATCGTTTTGTCGTGATGAGAGCTTAGGATTTACTCTCTTAACATTCATATATAACATACAGCAGTGTTAATTATATTTATCATGCTGTACATTATAGCCTTAGTAATTATTTATCTTAGATCTAGTAATGTGTACATTTGACTGCCTTCATACAATTCTACCCTGCCCCACCACCTGCCTCTGGTAACCACAAATCTGATCACTTTTTCCATGAGTTTGTTTTTGAAGTATAATTGACCTTCAACACTGTATTAGTTCCTGTATACAACATGTGATTCGGTATGTCTATACATTTTAGAATCATCACCAGTATAAGTCTAGTTAACTATATGTCAACCTACAAAGATTCAACGTCGTTGTATTAAAAAAGAAGTCATACACATATATATGTATGATTGAATCACTACTATACAGCAGACATTAGCCCAATGTTGTAAATAAACTATACTTTAATAAAAATAAAACATAAAATACATAAAATAAAAAATATAAGAGATTCCACAGAGCTCCCTAGATCCTTTCATTGTGTGAGGATGCTAGAAGTCTACAGTTCAGAGGGGGTCCTTACCAATCTTGCTTATACTCTGGTCTCAGACTCCAGCATCCAGAACTGGGAGCAGTATGTTTCTGCTGTTCATCACCTAATTTGTGGCATTTTGTTTAACAGCACAGACCAAGTTACTTTGATATCTGAAGTTATAGTTTTATTCGTAACACATTGATATGTGTTCTCAATATTTGTAATATAAATGGCACTCTTTCTTTATATAGATGTTTGTTTTCACTTGGTGACAAACTAAATTCTTCTTATTGCTATCAAATTCTGATTTTACACTCTCAGATTCAGTAAGGTTAATTAGCTATTTTATAAACTCATTAAATATAAGTGTGATGATAATTACATTTCATGGCAATGCCCATAGATTTTTTGAAGTATCACAGGGTTTTCTCCATGACTTTCATTAAAATAGACATTTCATTACGAACCAGAAACTTTCTTTAATTAGACAGCCACATTCTAGTTTTTATAAAAAAGATGTGGATTGAGATGCTTGTTAATTTTTTTGATACCTAATTGATTGAAGGATACTATTTATAATTAAAAGTTTATTTGATTTAAAACTAAATACATCACTTTTTATTGCTAAATGTTAAAGCCTGACTAAAAGTATCACAGTTGATAACTTAAAAAGTAGCCTAACATGATATTCAGAAATAAAGATTTCAGAATATAGAACAAATGATAAGAAATGGAAATAAATACAATGTTACACATTTATCCTTAAGGTATTCAGTATGTGTGTGTGTGTGTATATATATATATATATATATATCTGAAGTTGTGATTTTGTTGCTAATCCATTGACATGTTATAGTTATTTATCAGTAGGTAATAGATTCTGTTTGTCACACAAGTACTTAACATGATAACAATATACGATATAGCAATATACTTAGGTAGCAAGGTACTTAAGAATTTTTTAAAGTTAATTTTGTATTTTTATCTTTTTAATTCAAGCACTGTTAACTTTGAATGTCTATGGATTCCATGCCTTATTTGTTATTTGGTAACTACATAGCTTGTAAAAAGTATAATAATGTAAACCACTCCTGCAAAATTGAACAAACTCTCCTAAAATAGTTGAAGTCACAAAAAACCCCAAATAGCCAAAGCAATCTTGAGAATGAAGAACAGCTTGATGCATCAAATTCTCTGATTTTAAACTCTACAACAAAGCTATGGTTAAAACAAACAAACAAACAAACAAAAGTATGATATTGCCATAAAAACAGACACACAGGTCAGTGGATGGGATGAGAGCCCAGAACTAAACGTACATATGTGGTACATTAATTTATGACAAAGGAAGCAAGAATATACAATGAGGACAGTCTCTTTAATCAGTTATGTTTAGAAAACTTAACACCCATATGCTAAAGAGTGAAACAGCACTACTATAGCACATACAAACTGAACTCAACTCAAAATTCTTTAAAGACCTGTGATGCCAGAGCCCATAAAAGTCCTAGAACAAAACATTTTAGATAAGCTCCTTGTTAATGCTCCTGAAGACATACTTTTGGATCTCATTCCAAAGCAATGGCAACAAAAGCAAAAATAAATAAAACTGTATCAACTAAAAACTTCTTCAAATTCAAGAAAACCTTCAACAAAATAAAAAGGTAACCTTCTGAAAGGGATAGGATATTTGGAAATCATGTATCTGATGAAGGGTTAATATAAAAATATATAAAGAACTCATATAACTCAATATGAAAAGATAAACAATCTGATTTAAAAATGGGCAGAGGACCTGAATAGGCATGTTTCCAAAGAAGTTACACAGATAGCCAACAGGCACAGGAAAAGATGCTCATCATCACTAATCATCAGGGAAATGCACGTCAAGACCACAATGAGATCTGAAGTCACGCCTCTCAGAATGGCTGTTATAAAAATAAAAATGACAAATGTTGGCCAAGATGTGGAGAAAAGAGAACCCTCATACTCTGTTGGTGGGAATGTAAATTGGTGCAGGCACCATGGCAAGAAGTATGGAGTTTCCTCAAGAAATTAAATATAGAACCACCCTATGACCCAGCAATTCCACTTCTGGGTATTTTACTAAAAAAAATGAAAGCACTAATTCAAAAAGATATATAAACCTCTGTTTTTATTTGCAGCAGAAAATAAAATATATTAAATAGTGTCTTTTGCAACAACATTAATGGAACCTGATTCTGTTATACTAAATGAAATAAGTCAGAGAAAGGCAAATACTACATGATTTCACTTCTGTGTAGAATATACAAACAAATAAATCAAAACGAAACTCATAAATAAAAAAACAGATTGGTCTTTGCTGGAGGAGAAAGGGGTTGGGAGTTGGGCCATATGGGTGAAGAGAGTCAATCCTTTGGTGACAAATGGTGACTGGACTTAATGTGATCATTTCACAATGTATACAACTGTCAAATCATGTGTTCTACACCCGAAACAGATAAAATGTTATATGGCAGTTATACTTCTTTTAAAGTATATATATATACTTTACACATACATACATACATATATATAATCTTTATGTTAACATAGCTAAAGATTGAGATAATAAAAAATTAAGACCAAAAGAAGTTCAGTCAGTCAAACGTTAGAATAAGTACATTGTAGGGAGTTCCTGTTGTACCTCAGCGGATTGCGAGTATTCAGTGCTCTTGCCACTAACTTTCCTCCCTGCCACTCTTTCCCTGGAAGCCTGCCCTGTCCTTAGAGAGCCTTTTCTTCCTATAAAACAAACTACATCTCTCACCAGCCCCTAAATAATGCAGGCTGACACCAGGCATCCTTTACATGCAGCTTTAGTTACTTCCTTCACTCCAGCAGGAAGTGGTGAAAAGAGCATGAACTTTAGAAGTAGACAGGCCTAGGAGCCATTCCCTGCTTTCTAATTATGGGTTATGTGATCCTTTGAAAAGGACTTAACTCTTTCAAACTTCCCTTTTCTCATTTGCAGGATGGAGACGAAAATGCTGCTTCATAACTTTGTCATGAGAGTGAAAGAAATGTTTCTAAAGGACAGTAGTACCAAGCATGCAGTGAAATCATTGTCTCCTTTTTCCTTCATCCAGTATTTACTGAACATCTAGGCTATGTGCGACATTGTAGCTATCACCAGGAATGCTGGATTAAAAGACAGCCTGTACCATCAAAGAGCTCACAGGCTAGTGGGGAGATAACATAAAAATAAATAACTACCAACAATGTGGGAATGTCCATAAAATGAGTAGCTTTATGATTATTTAGAAGATATGTGCCAAAACTGTTTTGAAAAGATCGGGGATAGTTTTTTGAAATGATAAAATAAACTAAGATTTGGAACGAGTAGGACTTGCCAACAGAAAGGGGATCAGGAAGTTTTAGCTTGTGCTATAGACATGCTACCAATTCCATTGTGCCACTTCGGGAACTTGATGAACTTTATTTGGAATTGAGCTTGGGGAATGCAAAGAAAGCTTGTGGAATTAAGAGGGGGCCTGAGTATTCAAGATCAAGGCACAATAAAACTATTAGTGTGTTTTTATAATATAGATATTTTAGTTGTCACCATTTTAAAGATAAAACCGAAACAAAAATAGCATTCCTCAAAATTAAGCATTTAGGTTCCTGAGCCAAGGTTTGTATCTGGGGAATCTGTCCCCATATCCAGTGCTTTAAACTGGTCTGCTTTGTTCCTCTCCCCCAGATTAATGTATTAAAGCATCCTCTTGGGGCTCTTCCACTTGTTCCCTTTATGCATATAAAGGTCAGTCAGATATGAAGTCCTTAGACAGTGTTACTAATCCAAGATAGTTATCTCTGGGTTATTGATCTTTGTTTTGCATGAGACAAATTAATTATAAAAAAAAATCTAGGCTATGCAACACCAGTGTTATTAGAATTAAAGAGAAGGGTTCTCTAATGTGGATAGATTTTTAACATCATCCAAAAATCTGTAATTTTTCTATGTACCATTTCTAAACTGAGGAGTCCAGGTCTGGTTCAAATCTTATGTGTGATGTTTCAGGCCTGATCATAGGTAATTACAGAGGCTTTTCCTGCAGGTTTCAAATCTCTGGACAGCAGACATGGTGAGTAGCTGATGCACTACAGTCTCTAAAGATAGTCATAGTGAAGGACCCAGGTCTGCCAGGTTGGTCATGTTCTCCACTGACTTGTGTTCCTAGCCCTGGTGTCTTCATTTCTTTATCTGTAGTCTTTGGCAGAGATCCTCCTCACATGCCTCTGCCATTACTCACTTACTGGGGAGTAGGAGGAACACTTGAAGAAGCTTTTCCCCACCTGACTCAGTCTTTTCCCACCCTTCCTTTCTCTCCCTGTATCCGTCATACCACTTCTGGTCCATAAAACTTTTTGAGTTTTGTTTGGCTCCCTCAGTGGTAAGATGCCCCCCATGTATGTGCTGATCCATCTGACTCTAGACCAGTGGATCAGCTGGAATAGGAGGATTTGGTTTGATTTTATATTCTTGCTTATACCATTATAGTTTGTGGCCAACTCTTTTATTTTCACCTTGTTGCCTTAATAAGCTACTCCAACACCTGACAATTCAGCTTTCTTTCTCCCAAATCAACTGAGCTCCTGACATAGAAAATAGAGATAATACATGTGTCAGTGCAGCAGAAATCTATAATGCATGTAAGTAAACACAATTACAGGGAGAAAACTCTAATAATACATACAGAAGACATTTGAGTGAATGGAGACACAGATTCCTTTAACGAATGGCGCACTATTATTCTCAATGTTGGTAAAAGTAACAATTCTTTCTAAATGAATCTATAAACTCAATGTAATCCAAATCAGTATTCTCTCTCCACAATTCAGCTGAAATAGGGAAGGCTCAAACCAGGTTATAGAAACTTCATGAAAAATATAATGCCTTCCAAAACTCTAATTCATAAAATTTTCATTGATCCTAAGTTATGAATTATAATGATTTATGTATTTATTGGTAATACCTTTTAAGTTCTGGACTTCAGTAATAGTGTATGCTTTATATTTTCTGTGTAGGACTAAAAAAAAGGTAAGACTGCTTCCGCAGAGGGTCACATAGTTTGTATTTCTTTAATTCACTTCGATGTGGCCTATGAATTAAAATATAGATAAGATGTTTAAATATGTAAAAATCATGACTGCCTTACAGAATTGATTATAATTAAAAAAACAAGTGGCACAAATTAGGAGAGTTTTAATTTTTAGGGATTTTTAAATAATAGGTAGAGTAGTGAATGAAAGAAGTTTGGGAGGTGATGGAAGTCAAAGGGGCACAGAAAAAAAAAAAAAAAACTTTATATGCTAGGATAACACAGACCCTACAGCAAAAACAGTGAAGAGACAGGGAGTTTAGGGAATGGCCTTGTCTTTGGATAATTGCCTGAAATTTTAGTTTGAAATCACCAGGGAAGCTTAGCTGAGTGAGTTAAAATACAGTTACCATAATAGAGAAAAAAGGCTTAGTCTGCATACATTTAGCATCACTTCCTAATGATTCTGGTGGTGTGACACTAAAACCATTTCAAAGAATCAATGTATAGGCAGGGATTGTGTTTCATTGAAATGACATAGGAGTTCCCTTCGTGGCTCAGTGGTTAACGAATCCGACTAGGAACCATGAGGTTGTGGATTCAATCCCTGGACTTGCTCAGTGAGTTAAGGATCCGGCATTGCCGTGAGCTGTGGTGTAGGTTGCAGAAGTGGCTCGGATCCCGTGTTGCACTGGCTGTGGTGAAGGCCGGCAGCTACTGCTCGTGTTAGACCCCTAGCCTCGGAACCTCCATATGCCACGGGTGCGGCCCTAGATAAAGCAAAAAGACAAAAAAAAAATGACATAAATTCTTTTAAAATACAGAAATGATCATTAGAAATCTCTGCAGATGGATAATTTTTTAATCATAAACTTTTTGAATGCGAATTAGATTATGTAGTTGTATAGTTTCGCTAATATTTAGTTGTCACTGTTATTGCTAATTGGCTTGGTTAAGTGTTTAACAAGGGAATTATGTATTCTAAATTTTGTTTTCTAAAAAAAAAACAAAAAGGGAAACTTTTTTTAAAATCCCTGATTCTGAAATCGAACCACTTGGGGTCAATATCTGGCTTGGCTGTTTGTCAGCGTTTATGATCCTCCAGTGAGTTAATGAATTCATGTGCCTCTACTTAATCATCTTTATATGGGATAAATATTGGTACATATCTTATCAAGGAAGAATGAGGTTTAAATAGTCAACTGTGTTCAGAGTTTCCTTGATATCTGTTCTCTCTATATATGAGTGGTTTGGAAAAGTTTTAAACTTGGGAATAATTTAAAGTTGTACTAATGATTGTTATAGAAGTCATATACCTATCATTTCCTCACTCTCCATTTATTTGCTGAGTTGTAATTTTGATTTTTAAAAATTTTTTATTCTTTATTGAAGTATTCTTGATTTACAATGTATTAGTTTCACATGTACAGCAAAAGGGAATCAGTAATACATATACATATATCTATTATTTTTCATGTTCTTTTCCCATATAGGTTTTCACAGATGATTGAGTAGAGTTCGCATTGCTATACAATAGATCCCTGTTGATTGTCTATTTGTATATAGTAATGTGTGTGTTAATTCTAAACCACTAATTTACCCCCCAAATTTCCCCTTTGGTAACCACAGTTTGTTTTTAGTATCTCTGAGTCTGATTTTTAAGTAAGTTTACTTGTATCATATTTTTTAGATCCCACATATAAGTGATATTAGTCTTTCTCTGGCTGACTTATTACTTTACTTAATATGATACTTTCTAGGTCTATACATGTTGCCACAAATGGCATTATTACATGTTTTTTATGGCTGAGTAATATTCCAATGTATATATGTACCACATCTTTATCCATTCCTCTGTTGATAGACATTTAAGTGGTTTCCATTTCTCGGCTATTTTTCTGTGTGCTGCACTGAACATTGGGGTGCATGTATCTTTTCAAACCATGGTTTTCTCTGGATGGATGCCCAGGAGTGGGATTCCTGGATCATATAGTAGTTCCATATTTAGTTTTCTGAGGAATCTCCATACTGTTCTCCATAGTGGTTTGTACCAATTTACATTTCTACCAGCTAGGTTAGAATAGTTTCCTTTTCTCCATATCCTCTCCAGAATGTCTTGTATGTAGACTTTTTGATGATGGCCATTCTGACTGGTGTGAAGTGATACCTCATTAAAGCTTTGATTTTCATTTCTCTAATAATTAGACATATTGAGTATATTTTTATATATTTTTGTCCATCTCTCTATATTCTTTGGAGAAAGGTCTATTTAGATCTTCTGACTCTTTTTGATTACGTGGTCTTTTTTATATATAAAGCTGCATGAAATATTTGTGTATTTGGAGATCAATCCATTGTTGGTTGCATTGTTTGCAAATATTTTCCCATTCCTGTGTTGTATTTTCATTCTGTTTATGGTTTCCTATGCTGAGAAAAACCTTTTTAAGTTTAATTAGGCTCCATTTGTTTACTTTTGTTTTTCTTTCCATTACTCTAGGAGGTAGATCAAAAAGATACTGCTGCAATTTATTTCAAGGTGTGTTCTGCTTAAGTTTTCCTCTAAGAGTTTTATAGTATCTGATGATGTATTTAGGGCTTTATACATTTAGAGTTTATTTTTGTGTATGGTGTAAGAGAATGTTCTAATCTCATTCTTTTACATGTAGCTGTCCGGTTTTCCTAGCACTGCTTATTGAAAAGACTCTCTTCTCCATGTATACTCTTGGCTCCTTTGTCATATATTAATTGACCATAGATGTGAGGATTTATTTCTGAGCTTTCTATGCTATTCCATTGATCAATATTTCTGTTTTTGTGCCAGTACCATAGTGTTTTGATGACTATAGCATTGTAGTATATTCTGAAATCAGGGAGCCTGGTTCCTCCAGCTCCATTTTTCTTTCTCAATATTGTTTTAGCTATCCAAGTTCTTGTGCATTTCTATCCTACTGTATAGCACTGGGAACTATGTCTAACCACTTGTGATGAATCCATATATGTATATGTAACCCTGTCACCACGCTGTGCAGCTCAGTATAATGGAAAAAAATTTTAAAAAGAGGAAAAAGAATTTTAAGGTTTTTTTTGATTCTAGTTCAGTGACAAATACCATTGGTAATATGATAGGGATTGCACTGAATCAGCAGATTACCTTGGGTAGTTTAATCATTTTGAAAATATTGATTCTTCCAATCCAAGAACTTAAAACAATTTTGTATATATGTAGACTGCTATACCAAAACATTATAGTAAATGCAAACCAAAAATCTACAATAGATACACATACAAAAAAAAAGAAAAATCAATCCAAACAAAACACTAAAGATAGTCATGGATCACTAGAAAAGAGAACAAAAGAGGAAGGGAAGAAAAAAGACTTACAAAAACAAATCCAAAACAATTAACAAAATGGCAATAAGAACACACATATAAATAACTACATTAATAGTGAATGGATTATCTGCTCCAATCAAAGACAAAGACTGGCTGAAAGGATATAAAAACAATATCCACATACATGTTGTGTCCAAGATACCCACTTCATATCTAGGAATACATACAAAGTGAGTGAAAGTGAGGGGAAGGAATAAGGTATTCCATAAAAATGGAAATTAAAAGAAAGTTGTAGCAGCAATACTTACATCAGACAAAACAATTTAAAATAAACACTGTCACAGAGACAAAGATAGCACTACATAATAATAAAGGGATTTATCCAAGAAGATTTAAGAATTGTAAACATATATGCACCCTCAATATACAAAGCAAATACTAACAGCTGTAAAAGGAGAAATTGGCAAAACACAGTAATAATAGGAAATTTTAACACCCATACATGTCAATCATAAAACATCTATATTGTTTATGAAATACATATGGAAGTGAATTCAAATTTACTTTCCCTATATTATAATTTATATGTAAGTTAAAAATCAGCAACAGATCATATTTACATTTTGGGGAGCTTTTGGATTAGGATTCCTTTTTTTTTTTTGGTCATGCCCATAGTATGTGGAGATTAGTGGGCCAGGGACTGAACCCATGCCACAGCAGTAACCCAAGTTGTGGCAGTGAAAACACCAGGTCCTTAACCTGCCACACCACAAGGGAACTCCTGGACTGGGATTCTTAAAACAATGATTCAAATGAAGTTTTTACTCAAGACACATGGTAATTTTCCTGTTTTTTTACTTTGAATACACATAGACAATTATCATGTCCCAAGGACTTTCCCAGTTACACTTCTCAAATGTAATTATATAATCAAAATTATATATGAATATTGTTAAGCATAGTAACTCACCATGACCTAGTCACCCTAATTAAGAACCAGAATAACAGCATCACTTTGAAGTTTTCGGACAGCTTCTTGTTATTGTATCCCCAGAGATAATAGCAATTTTAAATTTTATGGTTATCACCTCTAACTTAAAAAAATGTTTAGGACATAGGCCCATCCTGAAATGTATTTTCTGTAATGAATATGCATAAAATTTTAAAAATACCAGTTGATATGACTGGTCCACATTCTTTGACTACATGGAAAATTAATGAAATATACTCTTCAGACCTCATTGGTAAAATAAACATCTGTATATTATTTATCACAATGTCAGTATAGATGCAGTTTAGTATTTTATGTCTGGAGAGAGATAAAAGACAACAGTAACTGTTTGCTCTGCTTAATTATGTTGAATTTCCAATGAACATCTCTGAGTACTCTGACTACAGTGTAACCATGAGGGGAAACATCTAAAGAATCCTTTAGAAGTATTTACTAAACATTTTAGTGTGTAATATACATTTAAAATATATTAAGGTTTGTATTCTTTTGGATATATCATATTCCACTTGGTAACTATTGTACCAATATACTTAGTGCAGACAATCTGGAGAAATTTTGGTTTATACCTTGTATTAGGTCATAGAATAATAAAATTAAGCAGAATTATTTTGATTGGTTGGTCGGGCTGGAAATAACAGAACAGACAAAAGTTGTATGTCATTTCCATGACTGAATAGAATTGCTTAAGTATCATCTGGGTTGTGCAGTGTTTAGTGTATTGCCTTTATATAGCAGCAGCATCTTCTTACTGAGAGCAGATTGACAACATCAGAAGAACAGGTTGTACCCAGAATCTTCAACCAAAACCAAGTTTATTTAGCAATGAGAAAGGAAACAAACCAGGAAACCAAATAGCATACATAGCAACAGGCTTATGGATATTTTGTGTCTACAAGACAGGGCTTTGATGGTCACGAAGGAGAGTCCTGAGTGTGTCTGTGTGTGTATGGAAAACTTGTACTCAAGAAACCCAACAAATTTGGGTTCTCTCTGCTTTAATATCTTAAAAATCAAATAACCCTTAGGTACACTGGACTGATTCCATTCTCTAGGTCAGCCACCTCTCATCCATGCTGGATACACATTACTGGATGTTCACACGGGGAAATAGGTGCTTAATCCTGTGGGTAGTCCCTGCACATTCTCACTGAACTTAGATCTGGAAAAGCCTAACAATTCCTTTGGTTGATATCAACAAAAATATCGGCAAAGTATCATGTTCTAAGATTGTGTTGAAGTTAGAGGAATGGCCAAGGAACCAACTGTACAATCTTTTTTTCTACACATATTTGGAAGTTGTTCTAACATTTTTTAAGCTTTATATTTTTTCTAATACAGTTGATTTACAATGTTCTGTCAATTTCTGCTATACAGCAAAGTGACCCAGTTAGATAGATAGATAGATACATATATATGTGTGTATATATATATATATATATGTATATATATATACACACACACATATATGCACACACACATACATACACATTCCTTTTCTCACATTATCCTCCGTCATGTTCCATAACAAGTGATTAGATACAGTTCCTGTGCTATACAGCAGGATCTCATTGCATATCTACTCCAGATGCAATAGTTTACATCTACTAACCCCAAATTCCCAGTCCATCCCACTCCCTCCCCCTTCCCTTTGGCAACCACAAGTCTGTTCTCTAAGTCCATAAGTTTGTTTCTTTTCTGCAGATAGGTTCATTTATGTCATATATTAAATTCCAGGTATCAGTGATATCATGTGGTATTTGTCTTTCTCTTTCTGATTTGACTTCAATTAGTATGGGAGTCTCTAGTTCCATCCATATTGCTGCAAATGGCATTATTTTGTTTTGTTTTATGGCTGAGTAGTATTCCATTGTGTATATTTACCACAACTTCTTAATCCATTCATCTGTTGTTGGACATTTAGATTGTTTCCATGTCTTGGCTAATGTGAATAGTGCTTCAGTGAACATACGGGTGCATGTAACTTTTTCAGTGAAAGTTTTGTCCAGATATATGCCCAGGAGTGGGATTGTTGGGTCATGTTGTAATTCTATATTTAGTATTCTGAGGTACCTACATACTGTTTTCCATAGTGGTTGTACCAATTTACATTCCCACCAACAGTGAAGGAGGGTATGCTTTTCTCACACCCTCTCCAGCATTTATTTGCCTTTTTTTATTTGGTTGTTTTTGTTTGTTTGTTTGTTTGTTTTGCTTGTACGGCTGCACCTTCAGCATATGGCAGTTGCCAGGCTAGGGGTCAAATCAGAGCTACAGCTGCTGGCCTACAGTGTAGCCACAGTGATGCCAGATCCAAGCCACGTCTGTGTCCTACACCACAGCTCACAGCAACACCAGACCCTAATCCCACTGAGTGAGGCCAGGGATCAAACCCGCAACCTCATGGTTACTAGTCAGTTAGTTCCCACTGCACCACAATGGGAACTCCTGTTATTTGTTGACTTGTTAATGATGGCCATTCTGACAGGTGTGAGGAGGTACTTCATAGTAGTTTTTAATTGCATTTCTCTAATAATCAGTGATGAGCATTTTTTCATGTGCTTGTTGGCCATCTGTATATCTTCTTTGCAGAAATGTCTATTCAGGTCTTTTGCCCATTTTTCAGTTCAGTTGTTGGTTTTTTTGCTGTTGAGTTGTAAAAGTTGTTTGTATATTTTAGAGATTAAGCCCTTGTCTGTTGCATTGTTTGCAATCATATTCTCCCATTCTGTAGGTTGTCTTGTTTTTTTTTAGGGTTTCCTTTGCTGTGCAAAATTTGTAGATTTGATTAGTTCCCCTTAGTTTATGTTTTTATTTCTATTGCTTTGGGTGACTGACCTAAGAAAACATTCGTATGGTTGATGTCAGAGAATGTTTTGCCTATGTTCTCTCCTAAGAATTTAATGGTGTCTTGTCTTATGTTCAAGTCTTTAAGCCATTTTGAGTTTATTTTTGAGCATGATGTGAGGATGTGCTTATTTCATTGATTTACATGCAACTGTCCAGCTTTCCCTGCACCACTTACTAAAGAGACTGGCCTTTTCCCATTTTATATTCTTGCCTCCTTTGTTGAAGATTAATTGACCATAGGTGTATGAGTTTATTTCTGGGTTCTTTATTCTGTCCCATTGGTCTATATGTCTGTTTTGGTACCAGTAGCACACTCTCTTGATTAGTCTGGCTCTGTAATATTGCCTGAAGTCTGGGAGAGTTATTCCTCCTCCTTGGTTTTTTGTTCCTCAGAATTGTTTTGGCAATTCTGGGTCTTTTGCGGTTCCATATAAATTTTTGGATTCAATGCAATACCTATCAAATTACCCACGACCTTTTTTGCAAAAATTTATATGAATCTGTAGATTACTTTGGGTAGTATGGCCGTTTTTAGGATATTAATTTTTCCAACTCAGGAGCATAGAATATCTTTCCATTTCTTTGCATCTTCTTTAATTTCCTTGATTAATATTTTGTAGTTCTCAGCATATAAGTCTTTCACCTCCTTGGTCAGGTTTATTCCTAGGTATTCTGTTTTTGGGGATGTAATTTTAAGAAGTATTGATTTTTTATAATATTTTTCTAATATTCCACTGCTAGTATACAGAAGTACAACCAATTTCTAAATGTTAATCTTGTATCCTTCTACTTTTTTGTATTCATTGATCAGTTCAAGTAGTTTTTATGTGGCATCCGAGCCGTGATCTGAGCCATGTCTGCGACCTACACCACAGCTCATGGCAACGCTGAATGATTAACCCACCGATCAAGCCCAGGGATCGAATCTGCAACCTCATGGTTTCCTAGTCGAATTCATTAACTGCTGCGCCACGATGGGAACTCCGACATTTCCTTATTCTTAATAATGCTTTTTGAACTAAGGTCTTCGCTCTCTGGTGTTGTTGCTTTTATATAAAATCATGTAATACTCGGCTTCACAGGGAATGTCATATTTATGGTTATTATTGATATACCATGGTATATTTCAAACATCTTATTTTGTGTATTTCATTAGTGCCATTTTAGCCTTATTCATCATATCTGTCTTCATTTGTAGTAAAGTTTTCCCTCATTCTGTTTGTTTATCAATTTACAAATTACATCTTCTACTTAATTATCACTCTTGGAATTTTGCCATATCATATTAACAGAATATAAGAAATTTTAAAATAAATCGATAGCTAATCCTTGACCTCACTAAAAGCAGAGTTCTGAAATGCTCTAACTCCTATCTCAGTTTACATGTCAATAAAATAGCTTTTCTCCAAACTTTAAATAAATTATTATTGTTAATTATTCTACAGATGATTTTGTGGTTTATGAAATTTAATTTCACAAATATTCTGTCATTATCAAATTAGAACAACAGCTTTCCTCAGATAGCAAAGTATCTGAATTATTTTAAACATGAGATCTTAGTAAATTGATTAATTTTATTTCAAAATTTAGAAAGTCATCATAAATTAAAATGCCATGATAGATAAATTAATCATAATAATATTAAAATTAAATCAATAAAAATGTTTGGTAATGATTCTGAAAATAGCTACTAAAATCTTAAGATGTTTATTCAAAATGACGTGTTTGAGGATTGTACACATACTGTACTAGCCTTTCACAGTTTCTGCTTCTTTTTTTAACTACATATATCATTTGTTGAAAAACAGAGGCTTGTAGGGAACAATAGCCTTTTACATCTAACTTTGGCCAATTACAAAAATATCATTCATTGTATTTCTTCTTTTTATATCTTTTTTTTTTTTTTTTTGGCCATGGAAGTTCCTGGGCTAGAGGCCAGAGACCAAACCTGTGCCGTAGTTGAGACCTGTGCCACACTGTGGCAATGTCAGATACTTAACCTGCTGTGCCACAAAGAAATTCACTGTATTTCTTGAAGTTCGCTTCACAGAATGCCTATGTGCAGAGAGATTTTATTACCTCCATGCTTCCCAGAGATTTTTTTCACTTTTACTCTTGCCTTTCGGTGATGTGTTAAATCCGAAGGAAACCACAGCCTGCCAAATATAACTATAACTAAGAGGCTTGAATTGTATCTTCACCAGATACTTAAGAAAAGATGTGCACCTCGGGACAAAGTAGTTTAAAGATACCCTACCTCGAGGCATATCTTTAACTGGCAGTTCCAAATGTTGGGCCTCGACTTTATGATGCTGCTCCAACCCTCACATCTTCCTATAGAGAAAGTCATTAAGAATTTAAGGAAGTTCTTTACAAATCAGGCAGTACACAGAGGGCCAATGAACACAGCACTAAATGTTTGACAAGGGCATGATTGCTTTAGTCATATACCCTGGGATGTTAGACACTAAGGGAATATGTATCTTCTGCAGTGTCAGAAAAGAAAATGCTAACAGACCTAAGGCTTTGATTTGTTATACTTGAATTTCAAGTCAAAATTAGCCTCAAAATAGTATTTCGTTATATATATTATAACCATTTCTTTTCGGAAACCATAATGAGAGAAGAAAAATAGGAATTTACAGGTATTTTCCATTCATTTAGCTTCAAACTTGGGATTTTCAAGAAATAAAGAGAAGCTATGCCCAGTGTCACCATGCTTTTAATTTTCCTTTGTCATATTAACTTATCTGTGGACAGCAAAGTGCCTATTTAGGTTTACAATTCATACTTATAGAAATTAATTTACTGTCATAAAATTCCATAATTTTACAGAAGTTAGGTATATTGATTATCAGCACTTTTCTAAGAAACAGCCACAAAGTTTTTTCCTGCAGGTAAGGGACTTGTATTTTAATTTAAATTTTAAGCACATTTAAATTAATCCATTTCTTTAATTATGGACATCTCATGTTGTTTTGCAATTGTTGCCCAGCACAAATTGAATTGAAATAAATACTTTTGACTACATCCCCTTTTGAAGCTGTATTTATTTGTCTCAAGTATACACTCGGGATTAAGAATTCTGGAGCATGAGCTATATGCACATTCAATTTCATGAACAAGCATGTACTTTTCTCACTTTCTGAAAATGAATAAAAATTTATCTTTATTACCTACTCTGCTTTCGTCAATTTGTAAAGCATCTGCAATGGCACATCATTGTTGTGCCCCAATACAGAGAATGTTGGAAGTTCCAATGTTAGAGCTTGCAGTGGACATTCCTGCCTCAAGTCAAATGGCCCCCAGCACTGAGAGAGATTGAGTTCAGGGTGAAGATAAGAGAATAAACTTATGATTTATCCTGTAATTTAACAAATAATAAAAAGTAACATTTAAGCCATGTGTAAAGAGCCTCTCAAAAATTGCTCTTTAATTGCTCTTTAATTTTCTCTCTGTTTGATGGGGAACTTGGGAAAAGAGGAAGCAGAAACATTAAAATGATGTTTTACAGATTTCTGGCTGCCACATCTACATGTAAGGAATTCACCACTCCATCCTACCAACAAGTATAAATCAGAAAAAACTAAAAAAAAAAAAAAAAAATCAGACACTCCTCTTGGATCCATGAAAAAGAAGAAAGAGGACAGCAGGGTAAATAAACTACCATTCCAAGATTGGAGAGACAGTTTGGCAAATTCAGGGAGCTGAAATGTAGGAAGGGAAATCAACCTGTGGAACCAGATTAAAGAGGAAAACCAAAATTATAATTGGCAATTGCTGGAGGCTTAGTGCTAGTGTCTGTGAGGGTTAAAAACAGCAGAGGATGCTCCCATAAGAAAGCATATGAGTGAATGAATGAATGAATGAGTATGAACCTAGGCATAGCTTGACAAAATTGTGAGATTTACCTCCCAGAGCTTGACCAGAAATTTGTGGATTTCAGTGTTTAGAGGGAAATTTATAGCATTAAATGCATACATTAAAATAGCAGAAATGTCGAAAATCAATAATCCAAGTTTCCAACTTATGAAACCAGAGAAAGAGAAGAAAATTAGATCCTAAGTGAGTAAAAGAAAGAAATAATAAGAATTACAGAAGAAACAAATGAAAGTGGGAGAAAAAAGGAAATCAGTAGAGAAAATCAATAAAAGCAAAAGCTTTTTAAAAAAAATCAATAAAACCAATAAGCCTCTAGCCAGGCTTACTAAGAAAAGAAAAGAATGAAGACATAATACCATTTATATTAGCATTCCCCCAGATGAAATAAATAGGTATAAATCTAATTAAATATGTACAAAGTCTACATGAGAAACTGCAAATCCCTGATGAATAAAATAAGTGGAGATACCTTCTGTGTTCATGGATAAGACTCAATATCGTCAGGACGTCAGTTTTTCCGAACTTGATTAATTGATTCGCAGTGATTCCAATAAAAATTCCAGGAAGTTGTTAATGGGTATTGACAAACCGAGCTTAAAGTTCATATGAAGAGGCCCAAATAGTTAACACAATATGGAAAAGAGCAAAGTTGGAGCAGTGGTCCTACCTTACTTCAAGACCTACTATAAAGATGCACTCATCCAGACAATGTGGTGTTGGTGAAGGAACAGACAAAGAGATCAATGTAACAGAACAGAGAATCCAGAAAGAGACAAAAAGAGGTATAGTCAACTGATCATTCACAAAGAATTGAAGGCAGTACAATGGAGGAGAAATGGTCTCAACATGCGGTGCTGGAATAATAGGAATCCATGTGTAAAAAAATATGAATCTAGTTGCAGACCTTATATCCATCACAAAAATTGACTCCAAAATTCATGACAGACCTAAACATAAAATGCAAAAGTAAAAAGCCCCTAGAAAATAGCATAGGAGAAAAGTCTAGATGACCTTGGGTATGATGACCATCCTTTTATTTACAATACCAAAAACATAAAATAAATAATTGATAAGCTGGACTTCATTAAATATATATATTGCTGGGTCACTTTGCTGTACACCAGAAATTAGCACAACATTGTAAAATCAACTATACTTTAATAAAAAAAAATAAGTGGGTATAAAAAATAGAAAAAGTGCCAACTACAAATGTTGGCAAGGCTGTGAAGCAACAGGAATTCATTCATTGCCATGTTGGAAGGACATTTTGTGATTTCTTACCAAATTTAATATACCCTTACAAATCCAGCAACTGTGCTCTCTAGTATTTACCTAGAGTAGTTGGGTATCCACAGAAAAACCTGCCCACAGATATCTGTAGTAGATTTGCTTATAATTGCCAGTTATTGAAAGCATCTAAGATGTCTTTTTGTTGTTGGTGGTGTTGTTAGTGAATGGATAAACTGTGGCACATCCAGAAAATGAAGTATTATTTAAAGAAAAAGAAATAAACTATCAAGTCTTTAAAATATTTGAAAGAACCTTAAAATGTATATTATTAAGAAACAGAAGCAGATCTGAAAAGGCTTTCTACTATGTAATTTCAACTCTATGTCATCTGGAAAAGGCAAAACTATGGAGACAATACGGAAATCAGTGTCTGTCCGGTTGGGAAGATTCTGGTGAGTGGTATTGATAATGGGAGGCTAATGTATGACATCAGGGAGGTCTAGTGGGAAATCTCTGTACCTTCCTCTTACTTCTGCTGTAGATATAAAACTGCTCCTAAAAGTAAAGTCTTTAAATCTATATATAACCTATATACATTATAATACACACGCACAGATAATGGTATATATATTATGTAGATAATACTCAGGCATCATTATGACCTATTTGGCCTAAGTCAAAGTGACACCTCAGTAATATTCCAGAAGTTATCATTAACAACCCTTTTTGTATTCCATATTTTTAGAACTTTTCTCACATTGAAACATGGTGCAGTTGGAAAATCTGACAGAAATCTGTAAACCAGCTATAATGCAAAAAAATAAAAAGTAAATTAAAAAAAAACTAAGCAAAATGCATAAATCATGCACATGCCCAGGCAAATTAACGAACACACTCCTATTTTTTGTGGGTAATTGGCTGTATTATGTATTTATGATATTATGCTTCAACTCCAATCACTTTTAGCAAGTGTCATAAATACATACAGGCTCTTAAAGTTTTTTCCTGATGCATATGAGCAGTGAAGGCTTTGATTTGCATGTATTCATATGGTATAAAGAACCATATTATACTTGCCACTTATCCATATAAATATAAAATATATAAAGTTCAGTATTGCTTCATGGATCACATATTTTGATTTTGTGTCAATTTAAGAATTTTGGGGGAACTTCTCATTGTGGCTCAGTAGTAGCAAACAGGACTAGTTACCGGGAGAATGCGGGTTAGGTCCCTGGGTTAGGGATCACTCAGTGGGTCAAGGATCTGGTGTTACTGTGAGCTGCACTGTAGATTGCAGATGTGGCTCAGATCCAGCATTTCTGTGGCTATGCCATAGGCCAGCGGCTGCAGCTCTGATTGGACCCCTAGGCTGAGAACTTCCATATACGTTGGTGTGGTACTAAGAAAAATAATTTAAAAAAAAGTATGTTTTTTCTATTATTGCTCCCCAAAGACAAGACAGATTCTGGTCAGTGAGCCCAAATATTAACAAGTTGCGTAAAAGACAATTAATTCAAATACCTTTCTTAATCAAGAATTATTCTGCCAGCTGCATAGCACTGGGAACTACATCTAGTTACTCATGATGGCACATGATAATGTGAGAAAAAGGCATGTTTATGTGTATGTGTATGTGTGACTGGGACACCTTGCTGTATAGTAGAAAATTGACAGAACACTGTAAACCAGCTATAATGGAAAAAAATAAAATCGTTAAATAAAAAAAATATTCTGATTATTTTTATTAGTTCTCTGAATAACATACATTTTATTTTACTTAGAACATCAAACCCCATTTCTTATGACTGAGAATGAGCTTAATCAATATGCTTTGGATAACTATACCTGGGATCAATCATTCAGAGCAGCCCTCAAGGAGCCTTAGAAACCCATAGCTAACATTAACTGTCATGCATCATAAAATTTAGTATTTGAATGGAGCACAACATCATAAGCCAGCTTGTTCCTGACACACAGAATATTCGTTGAATTTGGAAAAACATATATATATTTAAGAACTGACTTAAATTGATTGGGTTGGAATTAGCTAGTTGCTTTGATTAATGTAAAGGAAGAAAAGTTAACTGTTTCCTTTAGTCTTCTCTTTAAGTGGATATTAGTATTCTATGTAAATAGATATTTTAAAGTTTAAAAAGGTAAACATAATTATGCTAATTGATCAAAAGCATATACTTTGGAAATATACAGATAATTTTATTGTTTAAAAGGATAGATATATCTAAAATTCAATAGTATTACCATTTATTGAACATAATGTTATGAATATTGTAACTATTACCTCACTTAAGCATCAAAAAATCCTGTAATATAAATATTGATATCCAAAACTATTTACTGAAGCCAGATCTCTTAGTTTCTAACCTCAAAGTATAATGGGAATCTGCCCATGTTCATTTGGATTCGTATAATATTCCCGTTTGCTTTACTGTATCTCTCTCCTCCTGTATCTTTTCCCACATACTAGCCAGAGGCATATTGCAAGTTCATATATGTGTCGGAGGAATATCTAACTCTATTATCATTTCAAAGGTCAACATTAAGATTACTAGTGTGAGTTCAACCCAATCAGAATTACTGTTCACTTTACATTCAACATGGTTTTTCCTTCTTAAAATTTCATCATGTGATATGGAGTCTGCTTGTTTGTCAGTAAAGTCTATTCTTTATATTAGACAGGAATTAAATACTGCAAAAAATAGCAGAAAATAGTCATAGGTTAAAACGGAAAGCATTTTTTTTTAATCAACGCATTTGGTTAGGAGTTCCTGCTGTGGTACAGTGGGTTAAGGATCTGCAGTGGCTCAGGTCACTGTGGAGATGTGAGTCTGATCTTTGGCCCAATGCAGTGGGTTAAAGGGTCCACTCTTGCTGCAGCTGCGGCATAAGTTGCAGCTGTAGCTCGGATACAGTCCCTGGGAACTTCCACATGCTGTGGGTGCGACTGGAAAAATATATATATATGTATTTATATTTATAAATTTTAGGATTAATATAAATAATAAATTATTTACATGGTTCATATGAATAATTAGCCTAGACAACTACATTTTTGTAAATTTTTCAAATCAACTCTTTTGTACAGTGAATAAATGAAAAACCTCTAGAGAGATCAGATAAAATAGTGACTGTGATTTATTTTTTTCTTTCTACATTGACATTGATCATTAACAATCCAAACCCAAACACTGTCCTCTCTATGCAGGGGAAAGGAAAAAGCAAAAAGAACGATCAAACTAAATATGTGGTCCACAATTTCTCACTTGATTATATATTAATCTTTCTTCTGGGAATCTGTTCCTTGAAGTTGAATTAATCATATGCTAAAATTCATGGCATATTTGCATCATTTGTCTTTCTGTGTTCTTTTTGTCCTTAATTTACAATTTTTCCTTTTAACTTCATCCCACTTCCATTCTCCACTGACCCAAATTTCATCTTTTTAATACATGTATATGTGTGTGTGTGTGTGTGTTTGTGTGTGTGTGTGTGTGTGTCTGTGTTTGTACTTTCAAAATATGTAGTAGCATTACTCTGTATATGCCTCAGGCACCAACTTTTTAAAAAGTATGCAAATATACGCTGTTCTATGAGAATACAAGTATAAGCTCTGCTGGCCTCCAGAGCCAGACAGACTGACTCCCCAGGCTCCCCGAGAAGATTTGCAAAAATCAGGGATCTGGATGAGTGTTTTAGAAACATTTATAAAATAATCAAATTGTGTTTATTCTTTTTTTGATGAGTATATGTCTGCTGCTAAGAATAAATCATAATTATTTATTAAAACAGTAAATTCATTGATACGTGTTATTGACTAGGGCTATGTCCTGTATTGGGATTTCAGGGAACTTGCTTGGGAACAGAGATGATTTTGGAGGAAGGATTAAGATTTGGATGAAATGGTCAGCTGGCTGTTGCTTGTGAAAGTATTCAGAACAAGAAGCAATGGCTCCTCAACCTACATGTTCACTGTCAAGACTTAACGGTCTTATCTTTCCTAAGCAGGTGTGTCGGGGACTAGTTCTAGCTTGTTTTACAAGTTACGCTAATGCTATTTAGCTTGCTATTTTCAATTATATAACAAAATGTCACCTGGGATGTTATTAAGGCTTCTTCGAGCAGAGAGCTTGACAATTTCAGATCTCTTCTGATATTTAAATAAATAGTTGTTTATCTATGAATCTTTTGGAGGAAACCACAGCATTTAATCTCAAAATACACCGTTTTTGGCATAAAAGTTATTTTGAGCTGAAGGCAATTAAGCGGAAAGCCTAGGAAAAGTTTCCTTATTTCAGTCTAGAGGCAGAATATAAAATCTCCTTTCACTGGAGAAAAACTCTCCTCATCCCAGAGATGGCACCAGAACTGCAAAGGGACCTTCCTCTGCTGTTTCCCTCTCACACAGTTACCTTGCCACACCTGGCCACACTTGGGCACATGAAACTGCCATTCTTGTCCCGTCATTTCTCTACTAATGTGCTGTTTGTTTGTTGAAGACACTGTATAACACAAAATACTAAGCTACTATTTTGAATTACCTTTTGTTTTAGCTTTCTCTCCATGATGTTCACTGCACACTTTAATAAATTGTTTTCTCTTGCTAATCTTTCTTTCTTCTTCAAGTTCCAGATGAAAACCTAAGATGGGTAGAGGTAAATTTTTGCCTCCCCTGTGGTAGCATCATCTGTCTATCACTGTGCTTCTGATAAGTTGAATCCACATGTAGATGTTTTACAGTAAAATCACACAGAGATATCTAGGAAATAACAAAATTCAATCTGTGTAAAAATTAGCCATCTCAGGTACATTTCCGTGCTCACCAGTTCTCTTAATTGTCCATTAAAATCCATGTTTTATTCTGTTTGATGGGAAAAATACTATTTTGACCGTTTTTGCTTTTCAAAATTTTATCTGTAACTTTAGAGGTGGAATCTATCTATGTTATGACATAACTATAATGATAGTTTAGGGGACATAAATATACACACAATTAAAAATAGCTAAAATATAGTTAATGTTAATAAATTTGAATATTTTGAAGATAGTTTATCAATATTGACATTCTTATGAGCAAGGTTAAAGGATTCATCATATTTATACTATGGTTCATATAATTCAAGGTGTGTTAGATAATTGAATGCTAAACTGAGTAATTCAGCTGGGAGGACATTTCCAGTTGTAAAGTAAATCAGTAAATAACTATTGACCAGTTAATGGGACCCCCATTATTTTTAAAGATGACTATTTTCTGTAATTTCAGTATAGGAGTGAGGTCCAAAAAGACCTTTGTGAAGTTTCAAATTAATATTTAATAGTTCACTGTCCCTTTCTTGTAGATTTTTTTGTTCTCTAGATTATATTATCACTTTATTCACAGTTCTCTGATTTATTCATTATTTAATTTCAGAACTTATCATAGAGTATATCTCTGTATCAGTTTAGAAATCATAAGTTTATGGTGTATTAGTTTTCTTTATATACCTGTGTCTCAGAGAAATGTGCCCACAGTTTTGATTACATACAAATGTAAAGCACTGTTTACTTTTCATTTTCCCAAGTCACTTACTCTGACCCTTACAAGGTCTCTGAAATTTTGTTTGTATATAAACCTGAAAATTATAGAAATTAAATAATGTCTCAATGTATACATCTTGGTGGTGGTGAAGCCATAATTCAGGTACAGGACTGTTTTGGATCTGGTTTCCTTTCCATTATTATCCAGACCTACCTGCGTACATTACTCATTTAGTCTATACATTTTAGGTCAGCAGAGTAGTATAAATACATTGAGGTCTTTTCTAGGTCTCACAAGTGGGAAATTTTATGAACAATCAATTTTACCAGTATAAAAATTGGATTTCTGCTTTTTTTTTAATTTACAGTGTTGTGTCAGTTTCAGGTGTGTAGTAAAGTGATTCAGTTATATATATATACACATACACACATATATATATGTGTGTATGTATATATACACACACACACATATATATATGTGTGTGTATGTATATATATATATACACACACATACACATACCCATTCTTTTTCAAAATCCTTTTCCATTAGGTTATTATAGAATATTGAGCAGAGTTCCCTGATATACAACAGGTCCTTGCTGATTATCTGTTTTATATATAATAGCGTGTATATGCTAATCCCAAATCCCAAATGAGGTGACTTCTTGAAAGTAATGTAGCTTTGTTGCACCTGCACAGTAGACAATTGCCTTACCTTTTTCTTACCTCCAATCACCTTCCCTCATGCTCCCCAGGCTTCAGCTTTATCCCATCACTATCCTGAGCTCCTCTTCTTCCTGGAGGGAGATTTGAGATTTGTTCTCTTGTTTCCTTGATTGCCCCCTGTGCCCAAACCCACCATGAGCCAATCTTTGCTCTGTGCAAACTTTGGTGTCTCAGGGTCTGGTTTGCTGTGCACGGAGCAAATGGACCAGGTGCAGTATGTATTTTTCTACTCTTAAATTGATTTGCTATTCATTAGCATATCTTAAATTCTAATTCTTTGTCAGGTATGTATATTGCAAACATCATCTTTATGTCTGTCCTTGTTATTTCACTTTACCTTACTTTTGAACTACAGGAATTTAAATCTAATCTCAGATTTATTGTGTCTTATTTAAGAAATCCTGTCCTACTTCTGTATTCTCTGTTTAAGACTGAAAGTTTCCTTTTCATATTTAAGTTTTATATCCAGTTGGAATTGTTTTTTGAGGAAGGTGTAAAGTTGGAACTTCACTTTTCAGATGGATAGGCAATTTTCCTGGCCATCCTTTGTCCATAGAATTGGAATGCCATCTCTCTCATATGTGAAAGCTTTCACATGTGCAAGGATATATTTCCAGGCACTCTATTCCCATTGCTCTATTCATTTGTCTCTGTATCAAAACCACATTTTCTTAATGTCAATAATACTATAATTAGTGACAATATCTGGTATGTGAGACCCTCATCTGATTTTGGTTCTTCGAAATCTCATTTGGTCGAGGTGTTTTGTTCTTCCAACTGCATTTTAGAATCCACTTGCCAAATTTCATTATAAAGCCTGTTTTGGTTTTTATTGAAGTGGTATGCATTTATGGACTGAGAAGAATTGACATATTTCTGAAATTTAGTATTTATGACCATAGTGTAAAACTAAGTAAATTTCAGTAGTTTTATATTTTTTTAAAAAGGTCATACATTTCTTGTTCTAGATTTATTCATTTGATTCCAATTAGAATATGGCTTGTGGTTTTAGATAACTGCATTTTCCTTATTAATTCAAGTCTATTATGATAGAATTTACATACAGTAAAATTTATCATTTTTAGGTATTACAGTTCAGTGAGTTTTATTTATTTATTTTTATTCATTTTTCCAATTGACATGGCACCTTTGTTGAAAGAAGTCACATTTGTCATTAATCAAATATCTCATATGCATGAGATCTTTTGAAAATCTACCCTGTTCCATTGATCTTTTATCCCGTCCTTGCATAAACATCACCACACCTCAATAACTGTAGCTTTATAATAAATCTTTTTTTAAAAATTCAAAAAAAAAAAAACTGAAAGGAGTTCCTGTCCTGGCTTTCATATCTTGGCTATTGTCAGCAGTGAACATTGAGTGTATGTAACTTTGAATTATAACTTTGTCTTAATATATGCCCCGGAGTGGGATTGCTGGACCATATTGTAACTCTATCCTTATTTTTCTGAGGAGGCTCCATACTGGTTTCCGTAGTGGCTATATCAGCTTAGATTTATACCAGTGGTGTAAGATGGTTCCCTTTTCTTGACATTTTCTCCAGCCTTTGTTACTTGTAGGCTTTTTAATAATGGTCATTCTGACTCATGTGAGGTGGTACTTCCTTGTAGTTTTGATTTGCATTGTGGTTTTGATTTATACATATTGCTGTGTTGAGCATTTTTTCATATACTTATTGGTCATTTGCATTTATTCTTTGGAGAAACATATATTTTTTTTTCTGCCCATCTTTCATTTGGGTTGTTTTCTGTTGCTGAGTTGTATGAACTGTTTTTATATTTTGGAAATTAAGCCCTTATCAGTTTCATCATTTGCAAATATTTTCTCCTATTCAATAGGGTTTTTTGTTTATTTATGACTTCCTTTGCTGTACCAAAGCTTATACATTTGTTTAGGTCTCATATATTTATTTTTATGGTGTCATGTCTTATGTTATAGTCTTTAAGTCATTTTGAGTTTATTTTTGTATATCCTGAGAGGATGTGTTCTAATTTCACTGATTTATGTGCAGCTATCCAACTTTCCCAACACCACTTGCTGAAGAGACTATGTTTTCCCCATTGTATATTCTTGCCTTCTTTGTAAAAGATTAATTGACCATAGGAACATGGGTTGTTGAGGGGCTCTCTTTTCTGCTCAATTGATCCATTTTTCTGCTTTTGTGCCAAGACCATGTTGTTTTGATTACTGTAGACTTGCAGTTTTGTGTGCAGTAATAGACAGTTACTGAAGTCTTGGGAAGATTATGCTTCCTGCTTTGTTCTTTTTCTTCAGGATTGCTTTGTCATTTGTGGATCTTTTATGATTCCATACACATTTTAGGATTATTTGTTCTAGTTCTGTGGAAAATGTTATGGATAAGTTTCTAGGGATCACATTAAATCTCTAGATTGTTTTGGGTAGTACGACCATTTTAACAACATCAATTCTTCCAATCCAAGAGCATAGGATATTTTTCCATTTCTTTGAATTATCTTCAGTTTTCTTCATTAATGTTTTCTACTTATTAATTATATAAATTTTTCACCTCCATGATCAGGTTTATTCCTAAAGTATGTTATTTTTGGTGCAATCTTAAAAGGTTTTTTTTTTTTTACATTCTTTTTCTGGTATTTCATTGTTAGTGGAAAGAAATGCAACAATTTTTTGTATGTTAGTCTTGTATCCTCCTACCTCGCTGAATTCATTTGTCAGTTTTAATAGTTTTTGTGTGGAGTTTTTAGGATTTTCTATATATAGTATCATGCCATTTGCATATAATGATAATTTTACCTCTTCCTTTCTAATTTGAATAACTTTTATTTCTTTTTCTGTCTGATGACTGTGGCTAGGAATTCCAGTATTTTGTTGAATAGAAGTGGTGAAAGTGGACATCTTTGTCTTGTTCCAGATTTTACCAGGAAGGTTTTCAGCTTGAGTATTATATTGGCTGTGAGTTTGTCATGGATAGCTTTTATTATAGTGAGATGTGTTCCGTTCATAACCACTTTGGTAAGAGTTTTTATCATGAATGGATGTTGAATTTTGTCAGATGCTTTTTATGCGTCTATTGAGATGATAATGTGATTTTTTTCTTTAGTTTATGTTGTATATCACATTGATTGATTCACATATGTTGAACTATCCTTGTGAACTTGGAATGAATCCCACTTGGTCACGGTGTATGGTCTTTTTTGTGTGTTGTTGGATTTGATTTGCTAACTTTTCGTTGAGAATCTTTACATCTATATTCATCAGAGATATTGGCCAGTAATTTTCTTTTTCGGTAGTATCTTTGTCTGGTGTTGATATCAGGGAGATGGTGGCTTAATAGAATGTCATTGGGAGTGTTCACTCCTTTTAAATTATCTGGAAGAGTTTGAGAAGGATTGTTATAAGATTTTCTTTATATGTTCGCCTGTGAAGTCATCTGGTCCTGGACTCTTATTTGTAGGGAGTTTTTAAATTATAGATTCTATTTCACTTCTAGGGATTGGTCTGCTCAAATTATCTGTTTCTTTTGGATCCAATTTTAGTGAGCTGTGTGTTTCTAGAAACTTGTCCATTTCTTCTAGGTTATTGTGTTTTTGTTTCTAGGTTGGCTGATCTGATCTACTGGAGGGACAATAGCCCATTAGTATTATTTCTTATGTGTAGAATGGATCACACTCCCTTTTTAAGTGTTTTAACACAAAGCACCATTGAGTTTCTATTCATCTGCTTAGGGTGTTTTTGTTTTTTTTTCCCTAATCTCTTCCCTGCTTCACTCATTCAGGTTAATATCCTTGCCCTCTGAAAGCATTTGCTTCCAATATCATACCATAGTATTCTATATATTTATTGTAAGAAAGAATAAGGCAATTGAGAAGACAGTGTTCAAGAATAAAAGAAAAGGGAAATACAAGTAGAAATGAAGAAAAATGAAAGACAAATGATAGAAGGGATGAAGAAAGAAAGGAAGAAAACTTAAGATATAGTTATCCTTTTAGTCTCACTTCAAAAAATATTTCCCCAAATGTCTATCACTCTTTAGGCCAAAATTTTATTATCATAATTGATATAATCGTCTTTTACTAGAAGTTATTTTATCCTTTATTAATGGTTGTTAATAATTGTATTGATTTTAATTTGCTGTTACATTGTAAGGCTTTTCAAGTGTACACCATGTGTTATCCTGAACATCAATGGCACAATAGGACACAAAACAAGACTAGAGAGAAGAAAAATCTTGATAAAGTAAACATACTTTATGCCATCAGTTTTTAGCTTATATATCATGTTATATTCTCTTCTTTATTTTTAATTTATGGACATAATCATGAACCACTAAGGAAAAAAAGATATTACATGAAGGAAGCAGAAATGATAATTTAATAATGAAAGATCAGAAAATAGTGTGAAGAAAAGAGATAAATGTAATGGCTGTGTAATAAGAAAGATAAAGACAAAGTTAACTTGGGTCAAAGTATTTGGACCACACTGACCTGAGCCACTGGAAAATTCAGAAGTATATACAGAGGCAGTATCACAGATTTTAGTAGTTTCTTATTAAACATAGTGTTCAGGAAGAAAAATGAGAGGCAATTTGAGATACTTATGTACTGTAGTCTCATAATATAAGTAAGTAAAATAATTGGTAATGCCCTTTACATGATGTAAACAAAATAAAATAAAGGTAAAATATAACAACCAGTGAAAGCTCATTTGAAAACAAAATCTTTCCAAAAAGCTTTAGCTGTACATAAAGGAAGCAAACCAATTTAAAGCAAATAACCTAAGAAGTATTATCAAAGGGAAAATAACCACCTCATATTTATGCATGCAGAGAAACGAACTGGAAAACACAAGGCAAATACATTAAATTAACATAATTTTATTTCTCTATTCAAATTTATAGTTTGGAAATTGATTTTGTTTCAATTACTGAGTTCTCTATAGATTTTACACTTTGTATTTTATTTTTTTAATTAAAGTATAGTTGATTTACAATGTTGGGCCAATTTCTACTGTAGAAAAAAGCGACCCAGTCATGCATATTATATACATTCTTTTTCTTATGTCATCCACCATCACATTCTGTCTCAAGATACTGCACGGTTTCCTGTGCTGTACATTAGGACCTCAGTCCCCAAACATTTTCAATGTAACGGTTTATATCTGCTAACCTGAAATTCCCAGTTCATCCCACACCTTCCCCGCCTTGTCAGCCACAACAGGTCTGTTCTCTATGTCTGTGAATCAGTTTCTGTTTTGTAGATAGGTTCATTTGTTTCATATTTTCAATTCCATATGTAAGTGATATCATATGGTATGTGTCTTTCTCTTTCTGACTTACTTCTCTTAGTATGAGAATCTCTAGTTGTATCCATAATGCTACAAATGGCATTATTTCACTCTTTTTTATGTCTGAGTAGTATTCCATTATGTATATGTACAATATTTTTTTAATCCATTCATCTGCCGATGGACATTTAGGGTGTTTTCATGCCTTGGCTATTGTAAATAATGGTTCCATGAACATCAGGGTGTACTTATATTTGAATTATAATTTTGTCTTAATATATGTCCAGGAGTGGGTTACTGGACCATATCTTAACTCTATCCTTAATTTTATGAGGAGACTCTGTAGTGGTTTCCTTAGTTGCAATATCAATTAGACTTCCACCAACAGTATAAGGCTGTTCCCTTTTCTTGATATTTTCTCCAGCATTTGTTATTTGTAGGCTTTGTAGTGATGCCCATTCCGTGAGGTGGTACTTCATTGTAGTCTTGATTTGCATTTCCCTAATAGTTAGTGATGTTTAGTTCTTCTTTATATGCCTATTGGCCACCCTTATGTCTTCTTTGGAGAAATGTCTAGTTAGGTCTTTTGCCTGTTTTTCAATTGGATTCTTTGTTTTTTTGAGGTTGAGTTTTATGAGTTGTTTGTATATTTGGGAGATTAAACCCTCATTGGTTGCATCAACTGCAACTATTTTCTCCCATTCCCTACATGTCTTTTTTTGTTTGTTTGTTTGTTTTATGGTTTTCTTTGCTGTGCAACGTCTTGAAAGTTTGATTGTGTCCCATTTGTTTATTGCCTTTTTTTTTTGTCTTTTTGCCTTATCTAGGCCACACCCGTGGCATATGGAGGTTCCCAGGCTAGGGGTCTAATGGGAGCTGTAGCTGCCGGCCTTTGCCACAACCACAGCAACACAGGATCCGAGCCACATCTGCAACCTACATCACAGCTCACGGCAACACCAGATTCTTAACCCACTGAGCAAAGCCAGGGATCGAACCCGCAACCCCGGTTCCTAGTCGGATTCGTTAACCACTGAGCCACGATGGGAACTCCTGTTTATTGTTCTTTATATTTCTATTCCCTTGGGAGACTGACCTAAGAAAACATTTGTGTGGTTTATGTCAGAATATTTTGCGTGCGTTCTCTCCAGTTTTATGGTGTCTTAATTTTGTTTAAGTCTTTAAGCAATTTTAAGTTTATTTTTGTGGATTGTGTGAGGGAGTGTTCTAGTTTCATTGATTTACACGCAGCTGTCCAGTTTTTCCACTACCATTTGATGAAGAGACTCTTTTTCCCATTTTATATTATTGCCTCCTTTGTCAAAGATTAATTAACCATAGGTGTCTGGGTTTATTTCTGGGGTTTCTATTCAGTTCCATTGGTCTGTGTGTCTAATTTTGTACCAGTACCACACTCTGTTTTTCAATATTAATCCCTTCCTATAACTGCTTTTCAATGTTAATCCCTTCCTATAACTGTTTTTCAATGTTAATCCCTTCCTATAACTCCTTGCTTTAGCCCGATAGTCATATAGGCTCAAACAGATTCTAAACAAAAGAGTCTAGATATTTTTGCTCTTCTTCCCTACATTTTATAATTTTGATATCCTTTTTTACATCGTCATGTTTGTTCTTTTGCTGTTCCTTGTGCTAATCATTGCTTTCCCAAATAGTTTTTTTTTTCTTTTTAATCTGTATTCTGGCTTAATTAAGTGATTACTTTCCAATTGTGAATACCTCCATCCTGTGTCTTCTTATCTCTTTCCTATTTAGAGGAGACCTTTCAGTATTTCTTTTAGAATGGATTTAGTATTGCTGTATTCTTTTATTTTCATTTGTTTGAGAAATTCTTTATTTCTCTTTGTATTTTAAATGATAATTTTGCTGGATAGAGTATACTAGGCTGCAAATTTTCTCTCTTAGAACTTTGAATATATCTTGCCACTCACTTCTGTCCTGTAGCATTTCTGTAGAGAAATCACCTGATAATCTTATGGAGGTTCTCTCTCTTTTTTTTTTCACTTGCTGCCTTTAGAATCCTCTCCTTATCTTTAACTTTTGCCATTTTTATTATAATATGCCTTGGTGTAGGTCTCCTTGGGGCCCTCTGTGCTTCCTATATCTGTATATCAGTTTCCTTTAGGTTTGTAAACTTTTCAGCCATAATTTCTTCAAATATGTTTTCAAACCCCCTCCCTTTTTTCTTCTCCTTCTGGAATCCCTATTATGCATAGATTGGCCTGTTTTATGTATTGCTTTCATGTTTTTTTCTTTTAGTTTTCTGTCTGCTGTCCTGATTGGGTAGTTTCCACTATTCTATCTTCCAAGTCACTTATTCATCCCTCTGCATTGTTTATTCTGCTGTTCAGTGTCTTTAACTCAGCTTTCATCTCTACAAATACATTTTCTGATTTCTCTTGGCTCCTCTTTTTAGTTTCTGTACTTTTCCTTTCTACAGTAATTTGTGTTACTGTTCATATCTGTTCTTAATTCTTTCAGTATGTTCATTACCTCCTTTTTGAACTCACAGTCTGTTAAACTGCAGAGGTCTGTTTCATTGTTTGTTCCTTCAGGGAAATTCTCCTTTCTTTTAACTGGAAATGGTACCTGTACTTCTTTATTTTGCTCTTTTTTTTATTTTATGTGTTTAAGGAAAACAGTTATCTGCTGTAGTCTTGGATGGCTATTTATATGCAGGAACATCTGTAGGTAGCTTGTGAGAGCTTACTTTTTTTTTTTTTTTTGACAGTGAGGGCTGATTTTAGTTTAGATGCTTGATGTCTCTTTCTCCAGTGTGTGTAGGTTGTTACGCCTTGAGAGATGGTTTGCAAGTGTATGGCTTGCACATGCTTCCAGAGAGCTGGGGACAATGGGTAGTACCTGTAGGAAATACTTTGTTTTTGTTTCTGGGGCCTTTGACAGTGATGAGAACCCATGGGGAGGTGCGGACAAGAGGCTGCTCTTAACTGCAGGGCTCTAGGCAGTAGCAGTGACCCTGAGAAAGGTGGGGGCTGCACTCAGAGCCTTTGGCAGTGGCAAAGGCAGGGCATGTGCTTTCCCAGGGGGGTGATGGCAATGACCATCACTTGGCTGCAGAGCCTTTTGCATTGGCAAACCTGTGGGCAACTGGGGCCATAGGGACCTTTAGCGGTGGCAGGCCATGCTCAACTCAGGAGTTTGAGAAGGTGGTGGTGGTTTGTACTGGTCCCTGTATCCTGCACAAGAGACATCTTTCTGTTCAAGAGTCTGTGAATGTGCAGAGAAACATGTCCCTGTTGTTGCCCCACCCCTCTTCCTCTTGCCCTCCTCAACAATAGAGGCTTGCTTTTCCTATGGGCCCAGGCCTCCTCCCTCACTTGTTCAGCTGTGGTGCTCTGCTCCCCACCCTATAGCACACCTCTCCCAGCCTCTAAGGCTGTCTCCACACCACCAAACTAGTCCCCTCCCTGGAACTGTCCTTCATTTGCCTGCGTCTCAGCGTACAGCACCCATCCAAGTGTCTCAGGCTGTTTCAGCAGAGTAGTGGCACAGATCCTCTGTGCAGCTGTCTGTGCTTCATTCTCAGGCTGGTGGCTGTGCTTTTCTCTGGGGCTTTTTGAGGTTCCCTTCTGTCCTGGCTGATCTTCCCATCAGTTAGGTCGCCTTTCAGGTTGCAGTTTCTTTCCTTTTTCATAGCTCCCTCTCAGAAGCGCTGGTTCCATCCTGATTCCTTTTTTTCCTCTTCCCTTTCTTTTTCTTTTTTCCTTTTGTTCTACCCAGTTTGTGAAGGGTTCCTTGCCCACCCTTTTTGGAGGTATGTGGTCTTCTGCCAGCATTCAGTACATGTTCTGTATGAATTATTCTGCACAAAGATTTGTTTTTAATATGCTTGTGGGAGAAGGTGAGTGCTGTGTCTCACTCATCAGCATCTTGATCCTGCCTCTTGCACATCGTATTTTAAATCTATGTTTGTGTTTGGATTTGAAATTTTCATTATTTGCTATTAATATTTACCATGTTATGTAATTATGACCGAATTTTGTCTTTTAAGTTGTGGTTATTAAAAAATTGAAAAATCGTTCATAATTAATTTGGCCAAAGTAGATTAAATTTGGCAGATTTACTTTTATTACTTTAGAATAAAATTTGTATTGGATTGTCTTACAAAACATCAAAAATACTGTTTGAGTAAAACTTCCAACTCTTTATAAAATCACTGCATAATCTCAATAATGGTAATAAAAATAGTCGTTTATTATTAGGCATTCTCCTACCCAAATTCTGCTTAAAGAAAGACAGAATTTTTAATTTTTATAATAAAATTTTCCTCCATTTTCACCTTATGCCATAATTCTTGTCAAGTGAAGAATCCAAATTTAAATTTTTGCTTTCTCAATTGGGTTTTCAGAGAAAATTAGGCTACTGATTCTGAAAGAAAAATTCTCCCATAATGATAATCATAGAGTAACTAATATATTTTGAACTTAGGCTATTTAGTAAACCATAGTAATTCAGGCAAAGTGAAGAAATGATTTCTGGGTAACTCCTTTTTCTTCATGGTCTGTAAGTGATCACACATCAGCAATGAGGCTAGTGATGTTTTATGCTGTTAAATTATAATTGTTCAACACTTATTTTTAATGTTATCCTACAATGATGCTTTAGACATAATAAATATTAATGAAATATGGCATTTGAACATTTTCTAAATATTATTCTAAATGTTGTTACACAAATATCTTAATATTAAATAATGGAAAATGTCATCGATTTTATATAGTGTGGATGACTGTCCTCTTGACCTGTAGGACCACAAGGTAGCAATCAAAGATGATGTAAAAACTCTTCTTATTAATTATTTAACTTGATTTGTTTTGCTATATCCATTTTGATTGAATGTGCTGTATATGTATGGCAAATTTAAAGTACCCTGAAATCCAAAGTTAATTCTTAGGCTTGTATTTTTTAACATTCCTATTTGTGTGCTTTTTAATTGGATATGTAGGTTGCATATCTAATTAAAGGTAAGATAAGAAAAGGTATAGTTAGGTGTCTGGTTATAATTAACTCTGATAAATAAGGTTCGCTAGAAAAAAATAATTAGCTTCTATAATTGTTAGGCACCAGCATTAGTTGGTGTTCATGACTCTAGGCCAGACATACAAAATGTCTTTATCAAAGTAATGAAAGAATCTCTTTTGTAATTGCTAATAATTGTCATATTTATTAAATCTTTAATATGTGCCAGCCCCTTTGCTATTCAGCTTACAGGTTGTATTTATTTAATCATTACAAATCCATAAGTTAGGTTCTATGGTTATGTTCGTTTTACAGACAAGGAAACTGAAGCACAGAGAGCCAGATTTATTTTCTTAAGTTTTAACCTTGCAAGTGAATAAGTCTTGATTTGAAATCAGTAAAACTGATGCTAAAATCCTCCTCCTTAGCCACAGTACCGGTCTGTAGTACTGTGAAATAAAAGGAGGATAAAGAAGGAAATAACTACTCAGGAATAAATCAATAAATGAAATTATGAGGATTGCATTAACTTTACATTTTTGAGGATCAATTTATCTATTTTGAAAGTTTTACTAATGATGAAATTCTGTGGAAGCAGTGTTCTCAATTTTTTCTATAATGTTCCCATCTCTCAGTGTAGGAAAAAGTAAAGCACAATATAGTCTGTGAGCTACATATATAAATAGTGGAAAATTCACGAACACACACACATATACACATAAGAATGCATGTATAGATGTTCACTACATATTTGCAAAATGACTTTGAAAGTTTAGGCATTTCATTCCTAGTTTTACAAGAAATACTAAACAAGGGAAGAGAATTATCAGTTTTTATCTCTGAGAGAGGCATTTACTTCTTCCTTTAATTATAATAATTTCTTCATATTTAAGTATTAAACTCTACAATTTAATGGTTCATAATAGCATTTTAATATTGTTTTGCATATCATCATGTTTCTCAGTAATACGTCAGATTAGTAGCTAGCTTTAAGCATTGGCTATGAGATCTCATTCAACATTATTGCTTTAAATTTTACTGATAATTGAATGACTCCACAGTTATAATATTAATCCAGAAATTTAACTAGAAGTCCATATGCATTGTATGTAAATATAGCTTATCCACCCTTATGTTCTACCAGCTTCATGCAGTTTCCTGAACACTCTTTTGCCCCTGCGGGTATGTGCTGGCTAGATGCTGCAGGTATTTTGAGTAGTTTATATATTTCTTAGTGGGGCAGAGCGTGTCCACAGTAAGGTATGCTGTTACTTAACCCTGGTCACTGGACTAGTGACTAGGAGGGAACATGTTCAATGTTAAAACCTTAGTTTCAGAGGTAGTTAAGCAGTACCTAAGTGTATATGTACTCCAGGAACTTAGGTATGATTCAAGATCTCAATTAGGAACTTGGACTGAAGATGTAGATTTTAGATTTATAAATGAAATAGTTGTCATTGTGGTTTAGGTGAACTCAGTGAGAAATAATCCATAGACTAACAATAGTATTGTGGTGAATACTAATATTTAACTACAGAAAAGGAAGAGTAGGGGAACCCAAGTGTGAGGTGACAAGACAGTTAAGAGAAAAAAACAGGACTTCCATTCTCGGTTTTACTCAAATTCCTTATGTTAGATATTGAAATAAAAGTTATAATTCATTTTATTCAGTAGAAATATAATGAAATTTTATTTGTTGAAAACAGAATAAATGAATTGTAAAAAGATATACATTACAACTTGAATTAAAAGTTAAGTAGGGTACTTCAAAAAATCTTAAATATTTTATTTTTTATACATTTCTATAATTCTAATTGATTCCTTCATCTGTTGATTTATGAGAATAGTGAGTCTGTGTATTTTTAAAAGTTGGTACTTTTATTACATATATCTTTTATTATTAGCCTAAAAATAATTCCAAATGCTCCAATATATAGGTTAATAAATGAAGGTAGTTGAACAAAATAAATGTACCTAAAACCCTTGGTAGATATTGGTTACATTTTAGTTATAAGGATGCCTATGAATAAGATATTCATTTCTATTAATGTATCTTCCTTTTGGTATCACAGTTATATAAAATAACTAAGCAAATAGGGACTAATAAAACCATTAAACCAGTAAACCTAAAAAGCAAATAAAAGTACAGTTACTTCTGTCATAAACTCACATCACTCCCTAGATTATTCTGTGAAATTCTGGCTTAAATACATTAATGTTATATGCATAATTTCTCATGATGACTTAAAAGGCAAGATAACATGAACAGACATTTTCATTTATTTAACATCTTAAATTGAAATCCAGTGCACAGACTATGCACATCATTAAAGTAGGAACGACAGTGGCTTTTCAGGTCAGGTATTATTTTTATTTCATTTAATTTTGTTTTGTAGTAGACATTTATCACATTCACACCTTCCTTTTCTTTCTTTCTTTCTTTCTTTCTTTCTTTCTTTCTTTCTTTCTTTCTTTCTTTCTTTCTTTCTTTTCTTTTCTTTTCTTTTCTTTCCTTTCCTTTCTACAGTCGCACAGCAGCACATGGAAGATTGGACTAAGGGTCGAATCAGAACTGCAGCTGCCAGGCTCTGCTGCAGCCACAGCAACACTGAACCCAAAGCTGCATCTGAGACCTGCTTCACGGCTTGTGGCAATGCCAGATCCTTAATTGACTGAGCAAGGCCACTGATCAAACCTGAATCCTCATGGACACTATGTCATGTTCTTAACCTGCTGAGCCACAATGGAAACTCCACACATCTTCCTTTTTTGTTCAACTTTGGTACTCAAATTCATGTACAAGTTTGTGCTGTTATGCATTAGTCCCATCCCCACCCATATACAAAGTTAATTTCACAGGTGGTACATTACTATAAACACTCAAGTCATTGACAATCAGAGTCTTAAACTTTTGATAATTTTAACTAAAAGACAGAATCTACAGTTAGATACACTTGAATTAAAAGGTCTGTTAAAGTTAGGTTTAGAGCAGTATAAATGGTAAAGTGAAAGCAAGGCAAACACTTTAGAGAGAATGATGACAGAGAGAAATAAGATGACAGGCCCCGAAGCCAGCCACTTGTTGCTCGAAAATGGTCTTGATTCCTGGTATTCTAATGTTCAGTTTAGCTCCTTTTTATCCTTACTCTTTTTTTCCTTTTCTTACTTGGATTTTATTTAAACAAATTTTATTTACGTAAATACCCCCATTACTCAAAATAATTTTAGTGGTTTCTGTTATTTGCAGTAGGCATGCTGTATTTGAAGGAACTGCTAAGGTTCTTAAAAGCTCAAATATGAACAAGACCTCACTTAAACATCTGTAGTACATTTTATATACAGTAGTTGAGAGCGGGAGGCAAGAAGTACACTGAAGACTTTATTAGGAAACTATTTATAGCGGATGCCTAAGCAAAATGTGTAATGACACTCATTATTGGAACAGAGGGTAAAAGATCTTAATTTAATAAATGTGTAAAGTCTCCTTTACCATATAAGGTTATATTCATGAGTTACAGAGATTAGGACATGAACATCTCTGGCAGGGGATATTATTCTGCCAACCACGTATGAGAGCTTGTCCACCCCAGGGAAATAATATAGGATATAATATGTGCTAATATAGAAATTGAGCACATACAGTTTGACATAAAAGAAATCTAGAGTTCAACACCAGTTCTGCCAGTATCTAGCTATGTGATCTTAGATACATGTTAAAATCATGTATTTTAACTGCAATTGAAATGACTTTTCATTCATTTTTGGACTATTACAAGGTGTATTTAGAAGCTGTAACGCTTTTTCAAAATTGAAAGTAAAAATTTAAATAGCATACAGTTCAACTACAATGTGGACAAAAACATGAAGCAGCCTTTCATTGGAGACACAGAGATGACAAATAAGTACATGAAAAAATATTCAATATCATTAACCCTTAGAGAAATGCAAATTAAAATTACAATCAGATGCCACTACTCACCTATCAGAATGACTTAAAAAAAGCGATACCACTGTTGGTGAAAATCAATTATCTGATATTAGGGAATTAGAGAACAGGTTAGTGGCTGTCAGGAATAAGGGAGGGAGTGCTAATGGAAAGGAAGTGAGTGTGATTATGAAAAGGCAGCAGGGAGGAACCCTAGTGGTGATGGCACAGTTCTCTCTCACTACTGTAATTGTGAAAGTCCTGGTTCTAATATTATGCTACAGTTTTGCAAGAAATAACAATTGCAGGAAACTGGATAGAAGATGCACAGGACTAATTTCTGAATTCCTTTTTCCCACTAAATGTAAATTTACAGGTATGTTAAAATACAAAGTTAAATTTTTTAAAAAATCACCTAAAATTAAAGTAATTAGCATGTTTCTTAATAATCACCTTGGGAGAAGTCTGGATATGTTGGGCAATAGGAATGTTTTTCCTCTAAACATAGATAAATGCTTAAATATACTGATTATTATATAAAAATCACTAATTAGATTCAAAGATATATCTTACTAAAATAAACAGATGTTGCTAAATGACTTTTTCATTTTATCTATGATTTATACTTCTTTGAAATGTAATTAGTAAGTTTACCTTTTATGTAGCATAATGCTCAGGGAAATGCATACATTATTTTATACATAATAGAAATGTGAGGGAATTATTAAAATATCACAATTGTTTTTCTTTTTTAATTGTGATGTAATTGGCATATTATTTTGAGTATACACCATAATGGTTCGATATTTGTATATATTGAAATCATCACTGCAGCAGTCTAGTTAACATTCATTTTAACATCAGTTTTCTAAATATGCATTTGATGCACTAGATTAGTAAATCTTTCAAAGCTGAATTGCTAGCCTAAAATGGATTTCTCCATGCCTGTGTTCCATTGCTGCTTCTGAAAACTCCAAACATTTGGTTTCTGTGATAAAATTTTTGGCAGATTCATTTTTTTTAACATGCTGGATGCCTCTTTCTTTAAAATAAGTGTCTTATTCATCAGAATGGTTTATGTTCAATTCAGCTTTCAGGAAAATAAATGACTTCTCTAAATTATTTTATATCATTAAATACTTATTCAGTATAACCAAACAAAAGATGTAACAAATGTACAAATATCAGTATAAACATAACATTAAGAAAAATGTTTTAGAAATTTGCTTATAGAAGAACTTTGGAAAAAGAGATGTGATAATTCTCTTGAAAATTATAGTAAGTCCAAGAGAAACTATGGAGAGGAAATAAAATATCTGACTTAGTTTTTGTATAATGGAAAAGAATTTTCCATTTAGTTTCTTATCTGAAATATTTTTACTGTTGCTAGTTCCCACTATTTATTTGTCATTACCTGTAATTATTTTGATAAACATTTGGCAACTCCTTACACATTTCTTACTTATCTCTGTAATTTATTAATAATGCATATATTTTTTATTACTATGTGTTTATAGTGAATTGACGTTACTATGTTATTACACAATCTTATTAATACAAAGTTACAGGATGCCAACTTTTGAGAAGTAAAGGTACTGTTTCTTATTATGAAGAATAATTATTGGAGTTCCCATCATGGCACAGTGGAAACGAATCCAAGTAGGAACCGTGAGGTTGCAGGTTCGATTCCTGGCCTCACTCAGTGGGTTAAGGATCTGGCATTGATGTAGATCACAGAGGCGGCTCGGATCTGGCTTTGCTGTGGCTGTGGCGTAGGCCGGCAGCTACAGCTCCAATTGGACCCATAACCTGGGAACCTCCATATGCTGCAGGTACGACCCTAAAAAGACAAAAAAGAACAATTATTAATGAACTGTTTCTATCGGCACAGTTATTCAACTAACACAAAAGCAAAGTATCAGTATTGGTCTAACCTTAGATTCCAATTTTTGTGCTAGGGACACTACTAAGAAAAAGTTCAGAACTCCCACTGTGGTGCAGCAGCTCAGATTGTTGCTGAGGTGCCACTTTGATCCCTGGCCAGCATGGTGGGTTAAGGACCCACTGCATTGCCACAGCAGCTGCAGCTCAGATTCAGTATTCCACAGGTGTGACCAACAATAAAACAAAACAAAAAACAAAAAAGTTCAGCAAATATCTTAATATTTTTCTGAAGTGTTCCCTGACCACACTACCCAAAGTCATAACCTATCCCTAAGAATTTTTTTAACCTCTTTCAAGCTATTTTCTCAGTATATATTGTCATTCCCTTACATATTATATATTTACTTTTTAAATCAGTATTTTATTTCAATTTCACTCAGGAAAGCCATGTATTTAAGACTTTAATAGATGAAGAACACATCAAAGAGTGATCATACAAAAAATATTTCACCCTTTAGAAATTTAATTTATTAAAGAGTAGCATTTATTTGAAAAGGCTTGCACATGAATAGTACTGTTTGATAGTAGAGGTCATACAGAAAACTACATGGCAGAATGATCTACTTGACCAAGGTTCTCAATATGGAGCAGAGAAAGGGTAAGGAATGAGGAGCACTAGTGGGTAAGAATGCCATTCCTCCTTGCCCTCCTTGCTTCAGCTCTCCCTACTGTGATGGGGGCAAGGGGAAGATATTTCAGGCAGCTCCTGTACTGCAGGTTCTACTGGCTGTAGTACAAGAATGGGGCAGACAAGTGGTTTCACTGAAGGCTGGGCAGGAAGATATGATGGAGGGAAGGATTTGAGTAATTTGGAACTAATTATAATAACGGTCAGAAAGTCTACCAGATAAGAAGATATGAAAAAGCAAGAAAAGGCCGATGAGAGGAAAGTGATGTGAACAAGTTAGAAGTTTCAGTGAGGTCATTTATCCATTGCTTAAAAATTTATTAGCAGCTGCTGTGATGTGCTGATACTGCTATGAGCTGATGTAGAGGAATTAGCCATGGTCTCTGCCTTCGAAGAGCTCACAGTCCAGTAGAAGAAAGCTGTTAAATCAAATAATCATAAGGTAAAGTTATAATTACTTAATACGGTGAATGCTAGGAAGAGAAGTTCAAGTTACTTGATACTGTGTAACTATATAGGAACTTTGAGACATTTGGTCAGGAAAAAAGGAGAAAAGATAGTCCTAGGTCAGGAAAATGACTCAGGGCATATGTGTGGATTTATGCGCCACTTTAGCCTAATCAGATGACATGATAACAGAACTTCATTTTTTGCCCTTTAAGTTTCTATACCTGAACATAAACTGAGGACTAGACCTGGATTCTAGAAATCTGATTAAGCCTGCACACAGATATCTCTGGGGAACACCCAGAAGATTAGAACCAACAAAGAATGGTAACAAAGTGAAGATGAGAATAATAGAACTCTATTCTTTGGGATTAGAATGATTTTTGTTTACAAATTAGGGGTAATTTATAAACAACATAATATATAATTACACTGTGGTTTTAGAAATTACTGTCCAGTTTTTATTCTAAGTAATTGATCTGGATTTTTGCTTAAAACTTTTAAAAAAAAATATATATATACATATATATATCAGAAAGTATATTTTTTTACTTGATTTTCATTTTCCCTCTCGTGTCAGAATGTAAGCTTCATATGGCAGGAAATTTGTTTTTTTAATTTATTGTTAAACATCTGTACTGAATTATCTTGATAACCTACAAAAATTAATTATCTCAAAAAGATTTATATTAAAACCTTTAAAAAATGAAATGTTCAAAGGAAAAATAACAGGGTTGTAAACACTAAAAGTAGATAAACAGAATTTAAAGACAAAAGACAAAATTTATCTGAGCAAGACTCTTAATCTTAGTACATTTTTTTCTATCAAAATATAAATTTGGGAGGTGTGACTCACAGAGATACAGAAAACTTGAATAGGCTGTTTAAATAAAAATAAATTGGAAAGATTTACAAAGGATGGCCACCATAAATGATTGCAAACCCATGCAGTTTTAGAGACAATTTCTATCCAAACTTTGAGGTTGCTCTCTCCTTTCTGATCCACCTCCCTGCTTCTCCTGAAAAACATCAGACATGCTTTCTCCTCCAGGTCTTCTGTCTGCTTAGAAGAGCTTCCCTTGAGCTTCGTGGCTCCAATGAATGTTAACTGTCATTAAGACCTACGCAAAACAGCCAGTTTAAATTGCCATTTCCACACCCATCCTGCACTCCCCACTTATCGTGCTTAACTTCTTTTTAATTCCAGACACAGCTAATTACCATCTGTAGTGCTACATAACTTAACTTGCTAAATATATCCATTCCCCCAGCATGCACACAGATACACACAGTAATGAAATGAGCACAAGAGCTTTTGTCCCCTATTCATTACTCATTTCTACTGCCTTAGTATTATACTGCCTTTATTTCTTGAATGAATAAATGACATTTAGGAAGGAAGCATTCACCCGTCATTCTCCCTGCCCCCCATTTTTGCATTGAAAAAAGGACACCTGCCTCTTAAGATTTATTTGGGAAAAAATGTTGCCTTTTTTCTCCTCACTGCCTCCTCTTCCTTAGAAAATGAAAGACTCCAGGATTGGTGAGCATGTACCAATAAGCAGGGACAGCAAAATCTCCTGGGCTCTCTTTCTCATTCTCTGTTTCTCAGAATTACTTTCCTTAGATCAACTCGGCACTTTATTATTTTCAGTGCTACAATAACATTGATAAATCAATTCCTGTCCAACCTCTTGGGCACCAGCCATTGATTCAAAACTCATTTGAGAAAGATTTAAAATTTACTTGTAGCATTAAACCATTTTAAAGAGTGGCAAAATATTAAAAGTCTTCAACATTTACTTTATGAATTTCACATGACTGTTATATTCAAGCATAAAACCTTAGACTTCTATTCAGATAATCACAGGCTTCATAAAATCTCAAATAAAGATCTGAAATTCCTGAAAAAAATAAAAATTATTCAGCATTATTTAAAAAGAATGATTTGCATTGGTCAAGTTAGTTGTATTCCAACAACGGGGGGATGGTTGTGTCTTAGACTACATGTTAATATAATCGAGTATGTTAATAAGTTAAATAATAATGACCACATACATCTACCAAAAAATTATTGAACAAAATGTGATAGAATCAGAATATTATTTATTATAAACATTTTAAATAAACTAGAACTAGAAATATATGTCACAATATACACTTACTTGAAATGAACACAGTATATGTAATAGAAAATGAATGATCACTAAAGGCATAATCAATAAAGTATGCATCTGTATGTATAACACATAAGGAACCATTTAACTAAAACTGACTGATGTAATATAAACAATGTATAAAATACCATAATATTAGAAATAAGCAAGGAAGATTTATAAGTATCTGTGGAAAATTTACCATGATTATGTTGTCAAACGATAAAAGCCATTTTCCAAAATTATTACTTAAGGCATAATTGTATTCATACATCAGCAAAAGAAATTATACTTCTAATAATTTAAATAAATTCTAATTAACTAAACATTAAAACATTTTTAAGTCACAAGAACTTTAGTGACATTAATGTTAGAATTGTGAGTCTTTTAGGCTAGCAGTAGAATAAACAGATTTTGCTGTGTTGGCAGAGTTTAATTTGCTGCAGTATGAAGCTAGTGTCTCTGAGCAAAATTCATTCACCCAAATAGTGCATTTCCTTATTCTACAGAATATGAAAATGCATAATGAATAACCAGTTACATAGTAATGCTTGAACAGCAGTAACACTTGGCTTGATTATAATAAATTAAAGTTATCTTCAGTTTTGTTTAAATAATATAACAATTTCCATGATTATTCCTAGGAAGTGTGCTAAGGGTGCAAACGTAGATTGAATTTTTAAATGCCATTTATTCAGCAGTTAACATTGCAATTACTAGAACATTTTTTCAACTATTTATAGTGAGTTTTTCTATAGCTGCTCTTAATTTTAGAAAGCATTTCCATATTTAATAAACTATAATCTAAAGGTATATACTATGCAGTGTGCTGCTCAGAGCCCTAATATGTTTTAATGTATATATATTTTTTCTCATCTGGAGGATGCCCTAGTTTAAGATACTTGTATACAGCAAAAGAGGGACTTACCTTCAGATCCTGTTTTAATTTTATCCATCCCTTGAATTATAACTCCACTTGTTAACTTATATAGAAGTTGCATAATGTATGTTTGGTTACAGACCACTAGGATTTTAGTCAGTTTTGCCTGTCCCTTCAGTTGCTTTAAGTTACTTTCCAAGCCTATAACAATCTTGCTATCCCGAGGCCCTATTTTTTTCTCCTACTTTGTTATTATCTTTTCTTCTTTTCTCTGTATTTTTTCATCACACTCAACAGCAACAACAGAAACAAAGCACATGGTAATAACAAACCAACAGTATAGTCTGTGTACCCAATGCTAGAAAATAAAAACTTGCAAAGCAAAGATAACACCAGTCCACACAAGCATCTTAACCCTACATGTTTTCGTTTCTTAACTCTTTTCTTCCAACTTTAAAATCAGTGGCACTCAAGTTATCTACCTACTTTATCCTACAAAAGAAATTATCCCTGAACATTTTCCCTCAACACAAGATTTCTCCTGGGAAATTTCCTCCGATACTGAAAAAGGAAATATATGAAGAATGTAACCACACATTTCATAGGCAACAAAAAGTTATAGAGAGAAGAATGCATTAGAAATAAAACTTCATATGCCATATATGACTACGTATAGTGATAAATGAACCTGATCTTAATAAACTTGAAGTAAATGCCAACATCTCCATAATGTTGATGCAATATGTGAAGGATTCACTTCTAAATTCATTTTTATTTGGTGTTTAAATATTTTTCATGAGAAAATATACTTCTTGAAATTGAATGATTGCATATAATGAGTTTACTTTTGAATAAAAAAATATTTTCGCAGTATTCCCAATGTAGTCACTGGGTTAAGGACCCGACTTTGTCTCCATGAGGATGCGGATTTGATCCCTGGCTTTGCTCAGTGGGTTATGGATCCGGCATTGCCTCAAGCTATGGCATAGGCTGCAGATGCAACTTGGATCAGTTGTTGCCGTGGCTGTGGCATAGGCCTCAGTTGCAGCTCTGATTCAACACCTGGCACAGAAGCTTCCATATGCGACAGGTGCTGCTGTTAAAAAATGCTACTACATATTAAGGAGAAATTATGATAATCAATAAAATAAGTATTTATGAGTAATATGTTAATCCATGATGATTTTAATGTATTTTTTCTTTGTTATTTGAATTCTAAAATGATAGTATTGGAAATAGACTATGTTTCAAATAAATCAAGATATTGTGAGAAATTCTTTCTAATTAAATATGGGGTGGTGGTTACATTGTGGATTAACTAAAAGTCATGGAATAGTCACCTTTTTTTTATTTTTTCAGCTTTACTGAGGTATGATTGACAAAAATCATAAATATTTGTGTACAATGTGATGGTTTTATTTAAATATACATTGTGAAGTGATTACCAGCATCCAACTAATTAACATTCGTTACCTCATGTAATTACCTTTTTTTTTTTTTCATTTCATTCTTCTGCCCACTCCTACTGGCAACTCTTTTTTCCCTGCATATATGAGTCTTTTTGTTATGTTTGTTGATTTGCTTTTTTTTTAATTTCACACATAGGTGAAATAATAATGTATTTGTCTTTCTTTGACATCTCCCTTACCATATTATCCTCCGTCCATATTGTAACGATGGAAAGATTTCATTCTCTTTATGGCTGAGTAGATTATCCATTCAACTATTCTTCTTTATCCATTTATCTATTGATGGGCCCTTGGCTATTGTAAATAATGCTGCGGTGAATATAAGGGTGCGTATATCTTTTCTAATTAGTGTTTTTTGTCTCCTTTGGAAAAATACCCAGAAATGGAATTGCTGGATCACATGGTAGTTCTATTTTTACTATTTTGGAGAACCCCTGACTGTGTTCTAAAGAGGCTACACCAATTTAAATTCCCACCAATAGTGCACAAAGATTCCCTTTTCTTCACATCCAGGCCAACAATTGTTATTTGTTGTCTTTTAGATAATCATCATTCTGACAGGTATGAGGTATATTTCATTGTGTTTTTGAATTTCACTTCCCAAATGATTAGTTATGTTGAGTATCTTTTCCTGTATTTATTGGCCATCTGTATGTCTTCTTTGGAAAAATATCTATTCAGATCCCCTGCAAATTTTTAAAGTAGGCTCCTTGTTTATTGATACTGAGTTATATGAAATCCTTGTATATTTTGGTTATTAACCCATACCAGATATATTGTTTGCAAATATCTCTCCCATTCAGTAGACTACCTTTTCATTTTGTTGATAGTTTCTGTCTTTATTCAAAAATTTTTTAAGTTTAATTATGTCCCGTTTGTTTATTTTTGCTTTTGTTGCCCATGCCTGAGGGACAGACCCCCAAATATTAAGACAAATGTCAAATTGTACTTTCTAGGTTTTCGTCTAGGATTTTTATGAGTTCAGGTCTTACACTTAAGTCTTTAATCAATTCTGAGTTTATTTTTTAAGTGGTATGAGAAAGTACAGATTGGCTCCTTTGCATGAAGCTGTTCATTTTTCTTAAGACCATTTATTTAAGAGGCTATCTTTTCCGCATTGTGTGTTTTTGCTTTCTTTTGCTTGGATTAACTGACCATATGAATATCAGTTTATTTCTGGGCTTTCTATTCTGTCCCGTTCATCTCTGTGTCTGTTTTTGTGCCATAAACACTGTTTTGACTATTGTAGTTTGACAGTATGCTTTGAAATTGGAGAGAATGATACCTTTAGCTTTGCTCTTCTTTCTCAATTTGTTTTGGCTAGCCAAGGTCTTTTGTGTTTTCACATGAGTTTTAGAATTATTCTTTCTGGTTCTATAAAAAAAATGCCATTGTAATTCTAATAGGGATCACATTGAATCTATAGATTGCTTTGGGTAGTTTAGTCATTGTAGCAATATTAATTCTTCTAACCCATGAGTCTGGTTTATCCCTTTTTTTTTTTTTTTTTAAGGGCTGCACCCGTTGCATATGGAGGTGTCCAGGATATGACTTCCAGCCTATGCCACAGCCACAGCCATGACAGATCTGAGCCACATCTGCAACCTACACCACAGCTCACTGCAGTTTTATCTTTCCATTTGTTTGTGTCATCTTCAGTTTATTTCATTAGTGTCTTACAGTTTTCCTAGTACAGGTCTTTTACCACATTAGTTTGATTTATTCCAAGGTATTATTCTTTTTGATGCAATTTTTAATTTTATTTTTTTGGAGTATAGTTAACTTACAATGTTGTATTAGTTTCAGGCGAACAGTGAAGTTAATTTTTGATTTAACTTTACATGGGATTGTTGTCTTAATTTCTCTGATAGTTCCAGAGGTCTTCTTTTATTTTTTCATTTTTTTTTTTTTCTATTTAGCCTGGGTGATTTCTACTACTCAGTCTTCCAGTTTAGATCCATTTCTCTGTATTATCTAATCTACTATTGATTTCTTCTAGCTACCTCTTGTTGTTGTTATTGTACTCTTCAGCTCTGTTTGCATCTCCTTTATATTTCCTAACTCTGTTAATCTTCTGTGATCATCCTTTTACTTTCTTGAGTTTGTGACCATCTTTATGTACCTTACCTTAAACTCTTCATTAAATAGGTAGCTTATCTTTACTTCACTTACATCTTTTCTGGAGTTTTATCTTGTACCTTTGTTTGGAACATACTCCTCTGCCATGTCATTTTTTCTAGTTCTCTGGTTTTCTTTCTATGTATTAGGTAGGTTGCTTATCTTTCCAGTTCTTGGAGAAGTGGCCTTTATGTAGGAGACTTCTATGGAGCCCAGTGGCACAGTCCCTTCTGGTCACCAGATCTGTATCCCCTCCCTTGTGGGCCGCATGTGCTCTTCTGTTGTGGTGGAACCACTTGGATCCTGGCCCACTTGGCTCCAGGCCCTGTCTCTTGTATGGGCTGCCATCCTTCTGCTGAGTAGGCTCTGGTCCTGGTATGTTACAGTATGTGGCTGATGGAAGGGATCCTGAGACTTGTGTCAACAGGCCAATGGGCACATAAGTGCCACTTCCAATAGGCTAGAGGGAAGACTCTAAAATGACACTTGTCTTCACCAGTGTCCTTGTGGTAGGACAATCTCCCCAAAATGGCTGCTACCAGCATCTATCTCCCCCAGGGTAATCCGGTTGCATCCTGCCTCACCAGAAGGATCTCCAAGATCAGCAGGTAGAGCCAGGCTTATTTCAAATTACTGCCTCTCTGCTGCTCTTAGAGGTTATGAGATTTCACATCTGTCCTTTATTTATTTGTTTGTTTGTTTGTTGGTATTTTTAGAGCTGTGCCTATGGCATATGGAAATTCCTAGGCTAGGTGTCAAATCAGAACTGTAGTTGCCAGCCTCCGCCACAGCAACACCAGACCCAAGCTGTGTCTGTGACCTACACCATAGCTCATGGCAGTGCCAGATCCTTACCCCACTGAGCAAGGCCAGGGATTGAACCCTAATCCTCCACTATGGGAACTCCTCGCTCCTTTACATCAGCCCCACTGTTGTCAAAGCCAGATGTCCTGGGAGCTCATGATTCATGGCCAAGGTCTCCAAGCTTGAGAACCCAAAATGCGACTTAGACCCCTTGCTTCTTGGGAAGAACCTCTGTAGTAGTGATTTTCCTTCCATTCGTAGGTTGCCACAATGTACCTACAACCCATTTGTAGGTCTTTAGTGCATCTCTACCTCTCCTGCCTGTCTTCTTGAAATTCCTTTGTTACTCCAGCTGTGGAAATCTATTCATCTAGTCTTCAGGTTGTCCTCATCAACAGTGGCTCTGTAAATAGCTATGATTTGGGTGTGCCACTGGAAGGAAGTGGGCTTAGAGTCTACCTGCTTTGCCATCTTGGCCACACCTCCTCCATGGAATATTTCATTTTAAAGTGATGACTATTATGTAGACATTGCCTCAGTAAATCATGTAAAAAATTTTTTTCAGCCTTATATTTCTCTTTTATAAATATTCCCATAGATTTTGATTAAAAATACACTTTAGTGAATCCATGATTTTAAAATTTGTTATCATATCATGTGATTTATGTAATTATTTAATAGACCATATTTTCACATTCTAAAATTTCCCTTTTTTGATTAGCTAGTCAAATTAAAAGTCTCAGTAATTAAGGAAAAATTGAGTATCAAATAAAATTGAAGTTATTTATACTATTTTATCCATATGTTTCTGTCTAGGCAACTCAAGGCAATGATTTAGGAAATGTTGATTTTGAGAACAATTATAATAATACAATGACAGCAGCATAAATTAAATGATCAAGGTGTGTTCATTCTTTTTGGAGTAATTACACAAACCTCAAAGCAGCCCTATAAGGTAATTATTATCATTCTGTTTGCATATGAGTAAACTGTGGTTTAGATAATACACCGTAATATTTTGACCATAAAACCTAAACACTTTCTATTTTCACTGGGAAACCTGTATAAAAACAAGAAGAGCATTATTCTGAAAATTAACAGCCTATAACTGTGTATTGAATCTATAAGTGTAATTAGCTGTGGGAGATTGCCAATATACTCAATGAATGCTTCTAGCTATATGGAAGTTGTGGGAAAAACGCATTAAATGGGATATGATTTGTATTTTGAATGTTGTTAATATGAGGGATATAATGTAAATACAATTTTTATTTCTCTCCCACACTTTCTCTTTACTTACATAGCAAGGAAATGATCTTTCTTGTAACTAAGTGAAAACTCGGGCAAAGCCCAAGGCTTCTCTCTCAGCTTGTATTTAATAGACAGCCCTATGACCATTTCAGTCATTAAGGTCAGCTTCCTTTCAGCAACTTAAATGACACTTCAATAAATTAATTAAAATTCTACTCTTCCTTCAGTAGTGTCACTTTCTTCTTTTGCTTCCAACTGGAATCTCTAAATAGTGGGATTGTTGCCCTCATGAGAGGACAGGGTGGTTGGGTTCTCTTTTCACTGCTTACTTCTGCTTCTGTCCCCTCTTCGCCTTCAAGCTAACTGCTTACTGACACCACTGGAATTGGAGCTGAATATCCTACTTTATGGGACAGTCTTAAAATGCCTTTCTTCTAGAACCATCAGATATTTTCAACTGACTCTCTCATTGGTTCGTCACATGATTCCTCTAGAAATCCCTTGACAGATTCATTATATGAGATACTTGTGCATGCATTTCCTCTTCAGTAGGTTTATGCACTCTCCATTCAGACTATTTGTTGGTTTGTTTTGTTTGTTTCAGTATACATTACAACAGTCCCTGTTAGTGGCCTATCATCTTTTGATAAAACTCTCCTGTTTAGAATGTACAGGTAGAGGAGCTCCCATTCTAGTTCAGGAGTAACAATCCCAACTAGTATCCATGAAGATGCAGGTTTGATCCCTGGGCTTGCTCAGTGGGTTAAGGATCTGGCATTGCTGTGAGCTGTGGTGTAGGTCATAGACGTGGCTTGGAGCGGGTGTTGCTGTGGCTGTGGTGTAGGCCAGCAGCTGTAGCTCCAATTCAACCCCTAGCCTGGGAACTTCCATATGCTGTGGGTGTGGCCCTAAAAAAAACAGAATGTACACCTGGAGAAATATTCTTACCTTGTGTTTAACGTGGGTTACTCCCAGGATGCCCACACTTTGATCAGAAAGGGCTGGAAATACTTGTCTATGCATCAGTAAATGTGTTTCTGTTATGTCCCATCAAGCCCATTGCCACATTCTAGCTTTTAGACTTTTCAAGCATGTCTCAGGGCCTCTTAAATGTACCACAAACTTTAGGGACACATAAAGTACTCTGAGCAGTTAATTTTCTACTACTATCCCTTGGGAGGGCAGGATTTATATGGAAGGAGAACAACTGTATACAAAAATATCTCTCCATAGATTTTTTTGCCTGATCAACCCTCTTGACACTTGTTAATTGTAACATTTTTTTAAATCATTCTCAGGTATCTCCTTTAAAATTCTTATTTGTGTTCTGGCATGGCCCTTAAGCATTTTAAACCTATGTTGATATTTCAGATGAAGCATTAAATGTAATGTACATTTATAATAGATCAAGAGATTCCTGGATTCTAAACTATTCTCTAATCTTGATGGGAGTTCCCATTGTGGCTCAGTGGTAATGACCCCTACTCATATCCACAAGGTTACGAGTTCAATCCCTGTTCTCACTCAGTGGATCTGGCATTGCCGTGACTATTGCATAGCCAGGCAGCTGTAGCTCTGGTTTGAATCCCTAGCCTGGGAAATTCCACATGCCACAGGTACAACCCTTAAAAATAGAAGTAAATAAAAATACATACACTATTCACTCAGTGGCAAATATAAATATATATGTATATCTGTGATTATATGTGTGTGTGTGTGTGTTGTGAAGGCTCTATAGTTCACTTAATTGGATCTCACACCACAGGTACATTGGGACTAGAAGATAGCCACCTTACTTACCGTTTCAGCTTCCATTGGCAAAATTGCCTGCTTCTTTGAGACTGAAAATATTTGAATGTATGAACTCTTTCTAATTTTATGAGCAATTAATGAGGGATTTCTTAGCTAAGAAAACCTCCCTCTCCTTGTTCATTAGAACACTTCTTTTAGGATCTTGATTTCATAGCTTACTCTATTTCCAACTTTATTATCTGAAACTTCTGTGTCCACGGATGACTCAGGCAAATGACAACTGTTTTTCTAACAAGTCAACCGTTGACACAAACGATTATGAAGTAGGAATTATTAACCATAAGAAATTACAAATCTCCAAAATTGTGGATGTCTGTAGTCTACTTCATTTTTGCCGACTGGTTACTTGAGCAACGCATTATGTTTTTCAAACTTTTTCATGACTTCTGACTGATTTAATATATCATATATTTAACATATCATATATATGTAGGCCATATCATATATATGTAGGCCATATATATGATTTAACATATCATATATATGTAGGCCAGCAGATTATTGTTTGGAATCTAGCATTTATCATAAAATTTATACTTTGTAGGCATTTTTTATCTACCTTTTTTTTTTACTTTAAAGAAATTAACACAAGAACAAACACAGACATATTTTGTCATATATTTTCCATAGGTGTCACTCTTCATTATTTAGTGTAGGTCATATGTAATTTCCTCAGCCTGAAACTCTATTCAGATTTTTTAGACCAGGTCTACTGGTAAAGTATCTCAGTTTTTCTTAGTTAGGAAGCTTCTTCATCTTGCCTTTTTGATGAATGTTTTTATTAAACATAGAAATCATGTTGACAGCTATTTTTTCCTTTTATCAATTTAAAGATGTCACTTCAATGTTTTCCAGAATCTGCTGTTTCTGATGAGTCATCAGATGTCATTTGTGTTGCTGATCTCTTGCACGTGTTTTTTTCTCTAGTTTCCTTTAATGCTTCCTATTTATTACTCATTTTTAGTAATTTTACAATGATGAACCTCTACTTCATTTTTCTTTTCTGTATGATGCTTAGGATTTGTTGCATTTCTTAGATATACATGTTGACAGTTTAACCACGTTTGTAGTAATTTCGGTCATTTCTTCGGGTTTTTTTTCTGCTCTAATGTTTCTCTCTTCTCATATTTGGATTTCCAGTTATGTGTGCACTAAAGGGAGGGCAAGTCCAATAATGCTTATTGTATGAGGACCAAAAGTGGAAGCTTTGTAAATCAAATATACCTTAATTGGAAAAAAAAAAAAAGAAAAGAAATTGGAGCCCTTGCTGTGGTGCAGTGGGTTAAGGATCCAGTGTTGCTGCTGCTGTGGCTCAGTTTCAGTCCCTGCCTTGGGAATTTCCATATGCAATGAATGCAGAGAAAAAAAAAAGAAAAGAAAAAGAATAAAATTAACAAGAGAAAATTATACTGGGGAAAAGCCTAATTCTTCTTTGGTCATTTTCTTATTCTAAAACTGTCAATAATACATATAATCAAGTATACTCCCTCCCATTTGTGTGTTTATACAAAACAAAATCATTCAAATGAACAAGTTTTTTTTTTTGTCTCATCAGTGCAGCAAAGCTACTCTGTCTGCTTCCACAAATCTAACGTTTCTATTTTCTCTCTCTAAACTACTATCCATCACCCTGTCCTTTATCTCAACTGCCCTTTCCTTAAATTTCAGTTAAATCTGTTTTGTTTGTTACCAAATCCACAAATTTAACTTGTACTTAAATTATTTTTCACCTTTATAAATTAAGACATATTCCTGTCTTTTCAAATTCTACTCCATTCATATTTATTCTCATTTTATTTCCACTCATTATTTTCATTTATTGTCACTCTTTTCTGGATATTCTAGAGCAATATGCAATTGTACATTCAAATATGCTTTAAAATCACCAACCTTATCACAGCTAAAACGTAACCCAAGAAATCAAAAAAGGAACAAACAGCCGCTCTCATTTAATTCTTTAGCCATTACTAGGCTTTTCACATTAATTTTATAGTAGCTATTCACAAGAAATTGTCTACGTTAACTGTCTTCACCTTCATATATCCTTTTCAGTTTGCTTCAGTATCATTTGTAATAGCTTTTAAATCAGTGAACCTGCATGATTGATCAAGGAAGAAAATTTAGAAGAAGATAGGAGAAGATATAAATAAAAAAAGCATGAGGATTATTAAAGGGAATCTTTTTTGTTAAATGTTAAATGAATAGTTTCAAAAATGAAAACATAATGCATTGAGCATCACTGCTAAAATTTAAAAACTTTAATGAACTATATATTCTGTTTTATAGTATATATATATATATATATATATATTTATTTATTTATTTTTAAATAAATGTAGTCTTCAGTTGGAAATCCCTTCTTAAGTTATGGCTCAGGATTGGTTCAGATATTCAGAATTATATGATACAGCCACCAAACAAAAACCAGACTATGTTATTCCCAACAATCTTACATCACAAGTTACTGTTCTATTAGGTTACAAGTTACAAGTTCTATTAAGGTGGAAAGCCGAAAAGGAAAAGAGAAACCAATGAAAACTGCAAACTAGTCTATGACTTAAAATATGCATTGTAGATAAGGATGTTGTTATAAAGATGCTTTTATAGAATTCTTAAGCCAGTTAGTTCACGGGGGCTAGAATGAGTCCTAGTTAAACCTTGAAGAGTTTGAGCTAATTAGGCTGAAATCCAAGAAGTCATCACTAATTCTTCTCCTTCTTGTGCAGCCCAATCAGAAGGTCTTTTTTTTCATAAATCCAAAGCATCTCCAAATCTCACCACCTTTTAATATGTCCATTATTTCCCTAGGTATTATCTTATTTTATTGTGGATTATTTCTAGAGGTTTTTTCCTTTGTTTCTCTTTTACCTTCACCACTACCTCCTCCAATTCTAAGACACAATTAGCACTGCCCAATGGCAGTCCATCATAAATATAACAAAATAGTAATAGTTTCTCATTACCTAAAAGACCATTCATGATGTGATCACTGCTTACATTCATATTACTTTTCATCCCTTCCCCTTCTCATCCAGTATTACTGTTTGCTGCCCTTTAAAGATACCCCGGCTTTTCTTACCTTAAGCCTGTTGCCTCTGAATGAAATGCTGTCTTCCACAAAATATTTAAGAGATAGCCACCTTATCATTCATGGCTCAGCCCAGTGTTTTTAATAAATGTTTGCTGTATAAATGGATCTCATTGGCTGTGCATATTCAACTTATGAATAACAATTGCTTCCTTTATATTTTAGTATTCTTAACCTCTCCACTCTTCTGACAGAACTGGAGAGGTTATTATAACCCAGAATGGGAATCTTAGTACCAGTGATTGTAATTACTTTTCAGAGATGTGAAATTTAAATGAGAAAACATATAAAATTTGATATGATAATATGATGTGATATAATGATAATAAACAACAATAATGGTCTCTTTCTCATTAAACCATTTCTCAGATGCTCTACAGAAGATCAAATATTGCTGCAGTAGTTAGAATTCAGAGCAGTATCTTCACTTTCATATGTGAAGTTTGAAATGTGGCTATGATAAAGGTGACTAAATATTCAGAACCATGATGGTTATCAAACAACCCACTTGATCTATGCTAATCCTTAACTAAGAGTAAAGAAAGTGTAATATGGATACATTCTTAACTAAATAGATGGGTACATTTGTAATCCTTTGTGTGAATATTTCTTAAGCACCTTTTATGATCCAGGCACCATTTTAAGTAAAAGAAATGCCAGATAAATTGTAAGTAGCATGACTACTGAAACTAATAAGTTCAAATGTTATATGTATAAATTTCTGGAGGTTTTCATAAAGTGATATGGAATTAAAGAACAATATTTTTGCTTGATTCAATGAGATTCTGGTTGTAGGTGTACTGTACAAAGAACAGGAAACCTAAATAATACAGAAGTAGGTCAGCCCGAGATCCATTAGAATAATCTAGTTTTATTAAAGGTGCATCTCTCCAAATATGATAGAAGTTATACTGGATAGCACACTGTATTTCACTCTGTGAAATTGCTATGGAAACTGACACAATAGATTATAAACTTCATGACCCTTTATTATAACTTTTATTTTGTGTGTAGAGCTTTTTCTCTTCTTGCAAATTATTCAATGCAGCATTATCAGGAAGTACTCACACATCCCTATAAATCTATTAAAGGAAATAATTAAAGTAAGTTCAATTTTAGAAAAAGAAAAAGCCTTTGAACTTGGTGACTGATTAAATTCTGGCCAATTTTCTTTCCACTTTGAATTTTAGTGTCATGGGTTATTTTCCTCTGAAATACTGTCCTTTCTTGGAACAACCAATACAAAATTTCCGTGGCCAAAAGGGTCACAAATGCACAATGACTGAGAGTAAAGGAAAGCACAGAACAAGGCAGCATAAACCCACTAAAAAACTCAGGCCTTGACTTGTCATGGAGGATCATTAATTAGGAACGATATAGATAAGAGCAAAGGTTTTTTTTATCTTATTTTTCATTAAAAAAGTTAACAAACTATCTGAATGCAGTTTAAGTAGAGAATGATTGCCTGAACCTCTACTCAGATGAACTCAAATGTAATACTTGTATTCTGTGCATGTTTTATATTCTAAATTGTATATATAATATAATATGAGTTTCAGTTAGTTTTAAACCTATTATTGTTCTTTCTCACATTTTGAGCTTTGTCCTACCGTGTGTGTGTGTGTGTGTGTGTGTGTGTGTGTGTGTGTTTATGTTGGCGTGTGTGTGTTTTAAATGGTATTTTTCAGGAGTTCCCACTGTGACTCAGCAGTAATGAACCCAACTAGTCCATGAGGATGCAGGTTCGATCCCTAGCCTCGCTTAGTGGATTGGGGATCTGGCATTGCTATGAGATGTGGTGTAGGCTGCAGGTGTGGCTCAGATCCAGCATTGTTGTGACTATAGTGTAGGCTGGCAGCTGCAGCTCCAATTTGACCCCTAACCTGGGAACTTTCATATACCATAGGTGTGGTCCTAAAAAGCTAAATAAATGAATAAATAAATAAAATATTTCTGCAGGATAGTAATTTTATGGTTGATATTATATCATCTTTAACATGAGTTACCATTTTAAGATTGCATAATGTTCACTTTTCAAACTTTAATATTTAAATCAGCAATTTAATATCGGTAACCTGTGAATTGTTAAATATCTTTATGAACCATGGTAGACATAGAAAAATTCAGCCTGATAGATTTTGAAAGCAATTCTCTCAGTCGTGGTCAATCATTATCATACTTTAAACAGACCTTCTTTTCTCCAGTCAATTAAAATAATTGTCTTTTTTCCCCTATGGCTATTTTCAGTGGTCAATTAAAATTTGAATGGAAGGTAGATGTATCAATCAGTTGACATGTTCATTGCTAGTAGATCCTGATGTCTCTATTTTCAGAAATATATACAAATAAATATTAAATTTACTTCAAGATAGCATAATAATTGGGGGAATATTGACTTAATTTTCAGTTAACTCTCATAACTATGTTAGTATTCCAAAAATAATAAAATCTTCATTACCTTAGCCTGTATAGATTACTCTTGTTAAGGGCACGTACTGCATCAAATAATCTCCCTTAAGCAGACTGCCATTGCTTTCATGACCATTAAAACTTTCGTTTATTTTATTTTTTTTTCCTTAATGGCTTTTATTTAAATTAGAGGTGTACATAAATCATCACAAGTCAATTTTACAGATTTTGTATCCCAAACCCCCAGTGCATCCTCCCACCCCCCAGATTGTCTTATTTGAAAAACCAAGGTTTTCCAAAGTCTGTGAGTCATTCTCTGTTCTGCAGAGAAGTTCATTGTGTCTTTTTAGTTTCCACATGTAAGCGGTAGCATTGGGTGTTGCTGTCTAATTGTCTGACTGGTTTCACTTCGCATGATAATTTCTAAGTCCATCCATGTTGCTATAAATGTTGGTAATTCGTTCCTTTTAATGGCTGAGTAACATTCCATTGTGTGTATGTACCATATCTTCCCTATCCACTCTTC